>OX596261.1:3021953-3621953 GCA_951394255.1 Polyploca ridens
CCCATACCACAGGAACACACTATCTAAGAGGTAAGAAACAGATCTACTTGGCATTTATAAGACTGTCAGAGAAAAAAATTACATCCCATACGTACAAACTATACCTCGTTAGATTCACTTTTATAAGCAAAAAAACTCACAGCAACGAACTTCTTCTTTGCCATCAAAGCGAGACCAAGATTCGTGTGGGCTGCAACGCAAGATGGGTGAGCGCTTAACGCCGCCTTCAGTCTCGACAGGGCTGCATCCAGGTCTCTGTGCTGTAGCATCATGGCTGCCAGCGCTAGGGCTGCCGCGTGCTGGGTCGGCTGTTGCGCCAGGGCTGCCCCGAGGAGCTGGAAGGCACGACGAGGGTCACCGGCTCGGAGCCAGAGCGCTCCTGCAGCCGCAAGTGTGTCAGCTCCACAGGCGTGGTTACTGTGCAAGTAGTCAAAAGACAGGAGCCACAAGAGTTCAGAAAATTCTTTGAGGAAATTGGTTATCATCCACCACCATATGGAGTTGCAGAATTTCATAACCTACTTAACGGCAGGGGTGACTTTAAAATAGTTGAGCTATAATTTCGAACACCATCGCATTCTTTTGCACTAGAGCGTGCGAAGCTTGAATCCAATTTCACCCTAGTAAGCGATAAGGGGCACGCAAAGCCTTGGAAGTTGGAAGGTACTTTCCAAGTTCCAATTTTTCATTTATCGAGTTGTGAGGTGTAGGACTCACGTCAAAGCTTGGTCGTACGCAGCCAGCGCCCCGGCGACGTCATCACAAGCCAGCAGCAACCTCGCCAGCAACGCGCCAGCACGCTCGCCGCCCCCAGCTTGCACTCCTGCCCTCGCCCACTCTACACCACGATCTGTATCTCCAAGGTTCCATGCGCACTCCGCTGTCACATCATTACATTCACTGAGTGTATTTAAATAATGTATCATGTAGTAGTGGAAGGACACTTAGGAGCGACACAATTTCGAGGTATGAAAGCATCTGTAGTGCATGGTGGATGATCGTGTAATTAGACTCGAAGCAGCGCCGGCCCCAGCCCTTGATCAGGGTACAGAGAGGCAGAGGCTACTTTTGGCGACCTTTAGTCGACAAGTCTTGCGACAAACAACGCGACCCGCCCAGGCGCGCGAGACTTACTTTTTGCTTAATTTTTTTCGCATTTGGCATTTTGGTACTCTTGACCACCTTGGGCCTAGAGCGACCACTCTTCTAACTCTATCCCAGAGCCGGCGCTGATTCGAAGGTCGAGTCTCAAAAATCGATCATAACTGCACGTACCTAAAGCGCAATATACATCAGCATCAGGATATTTAGTCAACTTCTCGACTTCTAAAAAAGCTTCAAGTGACAATTGGAATCTCCCTTGTCGGAAAAGACACTTGGCGACCTGCTTTAACGGCTCTGGATCCTGAGGGTGCAGTCTGATGCAGCTGTGGAACCTTTCGAGAGCCTCTTGTAGTCTTCCCGCGTCTGCCAATACTGAACCCTGAATAATTTTTTTTTTTATTAAGACAAAATGATTAATGATTATTTCACGTAGGTATATACCTAATTACCAATATAATTTATAACTCACAATGGTAATTTTTTTTATTGATAAACATATAAGATTGATTATTTTGATTTTGACTGATTATATTGTTGATTTTGCATGTAAATGCCTTTCTTATATATATTTTTAAAATGATATCATAATTAGGTAGGTATAATATTTTTTAATTGCAACGAGCGTATCTCGTCATCAAACTATTATAAAGTAGTTTGGCGAGTATATTAGGTACCTATAAAATAATTTTGTACTTAGAGTTGGTTTTTCAATAAAAACAAAGAACTTTCGAAACTTCCGGAAGAAATCACCTAGATGATCTCCTTAGTGAAAACCGCATCAAAATCCTTTACATACTTAGTTTAGTTAAAATAACTTTGACCAAGGTAGTGTACTACCTAACTACCTTTATGTAGTGTGCATATCTGTGCGTGTTGTTGGTTTGTTTTTGGAGATCCTCCGCCAAATCTAAACATTGTGAGTGCTCGCCTCGCACGTAACGGGCGTGAAGCAACCAATTTCGGGAACCGTGCCCGAATTCTAAAAAAAACATTATTTCAAGATTTTAGCTTAGCATTTTGGATACACATGGAGGTAAGTACAGAGTTTCAAAACTGATCATGCTTAAAATTTGATACCTACCAGATAAAGTCATTTTAAACCGTTAGGGTCCGAAACCAAATTCCGTCAACATTAGAAAAGATAATAAGTATTACAAACACCCTGTTTATTGCATAACATCAACAAGTATCTTACTTTTTTCAGAAGAATGTAGTGTTTGTATCTCTACTACTATGGTTACAGGCATAAAGCAGCATACAGTTAATAATAACGGTTAGGAATCTGTTACCGAAATCAGTAACTAACTATAATTTACGGTCCGATAACGGTTAAAAATAAGACTTATATCTTTACTAATAATGAAGCAAAAACCTCAAAGCTTTGCTTAGCAGACCCTCCCATATGGTAGTAGCTATCACAGGTAAAATTAGCTTACAAAATGATCTATATGCCCAGTTTGGGAATAAAAAAACCTACCCAATGGTAGATTTTTACAAATATAAGCAAAACGATTCGTTTTAGTTTATAGAAACCGGGCATAAGTAAATAAATAGCTAAGTAAGGTAAAAGCTAAGTAAAGTAAACGTACCATATTACGGCATACAAGGGATTTTATAATTTGAGGATGGTTTTTGGAAAAAGTAGAAAGGTGAAGGTATGGAAATTGTTTTATTCTTTATACTATTATAAAATTGATTTAGGCCATTATATTGCGTCGTAGCTTTTAATTTATAGACATCATCGTTATTTCGCTGAAACTCGTATTAGTCCCTAACTCCGTGATAGGCTCCTAACTTAATACCGGCAATTATCATACAGCATAGGTACTTAATCATACTTAGCATAAATATTTACTGAAATAAGTACGTACACCTATATTACTATTTCTATACTACCAAATGTAAAGAGGAAAGATTAATTTGTTTGATAAGTAAACACAGAAACTACTAAACGATTTAATTCTTTCTCCACTAAAAAGCTACATACTTACTTATTCAAAAGTTGTACATCGACTATATTTTATTCGAGCTACCGCAGCTGTAATTAATAAATTACGTGATTTGTGGTAAATTTTTGTTTTATTAATATATTTTTGTAAGGTTTTGGTCAAAGAACTTGGATAGTCTTTATTATATGGTTTTGGTACGATAAAAATACGTACGTATCGTCTCTTTCTAGACAAACCAATAATAATGATGGCCCAGCGTTTTTGAACGAAAATGAGTTGACATATCGCACATGACAGCTAAATGACAAATCAAAATTTGACAAGTGCATACAACGAAGTGAGTTCATCGCTACGGTGATAAAAATAATATATTTCAACTATTTCCAACATTCTACAATAATTGCACTATTCTCTTTTAAAAATGGAAGACATGGCCCGCCTCGCGTTAGTCGAACAAAGTGTCCGGGATGTGGATAAATTCAGTAGATTGTTGTACGAACTTTTGCGGTATATTAAAAACATTTTGGAGAACCCTCACGATAACGACATAAGAACAATAAAAAGTAACATTATCAAAGAAGTATTCAAGTGCGATGCCTTCAAGGATTATATGAAATACGTCGGGTTTCAATCGGTAAGGTTTTAATATATTTAAATTGAATTAGCCTGAATACCATAATTAAAACTTAATTTTAATATTTATAAGCAATTTCCAGGTAGTAAATAAACTTTAAATATTCGAACTTCAATTGTTATAGCATAACAACAGGTTTTTAAAAGTAGCTCATGTTTTCAAGTAGACAACACAGCAGGCAGGGCTCTGTAACTGTAACTGAAACTATTGGATATCGAAAATAAAAAATTATCTGAAACCATAACAAAATCTGATATAATAGTTTCAAATAATTTCGGATAGGGGTGGAGTCTATCTGAGATGCATTATTTATTGCCAATCGTTGATTGGTTTACTATTAATAATTTATTGCTAAATGAGAAAAAAACAAAATGTATCAGATTCAGTCTACCCAATGTGAGACATTCGGACACAAATATTGTAATTAAAGGCGAAAAACTGGATCTTTTTGAAAAACTGCATTTTTAGGTATCACTTTAGATAATAAGTTACAATGGAGCCCTCACATTTGTAAATTGGTGGATAGACTTAGTTCTGCAGCTTATGCAGTGAGAAAAATTCGCGCTCTCACTGACGAATCTACGGCAAAATTAGTTTATTTCAGTTACTTTCACAGTTTGATGTCTTACGGTATCCTCCTCTGGGCAATATATAAAATAAGGCCTAGAGATTCTTTGAGAGACAAGTTTAAATCTATTAATATAATGACAGTGTCGTCACAGTACATATATGAAAATCTTATTCATGTGAGGAAAAACTTAAATAACTTTCCTAAGAATAGTGACACTCATAGTCTGAACACTAGAAATAAGCACAAACTTGCTGTACCTTTAACTCGGCTCAGCAAAGTCCTTAACTCTTTCAAGGGGCAATGTATACGTTTCTATAAGATAAGATAAGATAAGATAAATATTCTTTATTTGTACACCACATAGTAAAAGACGAAACATAACAATACAATATAATAAAGTACCCATACATAGATTCAAAAAGATAGTTAAACAGAAGTTATGCACGAAAGGGTACTATAATGTTTCTGATTTTGTAGATGACAAGAATGCATTTGAATGAATTGTTCGCTTCGCAGGCTATTGTTATATATATTTTGTAATTGTAATACTTCTATTTACATATTTAAAAAAAAACACTTGCTGAGTTTCTTGCCGGAGTCTTCTCAGTTCAAGTTGTATTTGGAACCGGTGTAGAGCCATTTGTTAACGTTCATAAGTGCCTTATCAGGGCCTAAATTGAATAAATGCTTTTTGAATTTTGAATTTTGAATGAGTGGCCTATCACCATGCAATGTTTTCCTTCACCGAGAGCTCAGTATAAGATTCAAATCTTCATCATGGCATTCCACATCATGACTACTGGCATTGACAGGCCAGCTAGCGCAGTTGGTAAAGATTCACCTTACGCGCCGCAGGTCATGGGTTCAATTCCCACATAGGACATGCATTTGTGTGCATGAACATGTCTGTATGTCCTGAGTCTGGGTGTAATTATGTATATTAAGTATGTATTTACAAACAAAAAGTAGTATATGTATTATATCAGTTATCTGGTTTCCAAAGTACAAGCTCTGCTTAGTTTGGGATCAGATGACCATGTGTGAGGAATGTCCCAGGATATTTACTGGGCTATCATAGCATAATAATGTTTTTGTTTCATATAATTTTGTGTATCTTCAATTAAATCAATTTTTTGTTTTATTTTCAGGCAGGTGACATATTTATTTATCCAAAAGAACTGACGCTGAATAACTTGAGGATGGCTCAAGTAGCTATTGAAAGGAAAATCAATTTCTGTTGTGGTACGTTTGATGAAACTCAAGTGAAAGCCAGGACTAGTCGAGGGTTACTGCTTAGCAAGAAGAATAACCTTACTCCTTCAAATATTCTGGTATAGTTAACGCACTTGTAGATCATACTTTTATACAATTTTAAAATGTGAAAGTTAGTATGGATGTGTTTTTTTAATACTACTTTTTTTATTTTACTTCGTATAGGACTGTGTTTGACCACAATCTCACCATGGTAAGTGATGATGTGTCCGAAGGTGGTAAGCACACAAATCCTAGAACGAATTGGCGCTCAATTGGAAGTGCAGCTGTCAGAAACTCTGAACCCACCGATAGGTGCTTGACGACAGAATTTCAACATGAGGGTGGTAGCCAGCTCACCCAACTGTGTTCTACAAAGTACCCTACCACCGTGCTATGGTTTCCTCACGATGTTTTCCTTCACCGAAAGCTCAAGCTCATTGTTATAATGCGCATTGATAAGCCCGGAAATATTCTACACACAGTTATCTGATCCCAAACTAAGGATCAGTTCACACCGAGATCGACGCGACGCGATATGGCGATGCTATTGTTTCGGCGCCCTGAAACGCATCACAGTGCCGCGAGACACATCGTGTAGACGTGTAAAATTTGCTCTAAACGTAAAATCTACTGGTGAAGCATCGCTGCGTCGCAGTTCGACATGAGCGCCGCGCTGCACCTCGAGACAAAGCGCGACGCTGGCGAGGCGTATTCGAAGACTCTCAATTAAATGTGTATTTTTTGATGTATTAAATAAAGTTCTATACATATTATATCGCTATCTTAAAACAAGCTCACTGCACTTTCTCTCAGTGTGCATTGAAAAAGGTCAATTCACACCGATACGCGACGCGGAGCAGAGCAATGCTATGAAATCCCGAATAACCGATATACTACGTAACCACAATAATACATAATCTGTGGCATGTAAGTAGTAAGGATATCTTAACCACTCACGCTGATTGCCCCATAAATATTGATGTCATTACTAATAGAATTAAGAATTAATAATTTATACATATTTCAGACGACCAGGAACCCGTTATTACTGAAAATAGAAGCATTATTTAATAACATGCTCAAATATGAAGACGAGGAATTACTGGCATATGCGAGGGAACAGATTCCTATCGCTACCCTGCAACTGATGGCACTGGACAGGGTCCGCGAGCAACAGAGAAAGATAAAGACAGGTAATACAACCAACCCCCCAATCTTTTCCCCTTATTTTATTTGCATAAATTATAATTTACTTTTTAAAGTAAAATTAATAAAATATATATAAAACAAAGTCATGTTAGTTACACCATTTATAACTCAAGAACGGTTAGCCAGTATACTATTGTAGTCTGTGGTTGGAACGATTTTCATGATTTTTGATTTGTTGGATTTGTTTCCGTCCGGAATCGAAGAATAACGAAAAAAAGGGTAGGGTAGGGTAAGACACATACTATAACTCATACTTACTATACTTCTAAGTTAAAATAAATGAAAACGTTGCTCATCTACACATTGTTAAATGCCAACACAAACACACCCTCCATACATACAAACATACATACACACACCCCCCTTCCCACTTCCCCAACACACTCATTACACTACCCCTCTCATACAGGCTACACACTAATTCCCCCCACACACACCTCACAAGCTCACACTTATACACACACTTGCACTTTCTCATACATACACCTCACACAAATATTTACACTTACATCGTTTCTTTTATATAAATTCCGTAAAGTAACACGTTCAAAAGAAGAGCGTGTCTCTGGGATACGTTTGTTATTTTTTTTATATTCTGTCTAGGCGAATTAAAAGGCCAGGACCTACCCTTCGACATAGCTCTACTTATGGAGCTGTTAGGCTGGTTCAAACACAAGTTCTTCACTTGGGTGGACAAGCCACCGTGCGAGCAGTGCGGTGGGCCCACGGTGTTTACTGGCACCGTTTCCATGACAACCGAAAGGGAGACATGCAATGTGGAGGTCAGTGAAACTAAAAGTTTCAAGTAAATGACAGTGGCATGAGCAATTTGACAATTTTATATATTTTTCCTGATACATTTTACACACACAGCAATCTGATCCTAAACTAAGCAGACCTCGATTATATTATGTATTGTGAATATCTTAAAAATAAAAAGTTTCTTACCAGAGTTTTATCAGTTGGAATGTATTCTGTTCCAAGCTAATTTATTCAGTTTAAGTCATTGACTTAAACGGAATAAATTAAATAATATAAACTTGACGGGCCTGTTGGCGTGGTTGGTAAGGATTCTACCTATCACGCCGCATGTCGCATGCATTCCTGAGTCTGGATGTAATTAATTATGTATATTAAGTATGTATTTACAAACAACGTATTATATCAGTTATCCGACTTCTAGTTCGAGCTCTGTTAGTTTGGGATCATATGACAGTGTGTGAAGGATAAAAAGAAAAGAAAGATGCACCAAAAAAAATCTTTACTGGGTTTCTTGCCGGAGTCTTCTCAGTTTTAAGTGTATTCCGATCTGATCCTAAACTAAGCAGACTTCGATTATATTATGTATTGTGAATATCTTAAAAATAAAAAGTTTCTTACCAGAGTTTTATCAGTTGGAATGTATTCTGTTCCAAGCTAAATTAAATAATATACATTTGACGGGCCAGTTGGCGTGGTTGGTAAGGATTCTACCTATCACGCCGCAGGTCGCATGCATTCCTGAGTCTGGATGTAATTAATTATGTATATTAAGTATGTATTTACAAACAACGTATTATATCAGTTATCCGACTTCTAGTTCAAGCTCTGTTAGTTTGGGATCATATGACAGTGTGTGAAGGATAAAAAGAAAAGAAAAATGCACCAAAAAAAATCTTTACTGGGTTTCTTGCCGGAGTCTTCTCAGTTTTAAGTGTATTCCGAACCGGTGGTAGAATCAACAGTACTTAACGTTCATAAGTGCCTTACCGGGAGCTAATTCTCATCCAATCGAAATTGATCGCTCGATCGAAATAAGTACGAATTCGAACTTTTATCGAGTGTAAATCACGTTACGTTATTCTGGCAATTTCGAAGCCGTCATATTTTGAAGGAAAACCTGTCAACTACAGCTTTTATTGGTGGGGACCGTGGAATTGACTCCGCCCCTCGAAATTTTACAGTCGAACCGTCGAACTTACGGTTCGAGTCCTATTCGACTGCAAAGTTTATTGGGTCAAATATGCCGTCCTCTAAATTGCCAGAATAACGTAACATGATTTACACTCTATAAAAGTTCGAATTCGTACTTTTTTCGATCGAGCTATCAATTTCGAGTAGGTGAGAATAGGGATGTTGCCTGTGTAAAAATATAATAATTCTAATTAGTCCGTCAGTTAGATAATCAAAAAATATTGGACACGTATATTTTGCTTTACCAAATCATTAATATTTGACGAAGATAAAGCGCGACTAAGTTCGGGAGTGACGTCACTTGTTCCTAAAAAGTGTACCACAACTTGACGTCACGCGGAACTTCAACACACGATATCTTCGTATTTTTTTGTTTAATTGACAAAAGAAAAAATACGTGTCTAATATTTTTTGATAATGTAAATGACGGACTAATTAGTTTTTTTCAGGAAAGTAGCCTATTGGCTCCGAGGGCCTAAACTGAATAAATTACTTTTTGATATTGATATTTATTTATTTGAGTTTATATTGTCGGATGGTGTAGATGTACAAGTGCAGTGTATGCGTGGGGCGGGCGCGGTTCCCGCGGTATAACTGCGCGCGCACGCTGGTGGGGGCGCGGCGCGGCCGCTGCGGCGAGTGGGCCAACTGCTTCACTCTAATGTGCCGCGCGCTCGGATACGACACCAGATACGTCTACGACACCACCGACCATGTCTGGTGTGAGGTCAGAACTTATTTTAAATCTATATATATAAAATTCAACGTTCTGACTGACGACTGATATATCAACGCACAGCCTATATCGCTGGTCCTAGAGACATGAAATTTAGAGGGTGTATTCTTTGTGAAGATTAGGTATCCACTAAGAAAGGGTTTTTAGAAATACCACCCCTAAGGGGGTAAAATAGGGGATGACATTTTGTATGAAAGTCCGTCAGTTACGAAGTTAGGATCTTAAAATTGTGTTTAGACTAATATTATAAATGCGAAAGTGAGTTTGTTTGTTTATTTCTTTGTTACGCCTTCACGCGTCATCTACTCAACGGATGAACATGAAATTTGGCATGCAGATAGCCTATGGTATGGTATGGAGAAGGACATAGGCTTTTTATCCCGGGAACGCGGGTGAAACCGCGGGGGACAGCTAGTCACAGATATAAATCTGAATAGATCACGCGAGTGATTGATGTCGCGTGTTAAAAAGGGAGAGCAATGTTCTTCTTTTGAAACTGTTTCGCGCGGATACACTCGTATAAAGCTGCATGTCCACCAGAAATGAGTAGCGAAGGATGTGTTTAGCTGACAAATAGGACCGCTTTATTTTCACGTTATAGCTCTAATCTTGTGATATTAGGTATAAAAAAGTGACACGCTTGGTTTTCATAACGGATGGAGGGACTTGCGTTATCTATTTAGATTTATATCTGTGTTTTAAGTCGATGATATCTCAATGGAACGTCGCATGCCGAGACGAAGGTCCCGGTTCGAATCCTACAATGAGCTTTTTTATAAGGCGATGCTCCTTTTTTATACTTCCATTCCAAGTTTTTGTTTTGTTATTGTGTGGGCATATATGGCAGGTATTCGACTACGATACAAACACATGGATGCACGCGGACCCGTGCGAAGCGAGTCTGAACGCGCCGCTCACGTACAGCCACGGCTGGAACAAGCAGCTCTCGTACGTCATAGCCCTCTCGCGGGACGACCTGCAAGACGTCACCTGGCGGTACACCACCGACCATCAACAGGTACTTACTGCCTCTCGTGTTGCGCCTTCTCTCTCTATCTATATATACAACGGAAAGGGTATAGGGTAAGCCTCTTATATCTAGCCTGGATTATCTGATTATCATGTTCCTAAACCATGGATGCTCAGGCTGTGTGCCGTGAGTTTTTTAAGAAAGGTGTATAGATATTTTTGCAGATCAACTAGGCGTAGCCATCGTTGCAAGTGTCAGTTGGCCGATAACCGAAACCAAAAGCGATGATAGTTCAATGGTAGTGAAGTTTCGATACCATAGCACGGTGGTAAGGAACTTTGTAGCACCTGGCTGGCTACCACCCTTCTAGGCTTTGCTCTACATCATAACTTACCATGATGCGATTGCGGTCAAACAGGCCTGCACACATTAAAAAAAAACCGCTTACTATCAGGCGGGTCGTATGTATCAAAAAGGAATGTTTGATTGATGAACAATTCAGGTGCTGAAAAGAAGAAATCTCTGCGATGAAAAGGAGCTGATCGCGGGTATAATGTCATTACGGGAACACAGACAACGCCAGGTGTCCGATGCTAGGCGGAGGTACCTCACAAAACGCACGCTCGAAGAGTTGGTGCAACTTATGGTGGAAAGGTAAGTGATGCCCTACACTAGCGGATCTAACGGGGGCCAAGGGGAAGTACCTCCACCTTACAGAATACCGCAGCCTATGTTGTGTGTGTGCGGTACAATTCTCGCGTCCTTCGTAATAACCTTCGAATCGAACTTACGGTTCGAGTCCTATTCGACTGTATAATTTCGATGGGCGGAGTCAATTCGAACGGCCCCGACCAATCAAAGCCCGAGTTGACTGGATTTCCTTAAATAGGCTGACTTTTAAATTGCCGGAATAGCGTAACGTGATTTACTCTCGATAAATGTTCGAATTCGTACTTTATTCGATAAAGCGATTAATTTCGATTGGGTGAGAATTGGCTCCCAGTTTCGCACGCGTCCTCAACAGATGTTACTTTATATCGGGATAACAAGTATCCTATATGTTATGCCAGGGTATGATCTATCTATGCTCAAAGTTTCATCCAAATCCTTTCAGCTGATATGGAACTGAGTGGAAGAAGCACACAAATTAGCATTTATAATATTAAGTTTCCAGCCTGCGTTCCTGTGGGATATAATATTATCCCGGGATAATATTATATCCCACATATGCTATTCCAATTTCTAAGCTATGATCTATCTGCTTGTCAAATTTCGAGTTATGCGTTTTGTACGTTTGAATTTGTTTTTATACCACTAACGTGACAAACAAGTGTACAGCCCGCCTGATGGTAAGCGGTTACCGTAGCCTATGGACACTTGCAACACCAGGGGTATCACTCACGCGTTGCCGACCCTAAATGAATAAATTGAATGTATGCGACTTGCTTCCCCTCCCCGCCGGCGACGCCCATGCCAATTAGTCTAGAACTACAGTGAGAAAATCGCCCCTCTCCCCAAAGTGCACGTCTTCTCCTCCTAAAAGCCTCACGTAATTATTGGACGCCCCTAATACAAATAACCATAGATTTAACACACTAAGTAGGATGAATGGCAACTTATGACAACTGTTTTTTATAGAACACCTAACGACTACGAATCACACGGGCGTATATCTGGTTCGGAACAATGGCGGATGGAAAGGGGAGAGCTAGGCGTTCAAAACGGCCATACGTTTGAGTTGACATTACCCGGGTCGTACACCATCCAGTACTCTGCCGGGGTTGATAAATACCGGATAACCCGGGACGGTAGTGAACAGCCGCCGGTTGGAGGCTGGGCGGCTGGGGTGTTTCACAGCAAAAACGTCTTCCGGAAGATTGAAATGGATTGGCGGAAGGTGTATCTAGCTAGAAAAGGTTCGTGTTTGGATCTTATATAGGTCTGTGTTTGACCACAATCTCACCATGGTAAGTGATGATGCGGCCGAAAGTGGTAAGAACAGAAAACCTAGAAGTTTTTCCTTCACCGAAAGCTCAAGCTCATTGTAGTATTCGAACCCGGGACCTTTGTCTCAACCGACGTAACTTACCACTGAGCTATTATCGCCTTAAATAGAGAGATTTCAAACATAATCGTACTTCAAACTACACTAAAAAGTAATCAAATCCTGACCTGATGGCAAAGGGACTAAACGGGCAGTTTACCCTTCCAAACAAAAAAGAATTTTCCAAATCGGTTAATTAATAAATGACGGAGTTATACAAACATAAAAAAAACAATAGAATTGAGAACCTCCTCATTTTTTTTTTGAAGTCGGATAATGTACGTCAATGGACTTCTTTGGGGCAATAGGCTTGGTGGGTTTTTGCGTGCAAATATCAATATGGAAAACGAGGAGCCTCCTAGGATAAAGGTAAGGACTTACCAGGAACTCCTATGGCAATCCACTGCACACAGCAACTATCACCACTATCTCACATCAAAATCACAAGTCACTGAGTTTCACTGAGTTCAATTTACAAATCAACGCCTCCCGGTCGGCAGCGGTTTTCGTACTGTTTATTTATAAATCACAAATTTAGATGTTTCCCTGACGGTAGCGGATCTCGTACTGCCTTTTTGCGGCGTTGCGGGGCGCGCGCCTTACGTTTTGTGATGCGTCGCCGAAGTATGTAGAATATTCCCGAAGCTCTTGTCTCGCTTACACATATGAGGTGGGAAAAGGAGAGGAATCGGGAAGTAGAGGCTCGTCATTGATACTCAATATGAGTAGGTTTTACTATAGATATTATTATAGGTATTTTGGCCTAAACATCCTCCGCCGCCTTGAGAATACGTAGTGTTCTCAAAAGAAAGAAAAAATAATTAATTATAAGAACTAATTACAGATTATAATAATTACTAAAATACTGAATATAAGATGCGGTATGATTAATTTTTATTGTGAGGGTAATGGACATAACTTGACAATGGGTCTTTTGAATGATCCATTTGAAGTTTTTACTAAAGCGACGCGGATATTTCCATCCTTGCCAGGATAAACTTGTGATATTATGCCCAACGGCCAACGTAAAGGGGGAATATCATCTTGGTGTATAAGAACCACAGTACCAATCTTAATGTTATCTTTATCAATGAGCCATTTCTGTCTAACTTGAAGATTATGTAAATATTCTATACGCCATCTTTTCCAATAGCTACACACCATCTGATCTAATAATTGTTTCCGACAACGTAAAGATATGGTTTCCTCGGACACATTCTGAAGCGGCAATGAAGTCAATGGTGAAGCCATTATAAAGTGAGCGGGAGTAAGAGGCTCCGGGTAGGGATCCTCAGATAAAATGCAAAGCGGTCTAGAATTTAAGACTGTTTCAATTTGGGTTAGAACAGTGAGGAGCTCTTCATATGTGAGGAGCTGAGAACCGATAACACGGTATAAATGAGCTTTAATCGATTTTATATTAGACTCCCACAATCCTCCGAAATGTGGGGCGCGGGGTGGAATCATTTTCCATTCAATGCGGTACTGATCGGTAAGTAGTTCTTGTAATTGAGCTTTAGCTCCGACAAAGTTAGTTCCGTTATCGGAGTAAAGAAAAGAAACAGGTCCTCGACGGGAAATGAATCGCTTAAAAGCGGAAATAAAAGTATCTGATGACACATCAGTTGCCAATTCGATGTGTACAGCTTTGGTTACTAAGCATATAAACAAACAAATATATGCCTTTTGGCTCTTTTGACCTCTGCGTCCACATAATGCCACTTTAATGGGTCCAGCATAGTCAACGCCCGTATGCACAAACGCTTTGGTCTCCTGAACGCGGCAAGAGGGTAAATCAGCCATTTTTGGGCTGAGAAATGAAGGGGAATTTTTAAAACAAAAGTTACATGAATGTACTCTGTGTCTAATGACACTTCTAGCGGACAGTATCCAATATTTCTGGCGCAACAGTGAGCTCAGAAGATTGGCACCAGTATGGCAATGAGCACGGTGAAAATAGTCTATAATAAGATGAGTAACGTGGTCATGTTTAGGTAAAAGAGCGGGATGCTGAGCTTCATACGGAAGATTTTTTTTTTTTTTTTTTTTTTTTTTTTTTTTTTTACTGTTTATAGGCCTGTGTTTGCCTGCAATCTCACCATGGTAAGTGATGATGCGGCCGAAGATGGTAAGCACACAAAGCCTAGAAGGAACTGGCTCTCAAGTGCAGCTATCGGAACACACCGAAAGGTGCTTGGCGACAGATTTTCAACTTGAGGGTGGTAGCCAGCCAGGCGGGTACTACAAAGTACCCTACCACCGTGCTATGGTTTCCTCACGATGTTTTCCTTCACCGAAAGCTCAAGCTCATTGTAGGATTCGAACCCGGGACCTTCATCTCGGTATCCGACGTCACTACCACTGAGCTATCATCGCCTTACATTTGCATTTGCATTTGCATTTGAAAGTCTACCTCCAATTCTAATAATTTTATCTTGATCTATAAAGAGGTCAAGTTTTTTAAGCGGGGAAGATACTTTAACGTTTTGAATATTATTAAATAAATTTTGAAAATGAACTTGTTGTACAGAGCGTATTAAATAGACTTCAGCTTTATTT
This sequence comes from Polyploca ridens, assembly GCA_951394255.1. Classification (NCBI taxonomy): domain Eukaryota; kingdom Metazoa; phylum Arthropoda; class Insecta; order Lepidoptera; family Drepanidae; genus Polyploca; species Polyploca ridens. The sequence goes on from OX596261.1 coordinate 3,036,937, forward strand.
AGCTCAGAAGCTGTGATGCGGCTGTGACCTTGATCACGAGAAAGAATGCGGGAAAATCTAAGTATGTATACTATTATGCGTAATATTTTATTCCATGATGAGTATTTTAGAGCAAGCTCGTAAATTAAATTAGGCTCAACAGAAGCGGACGCGGTACAAGTAACAAGCGTTTTACTATTAAATTCAGGTAGGTCCTCACAGCATTCGGGACTAAATGGAGTGATAGGCCATTCTGAAACTGGATCTTTTAACCATTTCGGGCCGTGCCACCATAAGTGATGTGACACTAGCTGCTCAGGTAAAATACCTCTAGAGAGACAGTCGCTAGGATTTTCTATACCACTAACGTGGTAGAAATGTTTTGGGTCAAGATTTTCTTGACATTTAGCAATGCGGTTACTAACGAAAACATTCCATCTATGTGGAGATGAATGTATCCATGACAGAGTAATTTTAGAATCGGAGAATGCGAATATATTATCAATAGCGGTTCGAGCACTATAAGTCTCATTAATTAATTTAATAAGTTTTGACAGAAGATCAGCGGCGCATAACTCTAAACGAGCAAGCGAAACTACCTTTACAGGTGCAACCTTTGATTTCGCACACACCAACCGTACGTGTATGTTACCATCAGGATCGGTCACATGTAAATATATGACGCAGCCATATGCTTTAAGACTGGCATCAGCAAAACCAACAATATTTGTTTTGCAGCCCATAGAAACGGCTAAATGACGCGGTATTTTTAATGTAGAAAGAAGAGGCAATTGCTCTTTGAATTTATTAAAGAGAGAAACGATAGAGTCTGGGGGTGTTTCATCCCAATCAATATGAAGATTCCATAAATCTTTAATTAATAATTTGGCAAACAATACCACTGGGGCAGCAAATCCGAGTACATCCCACAAGCGGGCAATTGTTGACAGTATGAATATTTTGGTGCACTTGTCGTGTAAATCAGATGTAGTAAAAGTGAAGCTATCATCTGCAGGAATCCATTTGAGGCCTAGAATTTTGAGGTTATCATTGTCTGAAAAATCTATAGCAGCCCGATTAGATTGCGGCACAGAGATCAGCAACTCCTGTGAGTTACTCGCCCATTTGGTGAGATCAAAACCACCAGCTTTAAAAAGAGAGATGAGCTCTTGAGATAAGACTTTAGCTTCTTCTAAAGAAGGAATGGAAGTGGCTAAGTCATCCATATATAGTTCACGCGAAGCTACTTCAGCAGCGCGAGGGAATAGGTTTTTCTCATCCGAGCATAACTGGCGCACAGTGCGCATGGCTAAAAACGGACTGGACTTAAGACCGAATGCAACTCGGTTAAATTGAAATACGCGGATCGGATCATTGGGATCAAAGCGGAATAATATTTTTTGATATTTTCTATGCTCATCAATAACAGCAATTTGTAGGTACATTTGTTTTATATCTGCTGTAATAGCAATGGGAAATAAGCGGAAGTTCAGTAATACAATAAACAAGTCAGATTGTAAATTGGGTCCCGTATGTAAAATATCGTTTAATGATATGCCATTGTGACATTTAGCACTAGCATCGAGTACTATACGAACTTTTGTTGTTTCTTTGTCTTGCCGTACGACGGGATGGTGTGGTATGAAGTACCCTTTATCATGGTCGTCAGAATCGGAAGGCAATATTTCAGATAAGTATTTTTTATCTAAGTACTCCTGTATAACCTCATTATAACTAGCGCGTAGCTGTGGATCGCGTAGCTTGGTACGCTCCAAAGCAAGTAAACGGCGGTGAGCAACGGAACGGGAATCACCTAACACGTCAGGATCCTCACGAAAAGGTAACGCGGTGCAATATCTGCCTGCGGAGTCCCGTGAGAAGTTACGAGAGAACAGCTGTTCACACTCCTTTTCGGCCGAGCTCATAAATTTTTGCGCGGGAATTTCTTCGAGCTCCCAAAACTTAAGTAGGGAATCATCTAAAGAAATAGTAAGGTCATTGGGACCAGAAATGAAAAAAGTCGCGGTATTAAAATAAGTGGATGCATTTTTATTAATATTAGAGTTAGCGGGAACGTCGCCCATAAGAATATAACCGAACACGGTTTCAAGGGCAGATGGAGCGGGAGGTGCAATAATTTTTTGACCTAATAATAAAAATGGGAACAATTGTGCCCCGAGAACTACTTCGACCTCTCCGGGGATGTGCCACAGAGGGTCAGCGAGCGGTAAGTTACCTAAATGTTGCACTATAGAAGTCTCAACATATTCAGTCGGTAACCTGTCAGTAATGCAATCAACGACAAGAGCGGTAATATTATAAAAATATTTTTTATTTTTCGCGGTTATTTTAAATTGAACGTAGCCGTGAATAGGACGCGAAGTGGATCCTACACCCTTTATAAAAGAATTGCTAAGCGGTATTATATTTAAATTTAGTTGTTTACAACAGGCAGTTGTAATTATGTTGTTTTGAGACGCGTTATCTATTAAACATCTAACTGAAATATATTTATTGTCCTTATTAGACGCATAAACTTGAGCGGTTGATAAAAGTACAGTAGTATGGGAAGGATTTAATTTATTAAAAGAATCGCGTTCGTTATCATTATTCTTATCAACTCGCGCTCGGGTGCATAGCGACACCGGTTGAGGAGCGTCCGTAGCGTTAGAAGGAGACGCGGTCAGATGCGCGGGCGAGGCTGCGCACGGGAGCGGTCGCGGCGCGGCGCGGGCGGCGGCGGACGTCTGCGCGCAAAGCTGCGCGATGCGGTTATCGCTCTTATCAAGACGCGTCGAGTGAGAGGGACGCGAGTCAGAAACTATTTGTTGCGATTGTGAATTACTATCCAAATGCAAAAGAGAATGATGGTGTTTATTACAAGTTTTACAACTATACGACGACTTACACTGAGAAGCAGTATGCGTAAGGCTGAGGCAGTTTACACAGCCTTTTTTAGATTTAACAAAATCTAAACGATCTTTAGTATTAAGTGCTTTAAAAGATGAACAATTAAAAATCTGATAGTGATCAGATTTATTACAAAATAAGCAAGTGCTTTTATTATTATTATCGCGTGCAAGGAAAGCATGGTGGACTGTATGTGAATTACGCGGTTGAGAACGAGAAGCGGGCGGATTATTAAGGTTGCTACCGACTGGGGCGGTTCGCGCGGAGCCAGCAATTGGCGTAGAAGTGCGATCTAATATTTTTACTTGCGATTTAATAAAATCAACAAAATCCTTATAAGAAGGAATTTCTTTATTCCTCATAAACATTTCAAAGGAAATAGCGGTTGCGGGATCTAACTTCTTTAAAGCTAAAGAAAGTAAGATAAAATCTTTCATATCTTCAATACCTAACTGTTCCAAAGCAGATACAGAAGCGTGGAAAGTTTCAATGAACGTATTTAAAGACGCGGAATTATTTAATGCGGGTTTAATATTGAATAAATTAGACATGTAGTGTGAGCCTAATGCTCTTTTATCTTGATATTTTTGAACTAAGCTGTCCCAAATAGAATTATAATTATCACCGGACGGTATAATACCTGCCGTGATTTTTAAAGCATTTCCTGTTAATTTACCTACAAGATATTGTACTCTTTGAGAATTCGAAAGATCAGGATTTGAATGTATATTAGATTTAAAAGATTCAAAGAAGACGGGCCAATTTTCTATTTTTCCATCAAATGACGGAATTTGAATTGGTGGTAGTTTGATACGACCTTTATATTGGGACGGAATAGTATTCTGCGCAGACACATTCGACGTAGTATTTGTCTTACTGACGATAAGAGAACGAACCCTTTCTATTCGGGTGTACACTGTATCAAAGGAAATCATTTTTTTATAATCAATCTTATATTCTGGATCAAGTTGCATATTTAACGCGTTAATTGTATCTAAATTGGCACTAAATTCATGACGAATTGTACTAATAATTTCAGTGTCCGCCATGAATGTCTCTGAGGAACGAAGGTCTGCACTCGCGGATGTGGAAATATTCTTAGAAGAATCATATAAGAACGATAATTGTTCAAAAATAGCTTCATTTTTAGCTTCCAATATTTTAATTTTAGTTTCAATAGCTTCCATTGTGAAAGATTGCGTAATAATAAATTGCAAAATTACCTAATTAAAGTAAAATGTTGTAGGTAAGTAGGTATATCCAACAGTTTAGGCACCTACCTATAGGCATGAAAGTTTATTTCAAGTCGACAGACAAGGCTCATAGAATGCAATTATATGCGTAGTAATAGTACAAATAGTAAGTACGTATTGCGGTTATTAGTACACCATATGATTTCGTATAATAAGATACGAATCGGTACCTATAAAATCTAAGTCCTAAAAATATGGAGGAGCGGCGGCGGTATTGAATACCTAACTACTTTTTATCACGATTGGCGTGGTAAAAATGGCGGGAGTACGAAATATCGTATTTATATAGTCTAAAACCTATTTATGAGGTATAAGACTTGCGTATTATGAGGTATATACCTATTTAGAGGCATAAAACCTATAGAAAGCGGGAAATTATACGTGATTTGATATGAAATTAAATTACTGTAATGGCTGACTCAAAATGAATCCGCTCGAAGGCGTACCAGAAAAAATGGTGGGTTTTTGCGTGCAAATATCAATATGGAAAACGAGGAGCCTCCTAGGATAAAGGTAAGGACTTACCAGGAACTCCTATGGCAATCCACTGCACACAGCAACTATCACCACTATCTCACATCAAAATCACAAGTCACTGAGTTTCACTGAGTTCAATTTACAAATCAACGCCTCCCGGTCGGCAGCGGTTTTCGTACTGTTTATTTATAAATCACAAATTTAGATGTTTCCCTGACGGTAGCGGATCTCGTACTGCCTTTTTGCGGCGTTGCGGGGCGCGCGCCTTACGTTTTGTGATGCGTCGCCGAAGTATGTAGAATATTCCCGAAGCTCTTGTCTCGCTTACACATATGAGGTGGGAAAAGGAGAGGAATCGGGAAGTAGAGGCTCGTCATTGATACTCAATATGAGTAGGTTTTACTATAGATATTATTATAGGTATTTTGGCCTAAACAAGGCTACTTTCCTGAAATTTCCTGTCCGTCATTTACATTATCAAAAAATATTAGACACGTATTTTTTTCTTTTGTCAATTAAACAACAAAATACGAAGATATCGTGTGTTGAAGTTCCGCGTGACGTCACGGTGTGGTACACTTTTTAGTAACAAGTGACGTCACGAGCCCCACTCCCGAACTTGGTCGCGCTTTATCTTCGTCAATTGTTAATGATTTGGTAAAGCAAAAAATACGTGTTCAATATTTTTTGATAATCTAACTGACGGACCAATTAGAATTATTATATTTTTACCCAGGCAACATCCCTATTGTTTAATGATTTGCGACTTTTTGGCGGGAACTTGCGGAGTGACATTATATTTTCATTTTTATTTTCATAAATTCGTGTATTTTGAGTTTTATTGCATATTATCGGTGGTATTTTATCCAATAAAGATCAATTCATGTGCACCAGTGAAATGAAATGAAATGAATATGTGTATCGTGACTTTACAAGTTGTCTCAAAAAGTCCGTGATAAGTTTTAGTACAATGACCACCATTTTACTAAAACATGACTGGACGGTGACTGATCATGCGGACTATGTGAAAGTGAATGTGCGGACTATATTAAAGTGATATTATAAATAAAATGTATGCGACTTTGTATCCATGGTCATGAACAAATTCACAAAAAAAAAAATTAATGATTTGCAAACTAAGTAGGTACCTATTAGCCAGGATATTTATGATTATTATTAAAACTAGTTCAATCAAACAGATGGTGAGCCGACTGGGTCGATATGTTGGAAACTGTCGGCCGACTCAGGGCTACGCTTCACTCATCTGAGTGTGCAAGCCACAACTATGTTGTATGAAACGGGAGCCATAGACTGGACTGTGAAGTTTGACGACCAGGAACCACTTCGTACTGTCTTTGGAGGTATGTTTTTACTGTACTACTAACGTAGCATACAAATGAGCCCGGCAGATGGCGCTGCAGTCGATAACCTAGATACCGACTGCAGCGCCATCTGCCGGGCTGATTTGTGAATCTAAACCATCCAGGGCACTACCCAAACGCATACGTACAGTAGAATTAACTTCCTGGACTATGGTAGGGTAGAGTAGGGTAGGGTAGCACCACAGGGTAGGGTAGCACCACGCGAACGAAGTTGCGCCGGGCAGCTAGTAAATATATAAATATCCTGTGACATTCCTCACACACGGTCATCTGATCCCAAACTAAGCAGAGCTTGTACTATGGAAACCAGTTAACTGATATAATACATACCTATACTACTTTTTGTTTGTAAATACATACTTAATATACATAATTACACCCAGACTCAGGACATACAGATATGTTCATGCACACAAATACATGTCCTGTGTGGGAATCGAACCCACGACCTGCGGCGCGATAGGTGGAATCTTAACCAGTCTTAAACAACCGCGCCAGCTGGCCCTCTTACTGGTGGTAAGCAGTTGCCTATTGACGCTCCAGTAGTATCACCCTATAAAATATTACCAGTTTTCTTGAAGGACCCTATTCTGTACTCTTGTAAATAATATCCAGTGAAATGACATATTTTCTACTGCTTACCTACTTACATTGTAGAAAAAAAGAATTCGTTGGTATAATAATACAGGGGTCATATTTTGCAATATCAAGCTATTTGCTTTCCCGCTCAGTAATTTGAGACCTGTCTTTTTTTAAACATTTTAGCGTCACACGGCTTGTGTATTTTGCTATTTTCCAGTTATATTATATTATAAGTTCTAGTCACATTAAATCACTTTCACATAGTCCTCAGTCAGTCACCGCCCTTAATAGTCATGTTTTAGTACAATGGTGGTCATTGTACTAAAAAATTTCACGGACTTCTTGAGACAACTTGAAAAGTCACGATACAAATGATTCATTTCATTTCACTTCACTGGTGCACATGTATTGATCTTTATTGGATAAAATACCACCGATAATATGCAATAAAACTCAAAATACACGAATTTATGAAAATAAAAATGAAAACAACGTCACTGCAAGTTCCAGCCAAAAAGTCAGGCCTGTCTTTACTAAAGCTTTGATTTTTTTTCTACCATTTGGGGCAAACAAGCATACGGCCCGCCTGATGGTAAGCAGTTACCGTATCCTTTGGACGCTTGCAATACCAGGGGTATCACTCGCGCGTTGCTGACCCTGAAGAAATCTCTTCACACCCTTTTTGACGAACCCCATGCTTGACGTTCTTTATTATTGACCTAAGACTTATATTTATTATAGAGGATGCAGTGCAATTCTCGCGTGAGTTCAGCTCGGTGTTGATAAGCGTGGAGTTGTCCGGCGGGCTGGGCGCGGTGTCGTGGCAACACGCGCAGTTGTTCCGACAGCCGCTCGACGAGCTCGCCGCCGCGTTCACCCTACACGCCACCCTACACCGACCCTAGTTACACACGTCTCAACTTTACACACACACCCCCACACTCCTTCACACACCCCACCCTCATACTCACGCCACAAATGACACTCATCCCCATACACCACACCCACACACCCTCACACTCACATCACATTCACACATCACACATCACACACAAACACCCTCACACACACACACCACACATACACGATTATTTGTTTAAACTATAAGCATTCAATAAATAGTTCTTATTGTATTACCACAACTGAAAATAAAAGCTTAATCTTTGTTTGGGTGACAGAGTTTCACAAACTTTTGGTGCAATTCTTTTATAGTAAATAAACATACATTCATTCTTAATAATTATCTTATACAGTACGAATAATGTATGATCATCGTTTTTTTTCTAGTTATGAATAATGTTAATGATTTTTAACCAATCTGACATTTTTGATGATAGTGACTTCAATAGTTGAGAAACTTGAGTATTTTAGTTAGCTGAGTAGTGATCCTAGCGAATGTATAAACATTTTTTACCACAATGTAACAAAAAGGCGTTTTCATTGAACTAGAACAGTGTTTTTCAATCTGTGGGTCGCGACCCCTAGGGGGGTCACGAAACCTTAGTCGGGGGGTCGCCGGCAGAAGGAAAATGGCAAGGTAGACTTCGCGCAAGCGGGCGTCCAACTTACCTCTTACTTAGTTGCAAACCTCTCGCGGCTTCTTGCAGACTCATAAGTAAAGATATCAAAATATTTTTTTTTTAACGTAGTCTTTTAATTTATAAATTCTTTGTCTGTCTGACAAGGGGGTCGCCACACTTTTTTCAACCTGTAAGGGGGTCGCGAAATCGATAAGACTGAACAACAATGAACTAGTAGAATGGCCCAATAGATCGCCTCAAGCAACGTTACGTCATAATTTTATCTTACCCACGGCCACGGCTACACATCAAACTATACATTTCCAGTATAAGCTGACCTCATTGTACGGAAATCCCATACTATGCGAGATAGCTTGATGTGAAGCCGTGTGTACTGTTGTCACATATACGTAACATTTATTTGGACCTGTCCATCGCATAATACTTACTTACTCTCCCAAAATACGTGTCTCTCTTACTAACTTATCGCTCTTATGGTCTTTACTATGAGTATTTAAATTGGTCCTCCAAAACGATATATGTGAAATAAAATGTGAAGAAAATATTCCTAGTCATACGTTTAATTTCCTAAATTATATAGGTACATATTTTTATTGAATGTATTTAGTTCAAAATATATTTGATTGTTATAATTCCTAGTAGGTAGGTTGTCTGACAAAATGGCTTAACTCATTATTATGAGACATTTGAAAATAATATAAATAACTAGCTGTCCCGCGCGGTTTCACACGCGTTCCCGGTAAAGTAGCCTATGTCCTTGTCCATACCATAGGCTATCTGCATGTCAAATTTCATGATGATCTGTTGTGTAGTTGAAGCGTGAAGGCGTAACAACTCACTTACGCATTTATAATATTAGTTAGGATTGAGTTCGTATTTCTTGCATTCTGTAACCCTATTTAAATAGAACTTTGATCACTATAATTTGTGTGTATTTTTTTTGACGAATCACCTAAACACTAAAATGTCCTTAATTTACGTAAGTTTACGTAGACACATTAACAAACATTATGTTTACTTCATTCATCGAGGAATAATCCCTAAGAGTAGTAATACCGAACAATCAAATTCCACAACTCGTCAGTGATTTGTCACTGATTTTGAACAGTGAGGACCAATCACTGCATCGTGTGTTCTTGACTCGGCCAATCAGAGCGCATGTGTCCGTGACTTGTCCAATCAGAGCGCATTGTCGGCGGTGGGAAATTGGCGGAATATATTTCAAACAGAATGAACGTCTACGCTTCTTTGGATTAATTGTTCGATGACTTCATTACATATTATGGATAGCTTTAGCTGTGGTTTTAGTGTACAAGTGTTTTGTTGGATCTGTTTAGCTACCTATGTTACTGACTGTACCATACCATGTCTACATTCTTTGTTTTGTATGAAATGAGAATAGAAAATGTACAATGATGATTATTGATGATATTCTGAAAAGGTAAATAATCTTGAAAGACAATAAATCTTAAGTCACACTAATTAAATAGCAACTTTTTATTTGAAAGTTTTTCGTGAGCTAGTAGTGTCAGACTCTCTCATTTCAAATTATAATCTCATCGGGGATTCAGAAGTGATATTGCAAATGCACTTCAGAATAGGCTTTAGCTTATTTATCACGAGTATATACCTATGTAGGTACCTATATACCCGTGATTGTTTGTATGTCAATAAAATTTATTATTATTATATGGATAGAGATACTAGATGGCGGCCTCATGGCATGAAAGTACTACTATTATATTTAAATCGCATTATGATATGTTATTTATTAATAGTATATACATGCTTTACTACTGTTGCACCTTTTGAAATATAAGGTCCTAATAAATTAGTGAATTTCCTCTTGAGGGATGAATGTATAGGTCATTAGTAATCAAAAAATAATATTAGAAAAATAATCCGTGGGAAAAAACAAAATTCCGAAATTGAACTTAATATTTATTTATTTAATCAATATTAATTAATATTATCAGTAAAAAGTATTAATTTAACCACTTATCTAAAAAAAAACCCACGGCTTATTTTTCTAATATTATTTTTTGATTACTAATGACCTATACATTCATCCCTCAAGAGGAAAGTTACTAATTTATTAGGACCTTATATGTCATCTTCAGCCTGTGGACGTCAACTGCTGGACTTAGGCCTTTCCTAATAGTCGCCACATCTTCCGGTCCTCCACTTTCCGCATCCACCTGAAAGGTTCGCAGGTCATCGGTCCACCTAGCGGGAGGGCTTCCCACGCTTACCTGATTGATACCTGTACGTGGACGGTCACAGTCAAGAACTTTTACCCCATCGGTTATCGGTTCTGCGACAAATATGACCTGCCCACTGCCACTTCGGCTTGTTATTATTCTCAGAGCTGTCGGTTAATTTAGTTCTCCGCTGGATCTCATCGTTGCGAACTCTATCCTCGAGAGAAACCCGAGCATAGCTCTTTCCCTTGCCCGCTGAGAAACTTAATATATCATTGAACAAAAACACATATCCATACTTCCATACTTATTATACTTAATACTTAATAATAATTAATACTTATATACTTAATACTTACACTTAATCCATACTTACTATATATATTATATATGTTATTAATATTACAAATGCAAAAGTAACTCTGTTTGTTTGTATGTTTGTTACGCTTTCACGCCTCAACTACTCAACGGATCATCATGAAATTTGGCATGCAGATAGCCTATGGTATGGAGAAGGACATAGGTTACTTTTTATCCCGGGAACGGGAGTGTAAACGCGGGAGACACTTAGTTTTTGATAAAAATGGTTGGCATCGTGTTTCGACATGTTGCTGACACTTCAACATTATTATTTATCGACCAACAAACAACCGTCTGCCTGTTTGTCAACCTTTTTGACATAAAAAAAAAAAAAGCTGTAAACTATAATACATGAGTAAATGTACCAATTGTATAGTGATTGTTCATAATTAAACCTTTATTTTAAACATTCGTCGTTCATTCCATTGACTGTGTTATTGACATATTATTGATTGTATGAGTTACCCGATGTAATTAAATAAATGAATATTTTTATTAATCGTTTTTTTAATCAAACTCCTTCATCGGCACATTTTTTTTGCCGTAACATGCATGCACACAAAATAGGTGTTTTCAATAAAGTTTTATCATGGTTTTATCGTTTGGTTTATGATATTAATTATCACTCTTTCGATTCATTCGAGTAGGTAGAATCTTTGCGCAGGTACAGTCATCTCGAATGTACCGCATACCTTCGTTTTCGCTACTGCGCAGCGTTCCACGCCTAATATCACAGCCGCCAATAAGTTTGACTCAGTCTGTACCTACCACTTAACTTTCGAACTAGCGACATATTTTTGTCCACTTAAAATTCAAATCCTATGTGGTGGCCCTGCTAGGAAGAGTCACAATTATTCTAACACACCTTTCACCTATTCTAAATGAATTCCACTTTATTGTAAAAATATTATTAATGGGGAAATTATATCAAAACTCAATCTAATATTTATAAAATTTTAATCAATATAAGAATAACAATACTTAGTTTGAGCACTTCCTATCACAGATTCTTACCTACTAATAAAGGTTAGGTTAACCTATCTCAATAAATATTGAAATTTCTTAGTTTAGATGATAAAAAAGATCTACCTAAGTACTTAATCTAAATTACTTAATTAAAGTACGTAATTGTTTATTTTATTAAATTAAGGAAACAATTATAGGTTTTTGTATGTCGGGATGGACATGACATCAATTATGGGTGCTACAAAACGCAATAGCTTCGTGTCGTTTCAGCAGTCTCGGTGAATGCGATTGAGGGAAGCAGGATCATTACATGATCGATACTCGGGATTACAGTGCGAGTGTGTGGTATTCGCGTGCCTAGGAACTATCTTACGTTTTGATAGTGTCCATATGATGATGTCATGACCATCCCGACGTATAATGTTGTATTGACGTGTTATGGCAGAAATCAAATAATTATCTTTCTCTCAATACTTATTTTGGTTTAATTTCTTCTTTAGCATAACCGGCTATATTAGTATAATACAAAAATCAATTGCTGTTCGATAGTCTAGCAAAACCTCGAAACGGCTTGACCAATTTTGAGTTGTTCGCCCTAATACAGGGGTGGTTTAAAAAGAAGAAAGGGCAAGTCCCAAATAAAATGTGGTACAAAGTTCACTGGGTCAACTAGTACACAATATTAAATTTATTACAATAACAATGAATGAACAACAAACACAAATTAACTCGGCTACTTTCTAAACAACATTATCTGAGAAAAATATCCGAGAAGCTAAAACCTTATGATGATATTTCTTATGACTGAGATGTTTAATTTGTAAATACCCCTCACACCCCCACCCACACACACCCCCACGCACACACACACCCACACACATACATGCATTTGTATTTGTTTTTTTTTTTTTTTTTAATAAATTTACATAATAAATTTTTAATATATTTTTTTTTACATAAATTTATCTTGATCCTATTGCATAGGAGAGGGTACTGACTTCTGTAACACAGGTTTAGACCTAGCACAGAAGTCAGGGACTTCGATTAATGTCTGTACTATGTATTTATGTCAATAAAAATTATTTAAACTAGGTATTATTAAAGTTGGATGTCATCAACTTTAACATCACCAGCTTGAACTCGCTTTAGCATCATGACTAGCAGCTTTCTCATCGCATTCTGCACGGCGAACTCCATCCGATTGAAAATATTGTCCGCAGTTAGTGTCCTCACTAATAAAAGCATGCACTCTTCTTTCAAATCTTCCATCATGTAACAAGAAGCAAGTAACAGAAGATTTTCTAAACCTTCTTGAGGCAAAATGTTCAAGTAAAGATACTTTTTCAGAAGTTCCAACGTTGCTCTCGAGGTATTAGGAATCTTCACTCCACCGTCCGTGGTCTCCTTCCAAGTTCCCTCGAACATTGTCCTCAAAACTGGACTGGATGCGGCCAGGACCGCTCGGTGCACGCTCACCGACCCATCGTCTCCACGCAATTCGAAATCTGTTATGTTCGTGTCATCGTACAGACTCGCAAATGATGACGTTGGATTATTTGCTTCTAATTCTACTGTCAATTCAATGACATCATTGTGTTCGGAATGGAATACGCCTATCAGGTGCCATGTGGAGTCGGTACCAACGTCTAGTAAACAATTTTTAATGGTTGACTGGGCACTCTTAATTTTAAAGGTTTCATACCGTGAACCGGCAACGTTTTTTCCTCTTATATAGAGGATATTTAAATAAATTGGTCCAAACGTACGGAGTTTGTAAGCACCACCCTCAATATAGCGATGTGTGATTGCTATGGAGACAACTCTCACTTGAAACATTATCCCATTATCAATTTCATAGTTTATAGATTCATGTGATGTGTATTGGTTATGATTACCAGCTAAAAAGTCGAACATCAACTCGAGCACGTTACCGTGTTTATGAAAGGATGATGCAGTCAGTCTGAAAGAACAAAAAATACTCTGAAACGAATAGGTAAGTATAGTCCCACAAACTTATCAGTACCCCTCTAGACAAAGTACATTTCGTTGCGTTTGCGCGAATAGAAACGTTACAAAATGACATTTAGTTATGCGCACCTATCCATAAAGGTGGTCGCACATTTATCAGAGCCGAACGTGGCGAACGGATCGAATTTTAGAATTCTGTATATGAAATCTTATGAAAGCTCGCACACTTGTCCGCGTCGAATCGTCCGAATCTGGAAGAACCCCAGAAATCCTAGACAATTTCGAATGACGTCATCAAATTCGGGTCGGCTTATGCGGACGACTCGACCGATTCGCTCGCATTCTATCAGTTGCATACGACAGAGCACCACGCGAGTTGTTTTTCTTCTTCGTTTCGGTCGAATCTTTCGGTGCGGATAAGTGCGCGAGCCCTCCTTGACTTCGCTTCGTTCGCCGCGTTCGGCTCTGATAAATGTGCGTCCACCTTTATGGCGTATCCTTACTAAGACGCCATTTTGAAATGTCAATCGCCATTGGTCAAAGAGAATATAAACATTCATTGGTTGTTTGCTCCACCGAATGCAATAACAGCGACTCTCACCGGGCCAGATAAGTTTGTGGGACTGTAGTACTGTAGTTCTAAGCAGTAATGCACACGACGCGCAAAAAGTCTGCGAAAGAATAGGATGTACCCAAAATTCTTTATTTCACCTCCTTTTTCTGTATTTAAAGCAGAATAATACATCGCAATCTCTGTACGAGTATTTCCATAGCATGTAAATAACCTACAGTTCTGCCAACAGAATGATCATAGATGTACCGTACCTAACGTCGTGTGTGGTTTGAATCTGTGAAAAATACGTGACGGACTTTTTTTGTTTGACGCAGACTCCTTCGCACAAGTCTGCTTTAAAATAAAATAAATAAATATCCTAGGATACACACTGATCCCAAACTAAGCAGCTTGTACTATAGAAACCAGATAACTGATATACTACAATCATATATCCAACTTTTTGTTTGTAAATAGGTAAATACTTAATATAAGTACATAATTACACCCAGACATGTTCATGAACACAAATGCATGTCCTGTGTGGGAATCGAACCCACGACCTGCGGCGCGATAGGTGGAATCTTAACCAGAGTCTTACCATACCTTCATAACATTGCATATCAGTCAAAGTTTAAATTTTAGAAAATTCTCATTAGGTCTTGTTTAATTTTTATCAATATGGACGAATGATCGGGCTCTATTAGTTCACAAGGATTCCTTAAAAACTACCTAAATAATCAAATGACTAAATTTGACTGAAAGATTTCGTTGCTTTATTCCGCAATTTGTTATCAATAGATAGATAACCGAATTGATATGATATGTATCTTATAGTAATTTACTGTTTTCGTTTACGCTAAGATAACATTATATTAGTTTTGTACAGGATTATTATAGGCTATTACTATAATGTATGTGGGGTAATTTAAGTTTAATTACTTAGTTACTTACCTATAATATAATATGTACAACCAGTGTTTCTTTCAGGCAAAATTCTCCAGAAGAAGGTTAAGAGATCTGGAGGGGGCGGAGTAGGGTGGGAGAGCCTTATGGGATAGCGTTAGAGGAAAAGGAATGGAGATATTCTTGAAAGTGTGTCGTTCTTTCTAGGGGCTATTCTGGTTTCTGATTGGCTACTTTAATGTGTCATGCACTACTCAATTCCTGATTGGCTGATTGAGTGCCACTCACATCAATAAAGGGTTTCCAGCTCTAAAATGATACCAGGTTTAAATAATTTGCCAAATTGTAGGGATATTCGTCGCGAATATACGTAAATCTGCTGTAGACGCGCGAAAGTGAGCGAGCGGCAACCTATTGCTATTTATTAAGTTCCAAATGCCCCGGAGGGGCAGTAAGGCCCCCCGGAGTAGTACCTGAAAGAAACACTGTGTACAACTAAAATAATGTATTATTCGTGCTACTGTTGTAATTATTTCTTAAGAATGATTTTACAATTAAATAATATCTGCCTAAATTTCAATTATACAGGCAATTGTATAGGCATTGTAAGGGTCAATAAAAAAAAGTGGAAATCACAAGGAGAATACCCTTTATTCTCCTTGTGATTTCCACTTTTTTCTAAGCGGTTACCGTAGCCTATGGACACTTGCAACAACTGAGCTATCACTTGCACATTGCCGACCCTGCAGAAATCTCTTCACAGTACTTCACACCCTTTTTGAAAAATCCTATGTTGTACTCCATTAGGAAAACCACGGCGGAGAGCTCATTCCATAGTCTGGGCGTCCGCGGGAGGAAGCTCCTTTGAGACCGCACAGAATTTAGAATCCAAGAATTGGGAAAAGGAACAGAGGACAGTAGGACATGTGTTTGAAAGACGCTATAGAAAAAACGGCATGCTATGGGAACTGCAAAGGAGGAGACAAAATGAAAGGAAGAGCCAAAGAGCACACAGACAAAGATTGCCGGTAATAGAGCCAGGAAAAGTGGTTTTAGTCACATCACATCTCTTTCTTACAAACATTATTGAAAAAAATAGAAAATAGTCTGACGTCTTAATTTGCGGGTATTTAGACGTAACCGCGATAGTTGGCCACTCAATTTATATTGAAAACAAGCATTGGACTTTGACATGACTAAATTTCTCACATCCTTTTCTTTTGTTCTTTGTTAGAAAGAGACATGTGACATTAAATTAGTTTAAGTTGTAAACAACAGAATCAGCACCATTGGTTACATTTATTTACATACATTTAGTTATATCAATGTCTGAAAAAAAGAAAAATTATCTTTTTTTTACAACTAGTCGAATTTCTGAATGACTGGGCAATAAAATTTGAGAATGGGAGCGTTTCAATGTAGTTTCACTGTACTTAAGTTTCGTCGGATATCTTCCACCTTAATATCGCCGGCTTGCACCCGCTCTAGTATCTTGACGTGCAGCTCAGTCATGGCATTCTGCACGGCGAACTGCGTCCGAATGAGGACATTCTGCGCATTTAGTGTGTTCACCAATAAATGCTCGCATTTAGCTTTCAAATCATCTATCATGTAACAAGAAGCAAGTAACAGAAGATTCTCTAATCCTTCTTCTTCTGGCAAAATGTTCATGTAAAGATACTTTTTCAGAAGTTCTAAAGTTGCTCTCGAGGTATTAGGAATCTTCACTCCACCGTCCGTTGTCTCCATCCAAGTTCCCTCGAACATTGTCCTCAAAACTGGACTGGAGGCGGCCAGGACCGCTCGGTGCACGCTCACCGACCCATCGTCTCCACGCAATTCGAAATCTGTCATTATTGTGTCGTCATACAGACTTACAAATGACGTTGTTGGAGTAAGAACATTTTCTTCTAGTACTACTAGCATTTCCATAAAGAAGAAATTTTGATCGCTTTTGCCCAAAGCTATCAGGCGCCATGTAAGATCATTACTCATATCTAATGACCTATCTATGGTTGATAACTGTTTACTCGTCAATTTGAACGTAGTATGTCGTCTCGTATTACTAACGTTTAATCCTCTTACATAAAAGGTATTCATAAAAGATTTTTCAGGCATTGGAAGGAAGTCGCTGGATTCCTTTGAGACCAAAACGGAGATAACTCTAACTTGAAACTCTATCTCACCATTTATATTATATTTTTTAGTTTCATGTGATGCATAATAATCATCAAAATCATTGTAGAGTTCGAACTCCAACTTAAGTGTATTTCCTTCTTGTTGAACGAGTTTTTCCGGCAGTCTGAAAAAGAAAAGATGTATTTATTCCGAATGGGATTTAGGTACACCTTAGGGTCAGTTCACACCAAGACGAGCGGCGCGCACTTTTAAGATCGCGATACAATATAGAACTTTATTTACTACACAAAAAGGTACCTTTCAATGCGAGAATTCGAATACGCCTCGCGGGGCACAATACAAAAAAAAAATATTGATTCGAGAATCTTGGTCTCAAGTTGCAAGAAGTTATCAAAATTGACCTTGATTGAATTGTCAGAATTCTATGGGCTAATTCTTTATGGCTTATGTTTAACGAAGCACCAGACCCCCAAAATTAAATACCCATTTTAGTAAATTATTCACAACATTAAATACCCATTTTAGTAAATTATCCACAAAATTAAATTTTAGCGTAACATATTTATATTATACTAGCTGTCCCCCACGGTTTCACCCGCATTCCCGGAATAAAAAGTAGCCTATGTCCTTCTCCATACCATAGGCTATCTGCATGCCAAATTGATGATCCGTTGAGTAGTTTAGGCGTTAAGGCGTAACAAACAAATAAACTCACTTTCGCATTTATAATACTATTTAGGATTATTTTTATGGCAATCAAACTATGTATTTAGGAAGAAATAGCGCAACAATTTCCTCATTACAAAGTGATAATTTACTAAATTTGGTTACCATTTACTAAATTTGATTTCATAGTAAAGTACTGTGGGTAAATAACGCCCACCTAACTTTAATTTCAAATAGTTTTGGCTATTTACATGATTATTATGAAAACGAATAATGTTCTAAACAAAAAATTAAGGAACGAGTATTGAAGATTTCTTACAACATTAACGTAGGTACTTATATTTAAATGACGGGCACATCTTATGTAATAAACCGAAGTTCTTTTTTGAAAAGAGTACTTGACTTAATTGCCGAGTTTATTGCCGGCTCTTGTCAGCAAAAGCAACATTCCAAACCGTGCGTTGGAGTCAGTGGCGGATCCAGAATTTTGGCTTGGGGGGCCAACTTGGCCTTTATAGAGATTTATCAGGGGGTTGTTGGGGGGAGGGGGGGTTGAGCCCCTTAGCCCCCACCTGGATCCGCTACTGGTTGGAGTATGACAATTCATAAGTGCCTATGGAAGCCTATTTGGATATAATTTCATTTCGAATCCGGAATGACGCTACTACCTACTAGACACGTACGGGCAACATATAGCGCAACAAACTTATCTGACCCGGTGACCAAAAGAGGGACAAACGACGCCAGTTTGAAATATCAATCTGCCTGCTTTCACCATTGGTTGTTTGCTCCACCAAATGGACGAGTTTGCGTCCATTTTCGTACAGAAAAAGCTATACCATGCGATCTATTTCTGTCCGCCAAGATCTACTTTTTTGCATCCATTTTATGATTAAGTAAAAAAACAAATCTGTGCATTCGTTTGGCTTACCTTAACTTTTGCTATCGACGTTTATCTTCCTCCTGATCAAACAAGATTAATTTAAAAAATACTTTTCAACAACGCTTTCCATTGTAATGTAACACAGCACCGCTCAGCTTGAATTATAACAAGGTAAGTAAGTAGGTACCTAACTTACCTATCAAAATCAAAAAGTCATTTATTCAGTTTAGACCCTGGTAAGGCACTTATGAACGTTAAATTGTTATATATGGTTGAATTTTATCTATCGTCCTTGCGATCCCAATATTGATCGCAGTCACAAAACATATTCTCGTGGGTGTGATCGGGGAAGTAGTACTTTTAAGCGTTTATTGTCCAAATAAAGAAAAAACTATTCGATGTTCACTTTTTTTTTCCTTTTTTAACTGCAGAGTGCGTACTGATGATTCCTACAGAGCAGAAAAAGCACTACCACCCCGGGATCACCGCTCCGCTAGGCACAAGGGCGGATCCAGCCATCAGGTCAGGGGGGGGATCACACACTTATATCCAGCTTGGATGGGTTTCAAAATACACAATACTATAGCTGTTACCCGCAGATTCACACGAAAATAGAGTAGGTACATTTGTAAGAATTATCAAAATCGGTCCATTAGTTCTAGTGATTACGTCCTAAAGAAAACAGGGGCCGCGCGGCGCGAAAAAATCATACTTCAAACCATGTCAATCACATTTTCATTACTCATGTGACCACATAACCTATTGACAACACAATCACGGGTGTGATGCGTGCGAGTGATTTAGATTTTTAATTCAAGTTGACCGAGGCCCAGGGGGGGTCATGACCCCCATGGCTAGGCATCATTGTTTAGAGCAACGCGTACCTACATCCAATTTCTTTGAGCATAATATAACGTTTTCATAGATGACATATTGCGCACCGTAACATATTAGATGCAATTTAGCACAGATTACTAAATAGTTACTACGTAAGTTAAAGTGCAGAACCCGAATCAAAGTGGTCCGACATGCTAATGGTATTTTATTATTTCATAATAATAAAAACCACCGATTTGTTGTTTGTCTAACTAATATTATAAAGAGGAAAGATTTGATTGTTTGTTTGTTTGTTTGTTTGTTTGTTTGCATTGAATAGGCTCCGAAGCTACTGAACCGATTTGAAAAATTCTTTCACTATTGGGAAGCTACACTATCCCCGGTTGACATAGGCTATATTATATTTTCAAAAAAGTTAGGGATCCTTACTAAAACTCCAATAATGTAACCCAAGGTGTAAAAAAATTACCTAAAATATTCTTTACATCGCGTGCGCTGCGAAAACTATTGATGATAGAATAAAATAATGTACTACGACTTTGTAGAACACATCATTATTTACAAAAAGTGTCGCGACAGTATATGTCTAACTATTATAGTTATGCCACAATAAGTGTTCTTTTATTTTAAAAATTTAATTGATATGCCTATGTCTAACTATTATAGTTATGCCACAATAAGTGTTCTTTTATTTTAAAAATTTAATTGATATGCCGCCGCTAGAAAAGGCTCTTTATTTGTATCTTGGTAAAATAAATGACTTCATATTCAAGACTGCTTCAATACCTTTATATAACTTTTTGAATTATTCAATTCGGAAATTCCATTCGAAAGATATCACGAGTTTAAATATGTAAGTATTAGAACACAGTGTTTGTAAAAAAAACTCCTCCGAAACGGCTTGACCGATTCATATGAAATTTTGTGTGTATATTCAGTAGGTCTGAGAATAGGACGTAAACTATTTTTCATACCCGTAGGGTAGGGTAAGGTAGGGTAAGGTAGGGTAGAGTAGGGTAGGGTAGGGTAGGGTAGGGTGGAGGCGGCGGAACGTGACAGGGAGGACACTACCACCCTGGCTATCCGCCGGAGGAGAACCTTTCCCCCCAACATGGGCCCAAGGGTGGCGGACTGGGGGGAGTCTGCCGCCCATCAACATCGGGCCCGAGTACTGGAGAGTGTGTTCCCGCACGCTACTCAGGAGGAGATGGCGGAGACAAGAGCTCCGGTCTCTGCCGTCGACGAAGAGGAGGCCTCCGATCTGGCCATCGCTGCTGGATACGCGGACGAATGCTTCGGCGCCCCCGTATATCCAGCCGGCAGCGACAGGTAGGAACGCCGTGGGGTTTTAGTCAGTAGGAGTCTGACATAACCCAGCCGATCCTTCCGGAGTGCCCGGGTAAACATGAGGATTTCCCCACGTAAAAAAATAGGTAGGGTAGGGTAGGTTAGAGTAGTGTAGGGTTTAGTCTGCCGCCCATCATCATCGGGCCCGAGTAGTGGAGCGTGTGTTCCCGCACGCTACTCAGGAGGAGACGGCGGAGACAAGAGCTCCGGTCTCTGCCGTCGACGAAGAGGAGGCCTCCGATCAGGCCGTCGCTGCTGGATACGCGGACGAATGCTTCGGCGCCCCCGCATATCCAGCCGACAGGTAGGAACGCCGTGGGGTTTTTGTCAGTAGGTGTCTGACATAACCCGGCCGCTCCCCCCGGAGTGCCCGGGTATTCTTGAGGATTTCGTAGGGTAGGGTAGGGTAGGGTAGGTTGGGGTGGGCTGGGTAGGTTAGGGTAGGGTATGGCAGGGTAGGGCAGGGTAGGGTAGGGTAGGGTAGCACCACAGGTTAGGGTAGTATATTATAAGTTAGTTACGACGGGCATTTAATGTAGTTTTTTTTACTGTGTATAGGCCTGTGTTTGACCACAATCTCACCATGGTAAATGATGATGCGGCCGAAGATGGTAAGCACACAAAGTCTAGAAGGAGCTGACTCTCAGTGCAGCTGTCGGAACACACCGAAAGATGCTTGGCGACAGATTTTCAACTTGAGGGTGGTAGCCAGCCAGGCGGGTACTCCAAAGTACCCTACCACCGTGCTATGGTTTCCTCACGATGTTTTCCTTCACCGAAAGCTCAATCTTATTGTAGGATTCGAACCCGGGACCTTCGGTATCCGACGTCACTACCACTGAGCTATCATCGCCTTAAAAATAATGACGCCTGATAAAGTTTGCTTTTTACAGAAAATCAATATCATTTATTTTTTAAAAGATTCGAAATTAGCAAGAAACAGTAGTCGCGATACCGTGACGGGGGGGACTGAGGCGGGCGCGGGCGCACAAATCTATCGACACCTCATTCCGACATTGCACCCGTGCGAAGCCGGGGCGGGTCGCTAGTATATTATAAATTTGTGTGACCTTTGTTGGGCGAGTTACATTTTAAGGGGTTTCCCCATTACGGTGTTACGCTATATCTTTATCCTTCTTAACTAGGTAAGTACTTATAAAAACACGTCATCAGAAGGGTTGCCAGAGCTGAGATTTCTCTGAGTAACCTTTGGGGAGAATTCAATCTTAGAAGAAAATAATATAGACGATAAATGCCGAGGATTTGGTGTAAGTACTTAATTTTAAAAAGTCGTTAAGAAAGGATCAGTAAAGAATCATGGGTAGATATGTACAAAAAATAAAGATTTTTAGAGGCGTTGAAATGTCGTTATTATTGATCCTTGGTGCCTAAGGAATAGGTAACTTGAGGCATTTAAAATATTTTTAGATCCCCGGGATAAAAATGCTACATACTATGGCATGCCGGCGAATCGCGACCAAAACCATTATGTTGTTGTTATGTTTTGCGGGTTTTATAAAATATTTCAAGTATATTAATATGTTGCTGGTAATGTAATCTCAATATTGGAAGTGATTGAAAACTCTCTAAAATGTTTTATTTTTTTGTACAAATCAATGTATGGATCTCGCCATGATTCTTTCGTAGAACGATCAAAACACACCATTGATGGTTAGGTTAGGTTAGGTTTGCAACATGACGCTACTTGTGGCGATTAAAAAATATTAATAAAGCAAAAGTACAGGCAAGCATGATGGTGTGTAGCGACCCCAAACTCCAGCCATTTGACTATTTTTAATTGATTATGAGTATAATTATCAACCTTGATTTGATTATGTGAATTATTGTGTTTCACGGATGAGAACAATGTAGGTATTGGCAAAAAGCATGCACCAGGGTGTCTTCTTCTGTATTTTCGACGTCAAAGCATTTATTACCAGCAGGAAGAGATTTTTTTAATAAAAAACTGGATTGTTTAAAGACTTGATTACATTTATATTAATTTAATCAAAAGTTGTGATTCCGAAGTCACTGTTTGATTGTCATTCTACTTCATATTTGATCATAGAAAACAATTTACTGTTAGTATTATACTACCTATAATCTTTTTGATGATAAATTAATTAAATAGAGCCATTTATATTAAATTAATAATAGAACCAAAAAAAAAAATGGGTACACCGTAAAACCGGTTCTCAATGCCTTATGAAAGAGACCTATCCCAGTTTATAGTATGATATGAAGTAAATATATATGTAATTTTTATTATTCAACTAGCTTTCCCAGGCGGTTTGATCTGCATTCTCGTGGGAAATATTGTTACTAAAATTAAAAGTACATCTGTGCCCTATCCCCTTCAGTATTTTTTTCATAAAAGAGTAGGTATCAAACATTTTCATACATCACACCCTCTCATCCATGCAAACTTACTTTCATATTTATACATATTACTATAGTAGTATACCTAGTTTCAATATTGCTTACAATCCAAACCCGGTGCGGTATGATGAATGTGGCCATATTCTTATTTAGATGTAAAAAGAATGATACTTGCAGGGACCCAATTCTCACTTCCCTCGAACTAGCCTTCGAATCGAACTTGCATTACGAGTTCTATTTCGACCGTAAAATTTCGAGGGGCGGAGTCAATTTTTCGATTCCTGTATTCTCGGCACTAATCGAACTAACCTTCGAAATAAGTTCGAGTGTAAGGAGTAAATGTTGCCATTATGATGGATACAAATTGCACGATGCGTTTCGTTTCACTTGATAATTGCGTTTTGTTAACGTACGTGATAATGTTATATCTTAAATTAAAATTTAAAAGATTTTAATGAATATAAAATATTTAAAACAACGTTTTACTCTTATTATATCCTAATATATCCGGAACTCATAAGTTAATCAATTTTATATAATAATTATAAATGAATATGACAAACTATTTTCTGTGCGTAACGGAAATTTTTAGGCTTAACTGTCATTACGTTTCCAAATGACAACCTAACTGTTTGACGTTTGATAGTTCGTATTCGAAATACGTTTCGAACGGTCCCGACCAGTCGAAGCAGTTCGAGCGCTAGCCCTCGAAAAATAAGAGAAAATGGCGGCTTCGAAATTGTCAGAATAGCCTAACTTGATTTTCACTCGAAAAAAGTACGAGTTCGAACTTTTTTTGGAACGAGTGACGAATTCGAGTGAATGAGAATTGGGCCCCAGATCCTTCTTTCACTAAGTGCAATGAAAAGAATCCATCAGGACACTTCTATCTAATACAATGAGTAGGTGCTAGTAGAAGCTATTATAACAGGATTTGTTCATTGATATCCTTTATTTGCAGGACCATTGTTCAATCCATATTTAAAAATTCTATTTTGAGGAAGAAAAATTACTTTTTAATACTTCATCTGAAGAAAAACAAGGCAATATTTTTTCAATATTTTATCAAAGATTTTCATAGGGCATCGTGCCTCTACCCAGATGGATAGTTAGCCTTACTAAAGCATGACATTTAATATCACTCCGCTTGAGGGGCTCCTGAGCAAATCGCACTCAGTTCGTACTGCGCACGGCTGTCATCGCGTCATACTCGCTGTACTGATTAAATAAAAAATGTCAACTTGCGTATTAAAATACTGTCACAACACTTATAAAAACCAAGGAAAAACTAAAAAACTAACCTTCCATGTGTAAGTATTGCGATTTAGTCACTTTTAATTACCTAAACTTATTACTTTTAAATACTGTCAATTATGGCTTGTTTATTTCGTGTTCCCATAGAGGCGACTATCCTTCTGGACGTTTTAAATTCTTTGATTAGCATCTGATATTGAATATAAAAATTACATGTTGCTTTCATGTTGGGCCTGGGTCAATTTTTAATGGGCCATGCATCGCCCTCTATTATTTCAGACTCCTCTATTACTCAGGTCATAAATATAATAAAAAACAACTATCTATGTTCAAGCCATTATCTGCATACTGAGTGGTGATTTATAAAGTAGGTAGGTAGGTAAGTACTTACTTGGGTTCTTTATTTGATTTAAAAACCCAGATGGCCATGAGGGAAAAATGTTCTAGGATATTATTAATAAGAATGATGTAGGTACTCACAGTTTTACATTGTCGGTTTACAGGAATGCCATTGTTCTCCAAAATTCAAAACAAAAAGTATTGTACCTAACTTTGTAGATTCCTAGTAGTATCTAGTTCTTGAGAGCCTAGCATATACTTTTTAGTGATTAATAATAACGTTCCTTCGAGTACTAACAACGAAACTCAACTAAAAAAAATACCTATAAGTTCTTTAAGTTCTAAACAAAAAAGTACCAGGAAAAAACTGTTTTTTTTTTTTTTTTTTGGGATTTTATGGCCTGGTTACTAAGACCTTTAAGCCACGACTTTATTATTCCGGAACCACTTTTCAGATTTTGTATTTTCAGTTTTATAATTTTACCACCGTATTTTTAATGTATTTAAATATTGGTTTATAAGTTTTAATGTCTTTTAATAGTTCTTTAAGCGGCGGCGGGCGGGAAGAAAAATCACTATAATTATTTTGCCACACTTCACTTAGTTCACTCGCGAGTACCAATCTGTCAATAAGGAACTTTTGACAGCTGAATATAATGTGGTCCACTGTTCCTTCTTCAACTCCGCAAAATGTACAGACATTGCTTTGAATTATATTTAACTTTGCTAGGTGTGATGGTGCTTTATTATGTCCATAACGTAGTCGGTTTATGGTGGTAATAAAATCACGACTGGCTCTTTGCAGGCTATCATACCATGGCTTTACTGGTAAGTTTTCTTGAATGCTACCGTACCACCGTCCTTTCGTTTCTTGGTCTTTCTTCCACATTTGCTCCCATAACATACTTATAGCTAGCCTTACATTACTCAAATAATCAGTCATAGGTACATACATAGTATCGGAGACATCGAGTGCATTTACTCCTCCGTAAGCGGCTTTGTCGGCCATTTCATTTCCAGTGATTCCTCTATGAGAGGGCACCCACATAAATGAAATTAGTTTCCCTGTATGATAATATTTGTATAACAATTCTTTAATTATGTACAGAATGAAATTAGTTTTAAAGTGAATCTTTAAATAGCTCAATCCTCTTATAAAACTTAAAGAATCTGTTACAATTAGAAAATATTTACAATTATCTACATTTCCAATTTGCAGAAGAGCCTGATATACTGCATAGGCTTCTGCGGTGAATATTGTACAAACATTCTGCAAAAGAAAACTCTGAGAAGAATTTTTTTGAGGATCATACACAGCACAGCGCACATAATCCTTACCCTTACTACCATCTGTATATAAAGTGTAGTAATTATTTTCTGATAAAAATTGCAACATCTCTGAATTATTTGTAATTGAATCTATTACTGTAATTGGGTGCATTATGCTTTTGAACTGGGAAGAATAGCAGGGCCAAGGGCACTGTTTTTTGAGTTTATAGCTGTTGTTTTCAATTTCCAGAAAAATGTGATACAACATTGGGGAGTTACCAATAAGGAGGCTCTCACCAGTTGCTAAAGGACCTGACACATTGATTCTACAAGGTATAATCTTGTTAATAATTTGCATGTTATCAGAGTACAGTAGTTTAAGGCAATACCGTTCGGCAAGTAGGAGACGTCTCAAGATCAGTGGCATAATTTTAGTCTCTACTTCCATGGCCCTTATGGGAGTTGAGCACATTGCACCCGATATTATTCTCAGAGATTTATTCTGCAGGATATCTAATTTTTTGGCATGGTAGCTATTCATATATGCCAAAGAACTATAGTCAAAATGACTTCTCACAATAGCTTTATATAGAATAGACAATATTTTGGGGTCAGCACCCCATGATACTCCAGCCAGACATCTTATTATGTTAATAGCTCTTAAAGCATTTTTAGAAATATACCGAACATGTTCTTCGAAAGTCAGTTTTTGGTCTATGATGATTCCTAAGAATTTCTTTGAATGTACTCTGTTTATAGATTCTCCACAATACGAAATAACACTAGATGGATCATCATCACCAAAAATCATTAAACTGCTTTTTGTAGCATTGATCTTTAAACGTAATCTATCATTATAGTATAGACTCAACTGATTTAATGCTCTATTCATATTATCTATAGCAACTTGCAAGTTCTGACTGCTACTATACAAAACAATGTCATCTGCGAATTGCAAAATATTTACTTCACTAGTATTTACAAATTTACATATTTCACATGTGTACAAATTATATAGTAATGGTGAAAGAGTGGCGCCTTGCATTGTGCCTTTCGATGCACTTCTAGGACCATGTAAGATGTTATTATACTTAACATATAAGGTTCTATCATTTAAATAATTATAGATCCACTGACATAGTAGACCAGGTATACCCACATTAGACATAATGTTGACCAAGATACCTGGGTCGACATTATCAAAAGCTCCTTGGACATCTAAAAATACACAAACAGTGTGTGATTTTAAATTATTTGCACGTTTCAGGTCTGAGATGAGTGACATGAAGCTGTCAGCGCAACTACGCCCACGACGGAAACCATACTGCACATGTGGGATGATACCATTAGCCTCTACAAACCAGTCCAGACGGACTTTAATCATATTTTCGAATAGTTTACCGAGACATGAGGACAAAGATATAGGACGATACGAACTGGACTGTTCTGGAGATTTATCAGGCTTCAGTATGGGGATAACACACTGTGTTTTCCATGATTCAGGGATAATTTGTTTGAGCCATAAAGCATTAAGAATGTCAAGAAAGAGGTGCTGAACAGATGTATGGAGTTCTTTAATTACAATATATGGAAAGTTATCTAGACCTGGACTTGAGTTACGCCTAGATTGTAGACTTGATGTGAATTCATTCCATGTAAATGGTTCCAATAAAAATTTTGAATTGCTATTATTATTGTTACTGTTAAAATAGTTGATTAAGTTACTAGTCTCTTTTAAACCACTATTATCAGACAGTTTATCTAAAAAGGTAGGTATGAACTCATCTTTATGGGATCTAATGCTAGACTTAACACCCTTAAAAATCTTAATCATGTTCCATATTTTGCTTATAGGGGTAGTTCTATTAAAAGTATTGCACAAATCATTCCATCCAGTTGACTTCTGCTCAGAAATGGTTCTCTTTTTTAATGCATCAAGTCTCTTATAATTTATATAGTTATCTATTGTAGAATCATTTCTGTACAGTTTCAAAGCATTATAGGATGCTATTACACTTTGTTCGCAAACCTCATTCCACCAAGGTGCTGGAGGTCTGCTAGCAAAGTGGGCAGACTTAGTGAACTTTGGAACAACTATTTGCATAAGGGACTCAAGACGTATACAAAAATCGGTATAGGAAGAGAGTGGGTCTACTTGATTAATTGTAAAATCGCCAAACGCATTTTTTGAAAGTTCATTATATTGGCGCCAATCAGCTCTTTTGTACAAAAATTTATCAATGGGAGGGTTAATTTGGTATTTTTGTATGGATAGGGATATTTCGGTTATAGTTGGATAATGGTAACTTCCCATACAATCATCATGCACAGACCACTCGCATAACGGTGCTAAGCATGCGCTAGCAAAGGTGACGTCAATGGCTGAAGCGTTGGTTCTAGGACGGTTCACTGTAGTGAAACTGCCATCATTTAAGATGCACAAATCACACTCATCTATAACATCATATAAATCTTGTCCGCGGCCCTTAGTAGATAGGCAACCAAATGCAATATGGTGAGCATTAAAATCACCACTTATAAAAATAGGTTTAGGTAGGTCTCGAATTATATTGCGCAGTCTATGCAATCTTATGTGCCCACTGGAAGGAGGACAATATACGCAGAGTATAGTCACACTGCCACGCTCGGTAGATATTGACATAGCTATAGTTTGAATGTCCTCATAGAATGTTGTGTTTAAAATATTATATTTAGTCTCTGGTTTAATTAATATTGCTACACCATTGTGAGGATTCTTAGATGTTCTGGAATGGAGATTATAACCGGGGATTCTAAAATTGTGATGGTCTTTAAACCAAGTTTCATTAAGCAAGCATACATCAATATTTTGTTCTAGCATAAACTTAGTTAATAAGGGCTTTTTACTATTGGCACTTTGGATGTTAAACTGCGCAATCCGTAATTGGGACGTTTTAGGGGGACTTAAATCCATTATGGGGATAAATTTTTAACTAATATTTCTTCAATGAATAATGAAGTAATTGGGGTGGGATCAGACTTATTACCAATCTCTACCAATGTTTTTACTAGGGCCGCTCGTACTTCTTTATTAGCTATAACCTGGGCAATGAAGTCCATAGGGTGATCTTGTGGGTTCAGCGCCTGTGCAGCAGGCTTGTTATTAACATTTTTTTTAACATTTTTCTTTTCAGTATTTACTGGAATATTTACATTATTTACAGGGGGATTTACAAGTTGACTCTTAGACAATGGCAATGCAGGGTATTCGATCGACTTTGTTTGTGCGATACTCGCGTATGTTATTTTACTTTTCTTTTCTTCTATTTTTCTTAATTTAATGGGACATTCTCTTGCTATTGCTAGGTGTGGGCCTTGGCAATTAGCGCAACATATCTCTTTAGGTTTATCACAATCTTTGTAAAAGTGTTCACCAGAGCAGATCGAACACTTCTGTTTGCCATTACATATTTTAGCCGAGTGATTAAATTTCATACATTTGTAACATTGTTGCAGCGGTGGGATATATTCAAATACCCTGTATGAGAATAGATCATATTGTACATTGTCAGGTAAGATATTGGATAAGAAAGTGATACTGACTGTTTGCAGAGGAACTCTGTCCCGTCCTACTTTTTTTGTGAATCGTCGTATACAGATAATTTCGTAAATGGAACTCAACTTAGTGTATAAGTCCTTATTTGAGATATTTGCTGGGACAAATCTTATGATGCCAGTTTTTTCTATTTGGGTAGCCGGTATGTAAGCCTTTACGTTGTACTTTTCTAAGAATGCAGTGTTATTTAGAAAGTTGTTTGCTGTATTATATTGTTTGAACATTACTGCTATTTTATTTGCATTCAATCGCTGTATTGCCATCACACCTTTAACATCCGTCGTGAAAATATGATTGAGATATATAGGACTTTTGTTGCCCAATCTCTCTTTGTGGTTGATATGCTCAACAAAAACTTTAAACTCTGTTTTATTTGAGTTTTCTGGATACTGTCTTTTATAATTAGGTTTAAAATAAGGCACATAAAGTACATCAGAACGCTCACCGCCACCGCTATCATCATTCACTTCATCAGTCCGAAGCCGCTTGGAGGAGTTGGGCGGGTTGTCCCCGCCCCCCTCATTCCCATCCATTTTATTTTTTTGGTATTAATTAAAAGTGAATTTATTCTTTTACACAATAAAAAAAAAATTACAAAATGTAATTTCAAATTTTTCCGCGTGCGCTTTTTTCAATTTCCCGCCAAGGAATCGGAAAAAACTGTGAAACTTACTAAGTGTTGCCAACTACTGTTTTTAATTTAATATGTAATGTGTGACAAAAGTACACAAAAGTATCTACAGACAAGCCATACAAAAAAAATAAGAAATATAATATAAACAAATACATTTGACTCTCAACAAGACATGCAAAAAAATTGGTATATAATAGTTGTATTACATCCGAATCCCAACTAATATTATAAATGCGAATAATCGTGTGATACACACAAATATATTCTAATTTTTGTGTGTGTGAATAAGCTTGTTTTAGTAAGCCTTCGATGTGTTTAATTTTGTATTGTCTTTCAGTTTATATTTGTACTTATAGTTATTCTTGCCTTTGCGAAATGTAATATCATTATTGGAAAACTAATTAATGATAAATTATGATTCAGTGGTATAGCTTGCCAACGGACCTTGTATCAATTGTTAGGGGGCCTTATACCTGACTGCGGCGAAACCAAATGGAGGGTAATTTAAGGGAGGCTAAAAAGGAAGCTTCGAATTCACAGCACATCTGATGCAATTCATAAATTCCGAATTTTATAATGAACTGAAATGTATAAGTAAGAAACAGAAAAAATGAGTTACTATTTTACCAAACAATATTGGAATTACGTAAGATCTGACGAGAATTCGAAAAAAAGATTCCATTAGCAATATTCCCCCCCCCCCCCCCCCTTGTGTCGTAAATGTAATGCAAAGGAAAGGAGCATTAAATCTGATGAGGATTAGAGGTGGGCGCCGCGTAGTTCACGCCGTCCCGCCACCGCCGAGTATTTGAAAACATGCGCCGAGTTGTTAACCTCGGCTGATGAGTGGGGGCCGAGGGCCGCTGTGCATCCAGGTCCGCGATTCACATGCGCAACAGTTACCAGTACGTACTACTTCCTTAAGCTCGGCTCTTGTGTTTCGTTCGGAAATAAAAGGAATATTAAAATTCAATCTCAGACGAAGAAAGAGTCACGATCAGCCAGTGTCTTCCAGAGAGACGATTTGTGAAGACTCTTGAAAACAGCTTATATACTTACGTGGCTCAGAAAAAAACCGCACTGACCAGTTTCTACCGACGTGCCGCCGCCGGCAAATTTTTTCTCGGCGTCCACATCTCTGATGTAATCTGATGTAATCTTCTTAATTCATAAATCTTCATAAAAAAGCCATAAAAGCTCAGAGGTTGTGACGTCCGACATCATGTATGTATACTCCAATGAAAAATACGTCTACGAGGTACAAAAAGCAGATACTATTTGCAAGAGTTGAATAACACCAATAAATTGCCATATCCAGTTACGTCACAGCTAGTTGGCATCACTATGTACAGGTCATCTGACACTTCTGATATTCAGTGCTGCCAACTCAATATCATTCATTCGGGGATTCCTCGATATTGTGGATAAAAAAACATGACACGATCTCGATCAATAATTTATAAAAAAGAAGATGAAATCTCGAGGCACAGATATTAAAAAAAGTCGGATATATTCTCGCTAACAAAAAACTGTGTCACTCAAGTCGGCCACCACGCTGTACGTACAAGCCGGCACGCACACATTCACACATTAGTTGAGCGCGAGTAATCGACTCTGTGTAAACGGCGACAGAGTCTAATTTCCCGCGGAATAGCCAACTAAGGTGTGCGTGAGAGGTGGCCGACTCCATAGACACAGTTTTTTGTTAGCGAGAATTATGTCCTCCGTAGTCTGTGTCTCGAGGATGTAACATCGAAGTAAATAATTATTGATACTATTGATCAAGGTCCGGTAAGTTTATCGCAGGGTATACAATCTTAGAACATGTGAATTGGTAATTGGTAACTGCGCTAACTTACAAAGTTAAGAAACCTACTAAAATACATTTAGTAGCGTATTCAATCCTTATTTGAACCTTATTCGTAAAGATGTCGTTGTTATCATGTCTGTGTGTTGTTACGACTTCTAGAGGTGGGTAGCTATTCTAATAACTAGCCAAAAAACGCCTATTCATAAAATAGCCACGGCTATGCTATCTGTCAACACGATAATTGGTTATTGGCTACTGGATGGCTACTGGCTGGACTATGATGGCTATGACTATGATGGATGACTATGGTGGATGACTATGATGGCTACTGGATTTGACAGGTATTTTGACCATAGAGGTATCATAAGAAATCCTCCTCATTACGAGAAGTTTACGTCACACACAGCGGATAGCCGCCTAGCCGCCACAGGTTACTAGCCACCACTAGTGGATAGCTGGCCGACTAGCCAAAACCATTCTAGCCGCCAGTAGCCGGTACCTGGCCAGCTAGCCAAAGCCAATCTAGCCGAGCAGCCGGTAGCTGTGTTTGCGTGCGCTTACCGCGAAACTGAGTAACAGTGCGAGTCCCGAAAGTGTAAAATTCGAGTGCATGACGTTATTATTATTTCGAATTTGAAACGTATTCAAACCTATTCTTTAATTTAAATTTAATTTCAATTAGTCTGTAATATAATTGGGTTTAAATAAATCGTTTTAATCATC
Organism: Polyploca ridens; assembly: GCA_951394255.1. NCBI lineage: Eukaryota > Metazoa > Arthropoda > Insecta > Lepidoptera > Drepanidae > Polyploca > Polyploca ridens. The sequence goes on from OX596261.1 coordinate 3,069,890, forward strand.
TGAAGCAGCGCGACATCTATGGTTTACTTGCCTACAACTAAAGACGCAGTCTATGTACTGTGAAAGCTTTTAGTTCATATTCATATATAAAGATGACGTTATTGTTGATTTTCGATGTTTTTATTAGTAATACGTATGACCTATGAGGGAAAGTCGTTTCTTTTCAAAAGAGTATACAATAAAATATAAAGTAAATAAAAAAAATATCATTACATTAATTTATTATATTATCATCTAAACTAGACTTGTTGCAGCGGCGAGGATCGAACTCGGATCGCAGTTGAACGTTATTCAACTAGCTAAGCCACCGCCGCTCTAGCCAAAATAGCTGACAAACTAGCTGGCTTTTACACCACATATAGCCGGCTAGCTAAGCTATTGAAATTTCGGCTAGTTACCCATCGCTAACGACTTCTCCTCAGCCTCGAAATAAATTTTTTCACCTTAGTTTATATAGATGTCGCTTCCATGAATGAAAATAAAATGATACCAGATATATTTTTATTATAAATTAATAACATTCAACTACCATTTTTTTTAATAAAATTTACAATACTCAATCGAAATATTTTACATAATTAATTCTTGTTTACATTTAATTTATCAGTAGGTATAATTCGTGTACTCAAATTTTAATTTACTCATTATAATTTATATTAGTGTATGATGTTTTTTCATATAAGGAGGATTTGAATAAATTACTTGGTAATACTAAAATAAAATGTCAATTGTCAGTCAAATATTTAAATTGCCATATATATATCTTCTTATTTTTAAGTTTGGCAACCAAGCCCAAATTAGGGCTCATTTCTGCCAGTGTCGAGTTATATTATAGTTTCCAGTCACAATAAATCACTTTCACATATAGTCCTCAGTGTTCGGAACCGTATGATAATTATCGTACATTTGCGATAATTTCATAACTACGTACGATGTACGATGGTACACGACTATCGTACGCAGATTGTACGATAATTTCCATTCTGATGAATTTATTACTTTGTTGTTTACAAAAATGATCATGGGTGTAGATAAAGTCTTGTATGCAACTGTACATAATTAGTTATTAAAACCCTCATGTGATCCTATTATCACACTTGCTTCGCTACGTGTGATAAACCCACATTCGTATTTTAATACCCCTTATTATACAACAGTTGCATAAATAACAATTTTTTCTCTTACGATTAATTAATAAACATATTATTATCACAGACAACCCGGACGGCATTCTCGCTATCACAAAACTGAGGAACAGTAATGGCGGCGACTATTTATATTATATTTAGGGTTGCCATGTTAGGCTAAATTTACCCACTCTTTTATTATGTTATACCACTATTATACTCAGACAAATATGTAACGGTAGACAAGTTTAAATGAAAATTAAGTGTAAATGTAGGCAGAATATACCGTATCATTTTAAAACGTTAATGGTGGCCCAATCTCGCTATGAAAATATCCTAACTAATATTATACACATCTGAAAGTGAGCTTGTTTGTTAATTTTATTTTTGTTCTGCTTTCATGCTTCAACTATCAACCGATCGCTAAAAAAGGGGTCGAAGATTTTTGTTCAGTCTGGCATATTCATCAAGCGCCGTTTTTTTTTTAAAGGCGGCTTTCGATGTAACCTTTATACATCGATTGAGGACACTCATACGAATATAATTGTCCTGTCTTCGTCTTTCGAGATTTATTTTGATCACATGTAGTAGCTCCCGCTACTCCTCGACTCACTCGCACATAGTTTAGCGCTAGAAAGAGAAATAACTATCCCACAACAGCGCGTGACGTAATGATGCACTCATTCGTTTCCGTGCGCTCACGGCTACCGCACATAGTGAAAAAGGTTCTACGTTTTATTTTCACTAGGTTTCATTGCATTGTTTCCTATTTCATTTTATACTTATAATGCCGAAAAGGAGAATCGATGAAAGTTTTTTTTTTTTTTATACTACTTAGGTATTGAATCGATTAATGGTATGTAAAATTACCCTCATTTAATATAAATAATTATTATTTTATAATCACATTTGGAACGTATTATCACGTTGAAGTTATTATCATAAACAAATATAGGCCCCACTTTTCTTCGATCTAACACAATAATAAGTTAGATTGTAATTTTTTGCCTCAGAATCAATACGAGATATTGATCAGTAGCTACTTTGAGGAGTTGATACGAGATATTAACCGATAACTTTTTACCAAAAACGATGTGGACATGTCACTTAATCCCGCGGTTTCATCCGTGGTAGTCACCAGCAGCTCACGCGCCAGCTTTGCACCTGTGTACCTTGTGCCTGTCGCGTTGCTGCCCGTCGACCCGCTCGCGCCGCCTCCGCCGCCTGTCGACTTGCCACCTATCGAACCACTGCCTCCACCGTAACTGCCTGTCGATCCACCACCCCAACCCGTCGACCAGCCAGCCAACACAAGACGTCCCTCCTGTAAGCGATGTGCCACCAATCTGCGCAATTGACACCTTGGCGGACCCGGAGCTTTTACAAGCCCTGGTATGAGGCCGAAAAGACTGAGTGGGGCGCTGATATAGCGGACATGCAAAGAGATGGGAAACGCCGTAAGCAGATGTCATCAGTGGCGCCCAACGAATACAAGTATTAACACCTGAGGTACATGCTATATTATATTGAGGCAGGGCTTTGACCGACGGCGAAACAATTTTGAATACTGTATCAGGTTACAAAATCTCTTTCTTAGAGAAACCTTTTCAGGTTCTATATCCTGAGTTATCTTTATATAAAGTTGACATGTCTTACATAAACAATGAATTATAGTAAGGCTCATTGAAATTGGATCTATTCGTAAGTGTGCATCTTGTAAAGATGAGTTTGTTTCAAATATATTTCTCGTCCCTTATATGTAATGGCGAGAAAAGGTTTAATTTTAATCCTTAAAAAATTCAATGTTTTTTTATACTTACCCGCCATTTTAAAATGGAGGACATTCGAACTGCGATAAAACTAGTCTCCCTTGGTTGCTTTATGGTTAATATTGACCTCAAAGAGGCCTTCTATTTAGTTCCTATACACCAGCCATACTCAAAGTGTGCTCCGTGGAGCCCTGGGGCCCTGCAAAGCCTCTGTGGGGACTCCACGATATTACTGGGTAAAATACATTCTTTAAGAAGACAAGTTCGGAAAGTAAATTCAAATAAATAATTCGAAACTTTACAACCACACACAAAAGGGGTCCGTCGCCAAAAAAGTTTGAGAACCGCTGACTATACACAATCATCATAATGAAATGTTTCCGTTTCTATTTCATTAAGGATTTGTATGATTTTTTTAGTTTTACCTTGCCCCTATACATTCACAAAATTTTAAATCGGTCGCGAGGTCGCGACTAGTCTGCGTTCTCGAAGTTACAGATCTATTTTTTACTTGGACGATAGTTGTTACTCTGGGGGTAGTTATATTAAATGTCTTAGAAACCTAAATGAAACTGTATCATGTCTCACGAACTTGGTTTTTTGATAAATATCAAAAAAAAAAGCTCTCTGATTCCAAGAAATTCATGTAAATTTTTTTGTGTTCATTATCAATTCAAATTCAATGATCCTGGAATTGCCAGATAAAAAGAAACATGATATAATGGTGCGTACTAATCAAATGATAAAAACTGAAAGCCTACCTACCTATTCGAAGTTTTGCTCGTTATTTAGATACTCTTACAGCAGCTTGCCCTGCTGTTGCTTACGGTTGACTTTATACTTAACAATTAAATGGAATATGTTTTTATATGCCTTTCCTCATTCTGCTCAAGGTATTATTATTATTAGTAGGTATAAAAAGATGGATTTCCCTCGCTGTCAGTGAGATTGTAATAATTCCTCCTGTCAAGTTCTTACTTTCATCTAATTTCAGAGAAATTCACCTGCGTCACCGTCACATTTCCCTGGCTATTTACAGTATTATACCTATATTTTATCAGGTAAGCATTTTTCAGACAGCAAGTTCCATCATCAGCTTGGAATGTAATTCTTTCACTTTTGTCCAGTAGTACAAAATCTCAGTATGCTTTAAACAATGGTATGGGAGTATTGCCGGGCTAGGAACATTCATCCGGAATGGCAGACCAGTTGATGATCCTATCGCGCCGCAGGTCGTGGGGTTGATTCCCACACAGGACATATATTTGTGTGCATGATAATGCCTGTATGTCTTGAGTCTGAGTGTAATCTAATCTAATAATATATATAAAATGCTTTTGTGGGTACGTAAATACGCAGTTTTCTCAATCACCACCAACCCCAATCAACTTCCCGTTGGGGTGGTAAATACCCCTTGGTCTCCAGGTGGTAGTAAGGGAGTCTGGTCGCGGTGGGTGGAAGGGGGTGGTTGTGGGTGGCAAAAATGTTAAAACATATATTGCTGTCCTTTTCTAACGCATGAGGACTTCTGAAAAGATCTCTTTTCTGGAATGGAAAGTTCCAAAATGTGTAAAACGGTTATAATCGATCTGGAATGTTCTAGAAAGTTCAACAAATATCTGGAATGATCTAGAAAATTCTAGAGTGAATGCAAACTATTATAATCGATATAGAATGTTTGAGAAAGTTCTATAAATTTTCTGGCTTCATCTAGAAAGTTCCAAAATGTCCAAAACTGTTACTATCGAGTTAGGATGTTCGAGAACGTTCTAGAAATTTCTGGAATGATCTGGAAAGTTCCAAAATGAGTGCAATTGATTATGATCGATTTAGAATGATCGAAAAAGATCTAGAAATTTTCCGAATGATCTGGAACGTTCCAAAATGAGTGCAATTGATTATTATCGATTTAGAATGTTCGAGAAAGTTCTAGAAATTTCTAGAATGATCTAGAAAATTCCAAAATGTGTAAAACCGTTATAATTGATCTGGAATGTTCTAGAAAGTTCCAAATTGAGTGCAGTTTATTATGATCGATCTAGAATGATTGAGAAAGTTCTAGAAATTTTCCGAGTGATCTGGAAAGTTCCAAAATGAGTGCAATTTATTATAAACGATTTAAAATGTTCGAGAAAGTTCTAAATATTTCTAGAATGATCTATAAAATTCTAAAATGAGTTCAATTTATTATAAGCGATTTAAAATGTTCTAGAAAGCTCTATTTTTTTTGGATTAATCTGGAAAGTTCCAAAATGTGTACGAATGTTATTATTGATCTATAAAAACCAAATCGAAGTGATGTACATCTAAATATTCTAGAGTGATCTGGTACTGGAAATTTCGGTATATAAATCGAAATTCAGTGACTTTTCGTCAGTTCAATTGTGATTGCAGTCGAGTAAAAAAAAGAACAAACTATTTGAATGTTCTGGAAAGTCTTTCAATATCGAAAATAGATATCTATAATATGTTAAAAAATGTATCCTTATATATTTTTTATACCATTAAACATGCGATGTATTTTAACCCGAGCAACGCCGGGATTCGCTGCTAGTTATGTATATTTAGTATGTATTTACAAACAAAAAGTAGTATATATATTATATCAGTAGGTTGGTTTCCATAGTACAAGCTCTGCGTAGTTTGGGACCGTGAGGAATGTCCTAGTATATTTATTAAAATTTAATAAAATAAAAAAACTGCTATTTACAATATGTTGGCTTTTCTAATTGGTTGCTTAGATAACGTTTCTTTATACGGAACTTTAATCAATCATCGTTCTGCTCGATCTCTTATTTCCGGAAATAAGGTGGCGAAGACGAACGAGTCAATAGATTTTCAGGGACGTTTTGTAAGATAAAGCCCTCGTTCGTTCGTTCTCTCAATATACCACAACCCGGAATCCTAACATTGTGCTCAATTATTTTGCTAATATGTATACAAATAATTTAATAACTATAGAAAAATCAAGTAAAACGTTAGTTGTTCTTTTAGCTTTGGCCTCTGGACATGGATGCCAAACTATATATTATCAATAATAAAACTTCCTAACATTAGAATTAATAATGTCAGAATTGTAATTACTATCACAGACATTACTAAGACTTCGGGAATAGGTAAATCTTTTTTCACCAGCGTCCTTGTGTTTGTTCTGCTGAGACACTGAAAGCTTATGAAGATGTGACTGAATCTCATATAATTGGTACAGATGATAAACTAATTTTGACATGTAGGAAACCCTATTAACCGGCTTCCTCGCAGACTATTGGTCGGTGGGTTAAACAAACCCTCACTGCACTGCCAGTGGTGTCGACACTTTGGTGCTCAGCGCGCACAGTACACGTCACGTTGCTACTCAGCCGCGCGGTTGACCGGCGTTAGTGTCGACACATAGGAGGACTGCCGGTTGGTCGGATCAGTTTTATGTGTTCGCAATTTTTTATAACAGGCCAATTGATGAACAATCAGAATTAAATTTTGTAGGTGCTTTGTTTCATTAATCATTAATATAATGTCAATTATTATGATGTAATTTTGGTTTGTTATAAAAAATAGAGTTGTCTTATGAGTTATTGCAATATTTTTTGTTTATGGCGTATACGCTATTTTATGTAATATGTATTTGATTATACAAATTATAAAAAAAAAATTTATTACCCATTCCACAACATTGATAACTTCTCTAAACATCTACATGTGATCAAAATAAATCTCGAAAGACGAAGACAGGACAATTTAATGATCAAACGAACTTACCTGAAGTGAAGTTCGATCTTAATTGTCCTGTCTTCGTCGGAGAGATTTAAGGTCCCTCCCAACCCTTTGGTCTGAATGGCCATTCTTACCCCATAGTATCAATGTTGTTATCGTTCTCGTTGGACCTTTACCTACTCTAAACCAAATGAGTGCATCATTACGTCACGCGCTGTTGTGGGATAGTTATTTCTCTTTCTAGCGCTAAACTATGTGCGAGTGAGTCGAGGAGTAGCGGGAGCTACTACATGTGATCAAAATAAATCTCTCCGACGAAGACAGGACAATTAAGATCGAACTTCACTTCAGGTAAGTTCGTTTGATCATTAAAAAATAATGGCGTGCCTATGTCCATAACGTTAAAGAGTTCTTTGCAAAAAATATCGATGTTTGACATCTTCAATAACCATGAAAATTTAGTCATTAAATGTTTTTTCAACACACTCGCTCGTAAAGTGACGTTTTTAGTATATTAAAGCAGCTTATTTTTTTTTTTTATTTATTTAGGTAAACAAACAGATATACAATGATAATTATGAACAGAAATGATGTAGTAATATAGTTAATTATATATCCCACAGCGTTTACCACAAATAGGGAATATAAAATATAATGTTATTTGCATTCGTGGAAGTCACACAAGGTCTAAATATACATTTCAATGTATAATAAAAATTATCACTTCTTCCACCGTTCTCAGAGACGTCAATTAGAAATTTGATGAAAATCAAATTATCTCCAAACTAATATTATAAATGCAAAAGTAATATTTATTAATTGACGTCTCTGAGTGCGACAGTTAATATAATAATAGAAAGAAACATGACAAAAGTAGTAAAAACTTGGCTAAGATTTCACATATTTTTTTTCTTTTTAAAACACTAAATAGAGGAGAAAAAAAAAAAAAACACCAATATACTCAATTAACAAAATAAGTTCTACGGAACAAATATTCCGTAGAACTTAATTATTAATTTCTGAGATAACACACTTTTTATAATTGCCTATCGAGACGGCGAAAATATCAATATTATTAAATAACTCATTGTAAGAATCAACCATGCGCCTCAGTGGCACACGAATGCCCGCCACTGTGCGACACCGAGATGTAGCAAAGAGGCGGTGCGGACGTGCGGAGCGCATACCCGCCGTTCTAGGTACTTGGTAACTTATATTATTAGTTAAATGCATGCAATCATATTTATTATGACATATATTATACAAAGTCATAGCATCTAATAGTAGACGTCTGGAATTTAAAGTAAGAAGTTTATATTTCATTAGAAGCTGAGGGTATGGCATACGTGCACCAGAACATTTAAAGTATATAGTCCTTAAAAATTTCTTTTGTACTTTTTCTATTGATTGAACATATTTTTGGTAATATGGATTCCAAATTGGTACTGCGTATTCTAGTTGGGATCTAATTAAAGACTTAAACAAATAAACAAATGTTGATGATTCTGTAAAACCAGTGCTGCAACGCATGACAAAACCATACAATTTATAAGCTTTACTAATAATATTTTCAATATGCAAACTAAAGTGTAGGTTGGAATCTAAGATAACTCCCAAATCTCTTATAAAGTTAACCCTATCCAGAGCAGTATGACACAACACGTAATTATAATGTTTAACCTGTTTTTTTTTAGTAAAGGAGATAGTTTTACATTTACTAACGCTTAAACTTAGTTTATTGACCAAACAATAATTAGACAACCTATCCAGGTCTTGCTGAAATAAGCAATAGTCTTTATGATCATCAACTATTCTATATAGTTTTAAATCATCCGCGTATAGGAGAAAATTACAAAATTCAAAACAGGTGTGAATGTCGTTGATAAATATCCAAAATAAAAGGGGGCCTAAAATGGACCCCTGAGGTACACCCGAAGTTACACAGATAGTTTGAGATTGATGACCATAAAGAACCACTTTCTGTGTTCGATTTGTGACATAGGATTTGAACCATCTCCAAAGGTTACCACTTATCCCATTGAAGGCAATTTTTTCTAAAAGAATCCTATGATCTACCCTTACGAAAGCTTTTCGAAAGTCTGTATAAATACTATCAACTTGTTTGTTATTATCAATAGCTTCAAATATATACGATGTGTAAATAAGTAAGTTGCTAGATGTAGAGCGCCGTTTGACAAATCCATGTTGTTGTGATAAAATATAGCTATGCATACTGGGATAAATATGATTATGAACAAGTCTTTCGAAGAGCTTCGACAGGGCAGACAATATAGATATTGGCCGATAATTTTCGATATCTTTTTTTGAGCCACCCTTATGAACCGGTACTATATTGGCAGTCTTCCAAATAACTGGCATAATGCCCTCCGTGAGACACCTATTGTACAGAATAAATAATGGTTTATAAATAGATTTAGAACAATTCCTAAGAAAAAGAGGAGGAATATTGTCCGCACCTGACCCTTTAGATGTGTCCAGAGATCGTAATTCATTTATTATAGAATAACTAGATATTGTGATATGATGTAAATTTAAATCAGAAAATGCACTACTAGAATTGCTTAAGTCGAAGTCATCCGTAACATCAGACGGTTCACAGACTCAAAAAAATAAGAAAATAGATCACAAACCCTGTCCTGAGTACTGGCAATTTTATCTTTATAGAATACAGTTAGAGGGATGTCCGATTTCCCACGTTGGTTAGAAATATAAGACCAAAAATATTTCATATTCTTTTTAATACTAGATTCTACTAGTTTTATGTAGTTTTTGTAACACTTTTCAGACAAGGCTTTAAATCTATACATTGAAAAAATCTCATAATCTGATATATTGTGATACTTTTTCCATTTAATCCAGTATTTTTTCTTATCATTGAATAAATGTATTAAAGCAGAGTTAAACCACGCAGGATGTTTATTCGACTTGATATTTTTTAGGGGGACATTTTTTTTATTATTTCAAATATAGTTTCATAAAATTTGTTTACAGCAACTTCAGCAGGCAAACCCTGAAATAATAAATCCCATTCGATATTTAGGATTTCACTGTTTATGATAGTAAAGTCCGCTTTATTATAACAATACTTATTTATTTATTTATTTATTTATTTATTTATTTAATTTGGATATCCAACAAAGAATACACTTCACATTCAAATAACAATAATCACAGTTTATACACCTAGTGCTTCTTCAATTACAGGACATCACAGAAAGCACAAACAGATAACACAAAAAAAAGACAATAATAATAAATACAATAATGACAAAAAGAAACAATCAAAATTCAATATTATTATTAATTATTAATAGAATAAGTGCATTTAAAAAAAAAAGATAACAAAGTATAAATATTTGGATTTAAGAATAGTCATAATTAACTTGAAAGATTATTATTAAAATTAAAATTATCAGTAATATAACAATAAAATATACAGTTACTCAAGTCAGTTAAGCTAGGTATATCAACACTTACACACCATTTAGTTGAGCACGAATCAGATACTTAAATTTCTCCAAAGTATTGGAGAATATATCTAGTTCTTCCGAGGAGGTCGAGATCTTATTATATTGATGAGTCATCCTAGCAACCGGAGAATGTTTACCCAAATTTGTTCGGTATCGCGGGGCATTGAGTAATGGGCGGGGATAGCGCGGGATTCTAGAAGGAACGTTAATACTTATTTTACCAAGAAGATCTGGACAATCAAAACCATTATTAAGTAGCTTGTATAAAAATATTAAGTCAGATACAGTACGGCGAGATTCAAGAGACACTAGTTTAAATTGACTTAACCTATCATCATATGATCTTGTGTTCCTAACGTTAAACTTGAAAGCAAGGTGGCGGACCAGTCTCTTCTGTATTCTTTCGATACGAGTTATGTGGATCTGGTATGTTGGATTCCAAACAGTGCAGCAGTATTCCAATTTACTTCGGACATAGCTGTTATACAAAAGAATTGTAGTGGATGGCTTTTTAAATTCTTTCGAGGATCGCAATACAAATCCGAGCGCCTGAAAGGCAGAACAAACCATATTATCAATATGGTCAACAAAACTAAGTCGACTGTCCAAATATAATCCCAGATCCCGGATCACTGCTACTTCTGTTAGCTTGTTTCCATTGATAATATATCGAGATTGGATTTTTCGGCGTTTTCTGGTAAACTTTATGTGGTAACATTTGGTACAGTTAAGGTACATTTTATTAACTGTGCACCATCGACTCAAGCCATCAATATCCGCTTGCAGTAAATCAATATCAGATTCATTCGAAATTACGCGAGTCAACTTCAAATCATCAGCGAAAAGGTAAGGTGTAGAATATTTGAATACTTGAGAAATATCATTAATGAAAATATTGAAAAATAAAGGCCCCAAATTAGAGCCCTGTGGTACACCTGAGGTAGCATAATAAGGGTCCGACTCTTCACCACATACTACAACTGAAGATGGCCTCATATCAAGGTAAGACCTGCACCAATTTAACGTCGCATTGGTTATGCCTAAGGATTTAAGTTTAAGTAGTAATAATTTATGATTTACTTTGTCAAAGGCCCTCGAAAAATCTGTATATACAGCATCCACTTGTAGACCCCGATCCACTGCAGATGTTAAATCGGTAATGTAAGAAACAAGATTTGTGTTTGTAGACTTTTTAACCATAAAACCATGCTGATTACTGGATAAACAATTTTTAACATGATTGTAGAACATAGGGTACACAAGCGATTCGAAAACTTTACACAAAGTACAAAGTATTGAGATAGGACGGTAATTAGAAACCATCTTACGTTTACCGTTTTTGTGAATAGGTACTATCTTAGCCTGTTTCCATTTATTCGGAAAGATGCCAGATTGAAGTGAGGTGTTATAAATACTTGCCAAAGGGGCTGCTACGTAACGAGCACATCGAGCCCATAAAATGGGAGGAATGTTGTCAGGTCCCGCACCCTTAGACAAGTCAAGTCGAGTGAGTTTATTAAATATAGCCTCTGGAGTTATTATGATATCATCTATAGATGGAGCTGTGATTGATGGAGCAAGTATAGCATTATTTAGGTCATGATCGTCGTCAAGGCTAGGGGGATCAAAAGCCGAAGAGAATTGTTCCGCAAATAAATTCGAAATGTCTTTACTGTTACACGCATTAATGTTACCAAGGGTCATTTCTGAGGGGAAAGAAGAACCACATTTCCGAAGATTTTTTAAATGAGTCCAGAAGAGTTTAGGATGTTCTTTTATTCTAGTTTCAATATCATCTATATAAGTATTATAACATTTTTGTGTTAGTGTATGACAGTCTTTTCTCAAATAGTTGAATTCAATTTTGTCTAATGGATTATTATATTTCTTAATTTTATCGTGATATTTCATTTTCAGTCTCAGTAATTTTTTCAGTTGGTAGGAATACCATGGTGGGTATTTTCCTCGAGAAAATACCGTTTTCGGCACGTATTTATTAATAATGTCTCTAATTATAGCGTAGAACTTATCCATCATATCATTTACGTCAATGCATGTTGCAAACTCATTGGTCCAATCAATATCATTTAGTGATTTAATTATAGCCTCGTAATCAGCTTTATAAAAATTTGATTTGCTTACTGGCTTTGGATTAATTTTAACTATTACAGGTAGGATAGGCATGAAATCTAGGGCTGGGTGAAATTTATCTAGCTCTCTAATAGGGTTAAGACAAGAGTTTATTTTTATTTGATCCACGTCAGAAAGTATTAAGTCAAGAATCTTATTTTGAAAGTTTTTAATCGAGTTACATTGCTTTAAGTTGTTTAAAGCCATAAAATCAAGAAGAGTATTTTTAAGATAGCCAGTGCCGCAAGCGGATGCTACAGACGACCCATCAATGTCATTACATAACCAGTCAATACAGCTCAGATTAAAATCACCGATTATTACTGTGGAGCTCTCACTATGATTGTTCATTACTGAGTTGCAGTTTTCAATGAAATGATCAAAAACTTCAGTGCGTACTGGTGGAGGTAAATAGACAGCACACAATTTTAAGGTTTGTCGATTTGCTTGTGATTGAGATTGGGTTTCAATCGTGAGCCATAGGTCTTCACAATTACTTTCCCATTCTGTCATGCGACATGAATTTAATTTATTTGATACTGCTATGAGCACTCCACCGCCAGTTTTTTTGTGGTTACTAAAACTAGACGATTCCCGATCTCTTCTATAGACTCTAAAACGATCATCAAATAATTCAGAATCAAAAATACTACCGCAAAGCCAAGTCTCCGTTAAGACATAAACATCGTAATTACTGTTATGTATGTGTTGACGTACCTCAGATAAACTGCTACGCAGGCCTCGAGTGTTTTGATAATAACATTGTATGCAATTGAATTTTAAAAAGAATATCACATTTTAACATTGCTAAGTATACACCAACAGATCCATTTACGATAACAAATTAAGTTTTTCAAGATCGTATATAACAAGACCCTGACACGTTTCATCCTTCTTCAAGAAAATTTTACCGTGTCGAACCCATACGAATTTGTATCCCAATTCCTTAGCGCGAGCACGAGTCGCAGCGTGAAGTGCCTTATTTTCCGGCGATAGATTCTCCACAACGAATATTGGTACAGGTTTGTCAGTAGCTATACCAAGGTGACCCGAGTTAAGTTTGTCTTTTGGATTAGACTTGTTAAAGTTGATGGAGGCTGCAAGGAATGAGTCTCGTAATCGGGAACTATTAAATTTGACGAGGATTGATCTAGGTCGTGCGCTCTGCGAATCTTTTTTGGCTGTTCGTGTGCATAGTTGTATTTCACTATCCTTTATATCGCACTTGATCACATTGCTGAGCTGGAGGACAGTACTTACTAAATTCTCGGATCTGTGTTCCGGTACACATTGTAATTCAATGTTATTCGAGCGAGCATGTTGTTCCAACATGTTCATACGCTTAGTAATGTCACTGAGGGAGTTTTGTAGCTTACAATTATCTTTTGCAAGATTTTGAATTATTGTTGATTTTTCTTCTAGCGATGTTTTCATTTCCTCATATTTGTTGTTAAAGAATGACAGTGACTCCCGAATTTCAGCAATTATCTCGTTAAATTTAGTAACTTGTTCATTTATTAAATCCTTCACTGTGTCTTTAAGAGCATTGCCAATTTCTTGCCTAATCATTTCCCTAAGGGATCCGCTCGTTATATCTGTTATCAACATATCATTGTCATGGTTGGAGGGCTGACGTTGAGACGGTTTGTTACGAATGGTTATATTAGAGCTTTTAAGTGGAGAAATGTTGCCACTGTACTTTGGGCTATCCTGCTTGGTCTGACGGACTGGGGTATTAGTGTTGTCACCTCTTGGTTGTTTATTGAGACACCCGAGGCATTTCCAAGCACTTTTAGAATCACCGTTCATCAACTTGAATCTCTTTTCGGTTATATTTGCGCATAGCAAATCATACCATTGATGGCAAGTGAAGCACTGTAAACCTTTTCCAACTTTGAAATCGTTCAAGCAGCCAGCGCAATTTGATGTTGACATTTTCAGTTATTTAAAGCAGCATATAATTTTAAATCTTAACCAAACTAAAGCACGTTAAGCGATGCAAGCAAGTAAGTAAGTAGTTATCTTTAATTGGCGGTCCAGTAGTCTGCAAACAGAAAAACTCACAAGTGCGGCGTGGTAGGTACCTAAAGCCGCGTTGCTCCAGGCATGCACCGCTCTCGCCGTAGCACGATGACTCGCACGACTTCTTTAGGTTTTTGCGTTGAATATTTGTATCCGTATAAGAATTAATAATTACGTAAAAGGGGGGATGGTGGTTATCAGGTGGTACCAAGGGGGAGGAAGACAGAGAACAAATGAAATCAGTTGGGTTTGTCATAAACAAGTCCAAAATTGAGTTATTACTATTTTTAAATTTGTTGAGTTGAATACAGGCCATGGTAGAAATAAAATTGACTAAACACTTGTTGAGTGAACTATTTGATATCGCTGGTAAGCAATAAGAGCCATGATCTACCCATTCAATTGAGGGAAGATTATAATCGCCAACAACCCAATAACTACATACGTCAGGGGACTGCAATACATCCTGTAAGTATTCAAAGTGATCTGAATATATTACGCACTAGTGCTTTTGACTTTCCATTACCGCACAGTTTTATGATAGGTATAATCCCGATTATGATACGTTTGTACTGTACAACCTTTACAAACTGTGTGTCTGTGCTGTATAAATTGTGTGTACACAGTTTGTACACACAAATACAAACAGTAGACGTGTTAACGTCTGTGGGGTCTCTGCGATATTATGGCCAAAATACATTACAATGTATACCGGGTGATTCCCGAATCACGCGGTATACAGGAAGACAAGTTCAAAAAATAAATTCAATTAAATAAATAATTCGAAATAGTTAATTTGATTACGATAATCCAATAATTTCATTAATTTTAAATACAATAAGTACCTATATTTTACAACCTACGCGGTAAAATAAAGAATACCTACACATAAACTATTCTTTGATTATTTTAGGGCTCCATCAAATAATTCGCTTTCTAAAACGGGTCCGTTCGCCAAAAAAGATTGAGAACCACTCATATAAAGTATGTGTATAAGTCGCGAAAGTTTAAAATCAATTTATAATAAAATACATAGTATTAATAATAACCATAAAATATAACATTCTCATATTTCGGGTAATTTACACAAGTGAATATTGGCAACACTGGCTTTGTGACAGATTATTTTGTTCTGGTGAATGAATATTTGTTTTGATGTATAAAATCAAAGCTAAGTGATTGAATTATTAATTTACCTGTGAAACGTGATTCCTGGTATTTTTTTCCTCCGGTCAGTGCGGTTTTTACACCATTTCACTACACAAGACATGCTGTATTTTAATATTTTACGGCACCGCAGACGTATTGACTCTGTTGACGTTTATCCGCGTAATGGCCGACTAATGTGTGAATGTGTGCGTGCCGGCATTTACGTACAGCGAGGTGGCCGACTCTGAGCGACACAGTTTTTTGTTAGCGAGAATACATCCGCCTTTTTAAAATATCTGTGATTATTATGATTTTAGTTTGATATTACGGATAAATAGTTCACATTTTCTGTATGGATGTGTAAAACAATATTATTATAACCTTACTTGGCTTTTGTCCTTCTTTGACATCCGACGTCAAAACTGGACAAAAGACAAATAAGGTTATAATAATATTGTTTTAAAGGCCTTATTACATTATTCGATATCAAGCCAGTCTTAGTAAGACTGTCTTAAAATCTAATTAGACAAGCTCGCTATTACACCTTGCTGAATATCGCATGCTAACTCATTTGCAAGGCGGACGCAGCCGGTGACGGTTGTCGCGGTGTCATGGGATGATAACGCATAACTTTTTACAGAGTAGTCAGATTTTGATAATTCTTTTTTTATTGGATAGAGTATACCTCGAAGTTGGTCCCATATAAAGGATACAAAAAACCTACCCTAAGGGTGGGAAAATAGGGGTGATCTATTGTTCACTCACAGATTTTAATGCTGAGTTGTGTATTACATCAAAAGATATCAAAAATTAAGTATTTAGTAATTAGTAGATTATATACACAAAAAAATGATAAAATAAAACTTTTTAACAAAAAAATTAAACCACCGAAAAAACGGAAAAGCAAAAAATAATGTTGAATATAACTTGAATTTTATAATGTTTTGCAGTCGGGGATAAATAAACAAATATCACAAAAAAATACATACCTACGTAGGTTATTGGTTTATCCCCGACTGCAAAACCTTATAAAATTCAAGTTATATTCGACATTATTTTTTGCTTTTCAGTTTTTTCGGTGGTTTATTTTTTTTGTTAAAAAGTTTTATATGCTATAAATATGGCATGTCACGGTATACACATCAATAACATTAAAAATCACTTCCTTTTCTTTTGAACAAGCCATTGTGCACGCCACAACAAACAAACACGGACTTTACCCGAGGACTTCACTCTGCCGCCGCCGCGCGCCGACTGAACGGTCTCGCGTGCTAAGTCTTATTACACTACGCGTTATTCAGCAAGCAAGCAAGCAAGCACGGCCGAACCCATTCGGTCGGTCTAATTAGACAGACTACCTTGCTTACTCTTATTACACTTTGCTGAATCTTAGTAAGACTGTCTTGATATCGAATAGTGTAATAAGCCTTTAAGAACTTGTGGTTGGCCCCCTGGAGTCGGCAACCTACGGCTCGCGCATCTTCAGATCTATAGGTACTTACGCAAAAAATAATAATTTTATCAAAACCTTTTAAAATCATGCAATCGATCCATTTGGAGTGTTGATGATCTTCGAATAGACATATCCGTACGAAGAAACGTTTTCTTGCATCAATAAAATAATAAAAAATACTTTTTAAACAGCCAGAAAAGAAATTGGCTCTTTAAAAACTGGGAAATTTTGTAAATTGGAATTTTTGGCTCTTCGGTCTCCAAAGGTTGCCGAGCCCTGGCTTGGTCTAATATACGAAGCCCTAAAGATCATATGTGAAAATATAGGAAATTAAGGAGCTAGGAGGAGAAAGGAAAGTATAAGCGTTAATAAATTAGAGAATGCCGAAGCATTATACAGTGAATATAAGCAATTTTTAAGAGAAGGAGAAGTTGAGTATAACATGTCACCGTATTTTTGTGAAAACCGTTAGTTTATAATCTACCTAGCGAGATTATAAACTCCCCGATATATTGTGAACTGTACCATACCTACTGCTTACAATATAAGGTATTCATTTTCGATAGTTTATAATCTATACATTACCAAGCCTCAGCCCTTTTTGTTACATGACATTAGAAAGTGACGGATATATTTAAAACCTAGATTTTACCAAATTTTCCCAAATTCCCCCGTTTGACGGTACCTCATAACTCCGTCATTTATTACCGATTTGGAAAATTCTTTTTTTATTTGAAAGACTTCCCGTTTAGTCCCATTTTTATCAGATCAGGATTTGATTACTTCTTAGTGTACTTTGACGTCGGTTTAAGTTTTTTGTAAAACAGTTCAATTATTGACGCCTCAAGTCAACGGCACATCCAATCGTGATGTTTTGTCCGCGGGTAGATTATATTATAAACTCATAAATAAAGTTACAATTAAGTAGTTGAAGCCATTGACTTATATATTACTGGCGTAAGGACCGGGCCTACCGCGCGACGAAATGGCACCAGCGCACTGGCCCTAAAATGTTCAGTTTAGGGCCAACGTGACTCAGTCGTCTGCGGTCCGCGGAACAGTTCGTTCGTTTATTGATATTTTTTTTCTTGTATGTGTGCATTGTACGCTCATACAAGGTTACATCGTACGCCTATGCAACGCGGCACTTCGTAGTTCGATCGATTTTGAACAAATAGCGATACTGTTTACTTGTATGAAGAAGTTTTATGCAAAATGTTCCGGTGGGCCTATCCCTACTTTTGAAATCATTGGTTGAAGCGCCTTTGCACATCATCATCATCATCATCATCAGCCTATAATGTCCCACTGCTGAGCACAGGCCTCCTTTCACAAATGAAGGTGAAAGGGAATGGGCAATACTCCACCACGCGTGCCCACTGCGGATCGGTGGAGGTAGGCTAGTGGTCAACCTACTGTTGGAATTTTTCAAGCCGCCTAGGAGGCATCCGACTAGCTTAACGACTATCACAATTAAGTGATAACCGGGACCAACGGCTTTACGTGCCTTCCGAAGCACGGAAACGCTCGATTTGAAATACCACCAGGCGGTCACCCATCCAGGTACCGACCACGACAGGCGTAGCTTAACTTTGCCGATCGATTAAGAACGGCTAATCATGCTACACCACGAGCGCTTCAACCCGAAAGAGCCTATTTAGAAACACTCTGGTTCGAATGTTTTTCATCGCGAAGTACGTGAGTTCGAAAGTATGCTATTTAGAAACACTCTGGTTCGAATGTTTTTCATCGCGAAGTACGTGAGTTCGAAAGTATGCTATTTAGAAACACTCTGGTTCGAATGTTTTTCATCGCGAAGTACGTGAGATCGAATGTATGCTATTTAGAAACACTCTGGTTCGAATGTTTTGTCATCGCGTATTTACATTATATATTTATTAAAAATTATATTGAAATGTCGTTGTGGAACTATCGACGAATATTTTTAGGGTTCCATACCTCAAAAGGTAAAAAAGGGACCCATATAAGATCACTTTCTTGTCCGTCTGTCTGTCTGTCCGTGTGTCACCACCAATTTTCTCAGGAACGGATGGACCTAGCAAGTTGAAATTTATACCAGATACTGAATTCTGTAGTTCCTATTAGATGTCCTATTAGAAAATCAAGGTCCTGAGTTAACACGATAAAAAGATATGGGCAAATTTAGATTTTCACGAAAACTTGTAATTGACAATTCTAGGTCAACCGGGAAAGGGAAAATTCCAAAAAATAAAAAAGTTTGAAAATAAAGGTAAATTTTGGTATTTTTAAATTTTGCGCTTACTATTCATTTCACAGTTAATTCGAGTAAGGTTACATTTTACATATTATTATTGTACGGAACCCTCCGTGTGTGAGTCCGACTCGTTATTGGCCGGGTTTTTTTAAATTAGTTTCTGCTTCAAATTGTAAAGTAAAATGAAATGAAATTTCAATTGAAAACGGCAAATACTAATTCGACAGTTTTGAATATGTTCTATCCTTTTTCAATCATGTTAGTAAGCTAGAGATGTGACGTGATTAAAATTAGTGTAGTGCGACTTACAACAGAGTCGGCACCATTATAAAATAATTCCTTTTTCCGAATTCCGGAACCCTATTCCGAACTAAAATAGTAAAGAGGAACCCTTATGGTACCACTTCGTCCGTCTATCCTTCCATCTGTCACAGCGCTATATTTCAGCACCCACTGATGCCATTGATTTGAAATTTGGAATAGTTGTAAATGTTGGAAAACATTCGAACTAGAGTGTTTCTAAATAGCATACTTGCGAACTCAAGCACTTCGCAATGAAAAACATTCGAACCAGAGTGTTTCTAAATAGCATACTTTCGAACTCACGTACTTCGCGATGAAAAACATTCGATCCAGAGTGATTCTAAATAGCATACTTTCGAACTCACGTACTTCGCGATGAAAAACATTCGAACCAGAGTTTTTCTAAATAGCATACTTTCGAACTCAAGTACTTCGCGATGAAAAACATTCGAACCAGAGTGTTTCTAAATAGCATACTTTCGAACTCAAGTACTTCGCGATGATAAACATTCGAACCAGAGTGTTTCTAAATAGCATACTTTCGAACTCAAGTACTTCGCGATGATAAACATTCGAGCCAGAGTTTTTCGAAATAGCATACTTTCGTACTCACGTACTTCACACTAAAATACATTCGAATCAGAGTTTTTCGCAATAGCATACATTCGAACCAACGTTTTTCGAACTCACGAACATTCGCAGTACAGTCGATCGATGTTTCAAATTTCGAAGTTGTGAAATACAGTCGGTATTTTTAATAATTTACCACTTATTTTTTTTTTTAAACAATAGGTAACGATAGATGGTCCACCCATTTTTCTGTGTCATAAATGACAATTATCGTCTTATTTGCATTATAATAATGCCCTCGCGCAAATACTCCAGCGACATTTTAATTGTGTTTAGGGAATGTTTAGCTGCTGCGATTGGTTTGGCTGCTTGCAAAAAGTATTGAAATAGTTCTTTGCGCGGACGAAGTCGCAGGCAATAGCTAGTAGATAATAATAATATTGATCGAAGTTGAAGTATAACAATAGCCCTGAGTCCTGACTCCAAAACTAGTGTGAGCTGTGTTTCAGGAGTCAGTTCCCTCCCACCCAATCAGTGCATTATATTATTGTTAATTGTTAACATTGGAACATTACTCGAGTTCTCAGCACGAAATCTAGTTAACTATGATTTTTAACTGACTTAAAAAAAGGAGGAGGTTCTATGTTTTTGTTTTAATTTATATTATTTTAACTTTGTAGCGGTGGCAGCATGTGTTCTGAACGCGTGTGGAGCGTGGTTCTACCACGGTCACGAATATGACAAGACTCCATTAGGAGATGCCATCGACAAGGCGTCGATGAAACTATTGAAGGTAAACAGCTGCAATGCGGCCAATAACCAGAATGGGCTACTATAAGGTACTTGCACCCAATAAGGACCGGCATCTATTAAGTGCCACTTAAGAAAACTCACACTTGGCACTTTTTTAACTCCTTTAAATTTCGCGCGCAACATGCTATTCCACCCATTGGTTAAATGCAATCGCGCGATGACGCGTGGATGCCGCCATTTTATCAGTAGCGTCTAGTTTGTGTATGACAGTGGTTGGAGAAATCATATTGTATAATTGATGCGCGTTGTTTTGTTTGTTTTCGAGGAAAAAGTTGAGATTATGTGTTAATTTTTATAGAAGATTAGAGATAAACATCCAGAGATAACTGTGCAAAGGTAAATACGTTGTTATTTTTACATTATACTACTTTAAAATGTGATCAACTATCACGATGGCCAAATCCTAATAAGGACCACTATACGAACTCATATTAAGGTCCGGTCCTTATTAGAAGTATTAATTAGGCGTAAAATGGTATTATTTACTTAATTAATGAATTTATTATTATTTGTTATTTCTTTATACAGGGTGTAACGGAAAGTGTATATACATTACACTAATCCACTTTTTTGGTACAAGGCGCACAGATCGCGGAAGATAAAATTGTATATTAATATTAGTCAGTGACGCAAAATGATAATGACCTTCATTGACCGGTGACATGTTGGTTATGATTTTAATTCAATAAACTTGAATTAAAAAATTTGGTTTGAATTTTTGAGTACCTTATTTTGAGCTGAAACTTTTTATAGAGAGTCTGTACCTGATATAGTCTTCACCCCCTTCGGATGTATATACCCTTTCCGTTACACCCTATATATGTAGGATAAAATGAAGTATGCAGATAGATATTATTTCGTATTTATAACAAGGTAGGCCAATAATTACATCCATTAAAATGGTGTCTTCTTATGGTCGATATGGATTTTATTTACTAAATATCTAACATGTTTCCAACATCGACTCTGCAATCTCTGGTGTCCATCATCCATGAAAATAATTTAGGAAGTTTTAGTTTATTATTTAGGACTTATTTTCTTTTTTATCTTTAGGGAATTCATGATGGAGGAGCCACCAGCTAGAAAAAAACGTGGCAACTGGTCTGAAGATGCTCTTAAATTAGCCATGGATGCAGTAATGAAAAAAGAGATGTCAGAGCGATCGGCTGCGACCGCATTCAATATACCCCGGCGGACATTAAAAAATCATCTTATTAATGGGAGCTACAAAAAGAAATTGGGTAGGAAGTGTACGTTGACCGAAGATCTTGAAAATGATTTAGCTGCGAGAATAGTTAAGTTTGCTCATATAGGTATGCCTTTAACTCCGAAAGTTATAAGAAAACAAGCATATACATTCTGTAATGTTAATAACATTGAAAATCAGTTCAACAAGGCTAAAGGGACAGCTGGTAAAAAGTGGTTACAGAATTTTTTAAAACGTCATCCTGAGATTTCAAAACGCAAAGCACAGGTAATGAATCCCGCACGTGCGCAAAAACTCAATAAAATTATTGTTGGCAAACATTTTGAAGCTATAAAAAAGATTTATGATGATGTTGATATATCCAACCATCCTGAAAGGCTTTACAACGTGGACGAAAAAGGATGTCGTTTGACTCTACACCATCAGCAACAGGTGCTTGCACAAAAAGGAGCACGAAGGGTTCATTTGGTAGCCCAAGAGCATGCTGAAAATGTGACGATAACAGCATGTATCAACGCAACCGGCACCGCCATACCTCCAATGATAATTTTTAAGGGAAAGAGATTACGCAACGAGTTTACAGAGAACCTGCCACCTGGAAGCTTAGTCAAAATGGCGCCCAAGGGCAGTATGACTACAGAATTATTTATAGAATTTATTATTCATTTGGCAAAATTTAAATCCCCCGGTAAATGTCTTTTAATTTTCGATGGCGCATCTTCACACCTAGATTACCAAATCGTTGATATCGCAGAAAAAAATGATATTATTCTTTATTGTTTACCATCAAATACAACTCACGAGCTCCAACCCTTGGACAAATCCGTAAATAAATCTTTTGAACATTATTGGGATGAGGAAGTTCTTCTATTCACATATCAACATCCTGACAAGAAAATTACTAAGGCTCGCTTTAATAAAATATTAACAAAAGTTTGGCCTAAATGTATGACTATGAGTAATATCATTAATGGATTTAAAGCGACTGGTCTCTTTCCTTGGGATCCTAATATGATTCCAGAAGAGGCTTATGCACCATCAGTTCTGACAGAAAAACCTTTAGCTTTAACTTTACCCAGTCCAGTTACTCATCGTAGCGATCAAAACAAAT
Organism: Polyploca ridens; assembly: GCA_951394255.1. Taxonomy (NCBI): domain Eukaryota; kingdom Metazoa; phylum Arthropoda; class Insecta; order Lepidoptera; family Drepanidae; genus Polyploca; species Polyploca ridens. The sequence continues at coordinate 3,092,982 of OX596261.1, forward strand.
CCGATACAGATGCCACCTACTATGATGAGCTAGGTGAATCACCATCCCTTCTTGTTTGTGATAATGAGATAAGTCATATCTCAGAAAGTCCTCTACATGGTAGGGTAGAGGCACCAAAAGATGACCGACCCCCAATAGATGAACGATCGACCGAAAATTAAAGAAATATAATATAATCCCTAAATTTACCTGTTGCAATATTTTTTTCTCCATAAGGCAATATTTTTTCTTCCATATTCCTTAACAACATTGACAATGACAGCCCAGACGCGCTTGCGGTGAATTTTTTATGTGTACGGTACCCGCCAAAAATCGGTTTTATATGGAAACCTTCTAACGGTAAGTCCCTCCAAATTTAAGAACATTGTCAGCGTATAGAAATAATTAAGGTCATATTAGAGCAGTTTTGGTTGGAATAAAATCTTGATATATTCTGCTTTTAATAACTTAATATATATTATTACATTATTTACCGTTTTTTAGAGAAATTTACTGTTCAAGTAATGGATTAAATTTTGTTCACTTGATCCAATAGATGAACGGCGTTCAACTAATGGAAAAAGGTCTAATTTTTATACCCATTAAAATCATTAAGTTAACGATTAAACACAAAAACAAAAATACTCAAATGAATTTTATTAAATTTATGAACTTAGTTACCAAAAGTTGAACAAATTATTTTTGAGTTTTTGATTATGTTAAACCTAACTTTCCTATAGAATCACCATTAATATCGGTGGTCGAAATTTGAACGGTTCACATTTTATTCGTTCAACCTTTGGGTATATTTGCCTCAAGTTGAACGAATAATATTCACTTAGAATATTATTCGTTCATTTTATGGTTCATTAATCCATTAAATGAACGAACTAATATGGAATCTACTCCTATTCAAATGTTAGTTCAACTTTTGGGTACAAAACGTTCATAATTAGGGCTCAGTGTTCAACTATAGGGGTAAAACCTAAATTTTCCTACATTTACAATTTTTAAAAAAATATTTGAAGATGTAGGATATAATTACTTTAATCCTTCAATTAATAAGGATTTAAGGTATTATTGAAAAAAACAACAAGCGCCTATGTCATGAAATGACTGAGTTATAGCTATTTAAAGATGGACAAAACCCTTAAACGTTCATTTATTGGTGCCTCTACCCTATAAATGAGATAAATGAATCAACCACTCCATTTTGTGAAACGCCAACGAACGAACGTACTTACAGATTAGTTAATTATAGTTCTTCGAGTGAATCAAAAGAAAATATCTATTATTCTCCAAAACCAGGAACTTCAGGTATACGACGTCCATCTGTATTGATCTCTTCACCTACAGATACCTCAGATATTGACATGTCACAATTTTATCCAACTTATAATTCCTTGAAGAGGTTTAGAATATACTCCTCAACATCTGAATCTGACGATGAAAATCTTAAGTCTTTAAATGAAAAAATATATAGAGGAGAAAAAACACCATCACCACCGAGCAAATTGACTTCGAAAAAATCTCAATCAAAAGGTAAAGACAATAAAACTGGACGTGATCATACAATGGAGTATCAAGACGCATGTGACGATATTCCATTGTCAAGACTTTTGGCCAAGGATACGAAAATTACAGCATTTCAGCAAATGTTTCCAACTCCAAATTTCGCTACTATTAAATCAAAGCCAAAGCGTAAGGCTTTAAACTATATTGGCCAACGTGTAACGAAAGATTTATTTAAGGAGAGAATAAAACAGTCAAAAGAGAATCAAAAGAAACAAAAAGAAGCTAAACCTACGCCAAAGAAACTTAAAGAAAAACAAAAAATATTAAAGGAGAAAAAGAGTAAGGTGCAAGATAAAATTAAACAAAAAGATGAAAAAAAAGGAAAGAGTAGAGATACATACCAAAAATCCAAGGTAGAATCTTGGTATTGCCATGCATGCAATGCTGACAAAATCGCTGATATGCGACAGTGTAAAAACTGCCGCATATGGTTCCATGAAGAATGTGTTGGCTTATCGAAAGAAGATACTGATGATTTTGTGTGTTCTTTTTGTATGTAATTGTTTTGTTTTTATTTAATTATTTTGATTTTGTTTGATTGTCGTGTTTCGCGTTATGTTTATTTAACTTGCAATTTTTTGAGAAATGTATATTTATTACATAGTAGTTTTAAGGGTTAATTATGTTGACTCGTAAAACGACATCAGCTATAAATGACTCCTTTTATGTTCCTTTTATTTGGTAAGAGATTTTTTGAATTTTATTATGTTGTTGATTGGTTTAAACCTACTTATTTAAGTTTATATAATTATTCTATAATGTATGGCGGGTGTGTGATTCAAGACTGAATAGTTTAATAACAAAAACCTACTCATATATTTTAGTACTCCTAATAAGGCCCATCACAGTATCGTATAAGAACTTAAGACTGATTTTGCTTGAAATGCTATAATTAATAACTGAAGAAAGGGTAATTTTTATTACAAAAATAAATAAATGTTGATAACTGAAATAAAAATAGTTTTATTCTTCATTTTCACTTTCATATACATAATAAGGTCCACATTTAAATATTTGGTTAAATATTAAATATTTGCTTGTAATATCATAATTAATTAGTTAATATAATTAAATACGTTAGATAAAAAGTAATATTATTTCAAAATAATCAAAATATGTTAAATTTTACTACGGCCCTTAATGGAAACCCAGGTGCTTAATTTGGCCTAACATAGACCTTTTTAAAAACTGTTTTTTTTCCACATTCACATAGCAAATGTTGCATTTTTTGTCATATTATGGATCTTCCACAAATTTTATTTATAGCATAAAAGCGTTACTTGTGTAATTCTTTAAAGGGGATAGAACCTTTGTGGCATAGCTAGCCGCCGCCATTTTGATTTTTTTTCAATGTCGCGGCGCACGATGTAACTGGTATATATGGGTAGAGGACACTTATACAAACAAAAAATGTTAATCCATATGGTGGCCTAAAGTGTCACGTTTCCGAGATATTTGGAGGTAAAGATCGCCATATGAGAATTATGACAATCATTAAAAATTAACTTATTACGTGTTTATATGCATTCGATTGTATTCAAATAATAGTTCCCAGGTTGATTTATACATTTTTTAACCGACTTCAAAAAATGGAGGAGGTTCTCAATTCGAATGTTTTTTTTTTTTTTTATGTTTGTTACCTCATAACTCCGTCATTTATTAACCGATTTTGAAAATTCTTTTTTTAATTGAAAGGGTCCACTTCCCGTTTGGTCCCATTGTCATCAGATCAGGATTTGATTACTTCTTAGTGTACTTTGAAGTCGGTTTAAGTTTTTTGTAAAACAGTCCAATTATTTGAATAGAGTAAAACTAGGAGCACGAAAATCAATATTTTTAATTACTTACCTACTAAACAGCATCGTAATATTCGCTATGAACCACAATGTTGTCAAAGAAGCTCGGATCGTGACTTGTTTTCCATCTTTTCATTATTATACAAACAAAAATGACAATACTTGTCCTAATATCTATGTTACCAAGTTAATTGGAACTAAAGATCGCTAAGTAATGCTCCCTGGGCGCCAACATTGCAATAGCGTCGTAAATAAATAAAAAAACCCGATCTCGCGGCCGGCCCGACCTAATAAAACTTCCACCTAAATGAAAGTCCCGTCTTCGTGGAAGACTGCTTACGTTCACACAATGCCAAAAAGGGCGATAGATCAGACCCGACGTATTACAGGCCTATTGCCATCACCTCCCATTCTCTCCAATGTGATCAACACGTTACTCTTGAGATATCTAGAGGATCACGATTTGTTGAGTGACCGAGAATATGGCTTCCGCCATAGTCCCTTGGCTGTGATGTGTCTATGTATACACTAGAAGGTCACCAGCCGAGTGGTCACTTGCCATCGAGTTCGATCGGGTCTGGCACCGGTGTCTTCTAACGAAGTTACCAGCATATGGGCTTCCCAAGGGACTATGCAAATGGACCGCCAATTTTCTGTCCAGCAGATGCATAAGAGCTGAGAGATATAAATGCTGGCGTCCCGCAAGGGTCTGTACTGTCCCCAACACTGTTCCTGCTGCATATCAATGAAATGCTGTCTATTGACGGCATTCATTGTACAGAGGACGCGCATCGCCCGCGCCGCACCACCTACCCGGCCCACTGACCCACTGCCTGTGTCTACTACGTCGGCCCCTTTTACGAAGCCCATGCCTCAAAAGGAATCGAAGCGGGCTTGTGATGATGGTTTTGAGATAGTGCAAAGCAGGAAGCACCGTCACAAAACGAATAAGAACCGATGCGGCACAGCTCCTGTGGAGCTCAAGCAAACTATGCGTGCTGCCATGCCAAACACTCCGGTGTATATTTCTCGTCTACACTACGCCACCAAGGCGGAGGACATCGTGGAGTACATTCGCCAAAGAATCAAGTACTCGCTGAGGGTGCAGCTGTTGGAATCGAGACGCAACGTCAACTTCAAGGCGTTCGTGGTGCGAGTATCAACATGTTTTCTGCACCTCGTCATGGAAGAGGACTTTTGGCCGCAGAACTTGGTGTTCCGTCGCTTTCGCGGACAAGTGCCACATGATCGCACGAAGACATAGTGCAGTGCAGTAGTGTTAACTAACATAGGCCTAAATGTTTTATACTAACAAAAATGTTTTATTATAATATTTATGTTAGTTTGTAATGTTATCTATGGGCCACAGTAGCCTGATAATAAAGATGTATTATTATTATTGCAAATATTCCTCGTTTCGTGGTGGAGGAAAGCCGCGAACGGCTTGTGTCTGAAATCGAGAGCTCACTAACTAGTGTCTCCGATTACGGTCGACTAAACCTAGTCCATTTCAACCCCACTAAGACCCAAGTATGCGCGTTCACCGCTAAGAAAACCCCATTTACTGTGGCTTCACAATTTCAGAACACGGACATCAGTGAAAGCATCGGGATCCTCGGCATCGACATTTCTAACGACGTCAATAGGCCGTCTAGAAGACAAGGTTAAGCTAGCATTCCAAAAACTCGAAGTGCTCAACAGAGCGAAGCAGTACTTCACATCGGGGAAAAGGCTGCAACTTTAGAAGTCGCAAGTCCGGCGTTATATGGAGTACTGCTCTTACCTGGATACCAGTTTGGGCCCTTAGACTCGGTTCAGCGACGTGCCATTAGAATCGTCGACGATCCCGAGCTCACAAGCGGCTTAGGGCCCCTCGATCTGAGGAGAGACTTTGCCTCCTTATGTGTGTTCTATCGCTTGTACAACAGACAGTGTTCTGCAGAATTGTTTAACCTGATGCCTACGGCTACCTTCTACCATCGCTAGTCTCGCCATTGACGGGAAGTCCATCCTCACACATTGGAACCTAAATAGTTTCGATCTATGCGGTCTCAAAGGAGCTTTCTTCGCTTACAATCAGGCGGGCCGTATGTTTGTTTGCTACCTAAGTAGTGTAAAAAAACTTTTATTTAAAAGTTTGAGGTCACGGTTTGTTTCTATTAAGTGTTTTATTTTATTTTTAAAATTATTACTATTATTTGACCACTAATGCTTAAAAACAAGAACATAAATTTTACTTAATCAACATTAAAATATTGTCATATTATATTTACATCGATATTCCAATATCTCGGTAACATGATATTTTAAGACAAGTATTGTAATTTTTGGTTAATAACGGCGACATGGAAAACAAGTTAACCACTACGATCCGAGCTACTTGACAACATTGTGTTTCATTGCGAATATTGCGATGCGGTTTAGTAAGTAACCAATTAATGAATATTGTTTTTTCGTGCTCCATGTTTACTATATTCTAATAAATAGTTAAATCAACCTGGGAACTATTATTTGAATACAATCTAATGCATATAAACACGTAATAAGTTCATTTTTAATGATTGTCGTAATTCTCATATGGCGATCTTTACCTCCAAATATCTCGGAAACGTGACACTTTAGGTCACCATATTGCTTAACATTTTTTGTTTGTATAAGTGTCCCCTACCCAAATATATCACTTACACCGTGCGCCGCGACATTGAAAAAAAATCAAAATGGCGGCGGGTGGCTATGCCAGCTCCCATACAAAAATGTTCGTACCCCTTTAAAATTTATAAATATTTTAATAAAGGTGGTCCTTATTGGGTGCAAGTACCTTATTACTAAAGATTTATTATAGGATAAATATTCGAAACTGTTTTCAGGAAGGATTTGATGAAGTCAGCGATAAAAATGTGATCGCAGCACCACTTGGAGCCTTGCTTTTATTATCTTTATATTCCGCTGGAGCTGGGAGAGCCGCTAAAGAGGAAATCTACCGCATTTTGGGCGAAAGTGACTCTAAAAAGGTACCTACGTATTATTATAGGGTTCTAAACAACCTCTGCAAAACCTCTTTTTTTTGGGGTTCCGAAACCAAAAGGTAAAAAGGAATCATTGAATTCCACCTCGTTCGTCTGTCACAGCGGTATATTTCAGAAACCACTCATGCTATTCATAAGAAGTATGGAATAGTTTTAAATATTGCATACCCAAACATATAGCAAATGAAATATTTTCATATTTCAAAGTATGGCTACATAGTTTAAGTGGGGTATCATATGAAAGGCTTCATTTGTACATTCCAAAACAGGTTTTTATATCCTTTTATGTTACGTAGTTTTTGACATAATATGATGAAAAATCACTATAAAAATACCACCCCCCTTATCTCCGATGTACGCAAAAATTCTGAAATAATTATAGTGATAAACATTGATGCAAATATTATAAATTAACGATGATTCTAATTAGAACAGTTTTTTCGAAATCATCAATATTCCTCCACAAAAAAACATAGTTATGTGGTCCGGATTTTACAACAATTACGGCCCCAACCAGGTAATAGGTACTTCTGAGGAATGTCTGACGGAACGTGGACGGAACCTTCAGTGAGCGAGTCAGACTCAGACTCACACTTAGCCGGTTTTATTTTCGATATTAGAAACCCGGCCTGCTCACTAAAATTCACAATAGTTTAATTGCAATCTGCAGGAATATCATTTCAGAAAAAATAATGAGATAATTCGTCATACTTTTCATACAAAACCCCTGTACTTATTATGGCGTTGTTAAACATTTTTCGTTCGATATTTTGAACAAATTAGTATCTTGTGTACTATATCTAGCCTTGTATCTTGGCGTAATTAAAAAAAAGTGTGAAACAAATTCAGTCAAAGCCTCCGAAAAACAGCGTTTTTGCCTGAACTTTGGCCATATCTAATGTACCTATAAATTGTTAAAGTAAAGAAAACATTTAGATACCAGGCTTGCAAATGTATTGGAGATTCTAAATAACTAACTTTTTTTTCACAAACTTGTAAGATTTTTTCACAAGAAGTATACTCCTGGAACAAGTTTTATGAATGCGAAATCATGAATGACGACCTAGCGAAGCGGCCGCGAGTGATCAGCGGAATTTACCGACTGATAACCGACGGCTCTGATGCTATCTCTCTTTATTCGCAGTCAAACATTACGTTGGATGAAACAACAAGCTTTTAGACTATGTTCGCGTTGAAGTTGCGCCGGCCACAGAGGGCCGCCTTAACAAAAACAAAGATAACTTGATGTTAATTTACCAATGTCAAATATTAGATAACGATTGTCTACCTATTAGGTAAATTGAGTCCACGACATTAAAAACAATTCAATGTAATCGCAGCAAAAAAATGTGCCTTCTGTTTTCATTTAGTAAATGGGGTAATTAATTTGTGGGTGATAATGACTATGGGTGATAATGTATCTATTAATTAATAACTTGTCCTGAGTAGTCCTGAAACTTTACACCCAGGGTCCTTTTGTAACGTAGCCATCCACTAGTAACACAACCTTTAAGGGGGTGAAAAGGTGGGATTTTTGTTTGTATAAAATATCTTATTCCTTGGGTTTATAAACTTGAAACTTAGCACGATTACTTACCTAAATAGATAATAAAGATTTTCATTAATCAATTTATCAAAACTACCCCTAATAGGGGGTTTAAGGAATGTTAAAGTTTGTATCGAAGAAACCACAGGAAAAGAAATAAATAGAGACGCTATGCTAGCGGAGCCCGCGCGCCACACATGACATCAGATGAGCATATATCAACCAAAACACGCGTCCACGCTTCGTATCGTAGTATCCGCCATACTTCGCAGAGGTGCGTAGCTCCGCGAAAAATATTAATTATACCGTGATGCGCTATTATTTCCTGTAGGAAATGAAGTGAGGAGTCGAGCGTAACTCCAGGAGGGATTTCCTTTCATCGATGAGTCTACGAACCTTTATTTAATTGTGATATTTATAAAAATGTATTCAAGATTATGATAATTTTAGATGTATACGATAAACTCTGATACTGCTGCAAAATTATACATTGCAGGCAATGTACTCACTTTATTTGTACGCAAGGTAGCAAGCGAAACTCCGCACGTAATGTATTGCGTTTCTTTCACATTCGTCGTGACCCCGAAACACGTGCATCGATAGTGTTGTTCGATCAATATCGATAAAATTCATCTTTTTATCACTGATTTGATTAAAGCAATAGTTAAAAGTTATATCAATGTCCGCACATCATCTGTTAAAATTAAAAATAAAACTTTCAAAACGGCAGTTTTGAAACAAATACATTTTATTTCAAGGGCAATAAACCGTGTAAAAATAACTATTAAATTCACTTCATCATGTTAAAAGTTTTTTTTACAATTCAGTATTCTTAGCACAATTATTCTTATCGAACTGGAATTTTCTTATGGAATTTCTAAAAATAATAAGATTTAATATCGATGAAATTAAAATATCGATAATTTTATTGATATTTTATCGATTACTTTCGCTGCATTAAGCGAATAGCAATTATCGACTTTATGTTTAAAGCGTTTAAGTTCACAATTACGTTCCATGAAAATAACGCCATCTATGGTCGAATAGCGGAACTTTTTCGTTATTCGACCAGCTATTACGCAATTATCAACTTTATGTTTAATGCGTTTAAGTTCACAATTGCGTTCCATGAAATTAACGCCATCTATAGTCGAATAGCGCAACTTTTTCGTTGATTGAATCTAGTTAGTTTGTAGATTACAAAACGACGTAAAAACTTTGTACGCTATTGAAAAATACGTAAAAAGGTATATTTTCATTAGTATGACCAGTGTGACTAAAGCTAATTTTGAGTAAAATAAATATGACCAATCAAAAGAAGTGTTTATTTGTAGTGCAATATACTTATCATTAAATTATTATTTGTGTGAGTTTGGCGACAGCGGTTCCGATACAAATTCTAACACATCGCCCTTCCAGTGTATTCTGTTTTCCGTGGAAGAAACCTACAGAAAATAAAGAAACATGGTTTTTTGGGCGGAAAACCAGCCTGAAGCGTATATAAAGATCAATCAGTATTTTTAATTGCCCCGTTTTCAGGTCTTCGATTCTTACAGCGGACTTAGCGAGAGATTCTCTGCTATGGACCCGAGTTATCTCACACTGGCCAACAAAATCTATGTGGCTAATAAATACAAATTGGACAATAGCTTTACTCAGGTAGCTCGGTCTTACAGAAGCGATGTCGAGAATATTAATTTTGGGAAAACACAGGAAGCTGCGACGACTATCAATAAATGGGTGAGAATCTATTGTAGATATGTTTTAAGTTCTACCTACTTTTTAACGCGGACGCTCAGGTTGTGGAACGAGCTCTTCGCCGTGCGGTTTTCTCAAGGAAGTACAGCAAAGAGTTCTTCAGGAAAGAGTTTTTGTGAGTGATCCCCATGGTTTTGCAAGCGTACCACCAAAAACATTTTGCCTGCTTGGTTTTTAACCGACTTCAAGAAAAGGAGGAGGTTCTCAATTCCGACGTTTTTTTTTTATGTATGTTCGGGCATAACTCCGTCATATATAGACGAATTTGCAAAATTCTTTTTTTGTTCGAAAGGGGTATATCCCGAAATGGTCCCATATAAATTTCATTTAGATCTGATGATGAGTTTCGGAAATAGACATCGGAACCTTTAAAAAAATTACAGCAAATCAGCCGCGATTGCTGCTATTGCTATCGCATAAATATGCATTGTTTACGCAATCACACAATAAAACATCAGGCCTGTACACTCGAAAGGGTTACGCAGATGTATTCAGTATATAATGAAACTAAAAATTCAAAAATAAATTAACTTTTTAACAAAAAAATACACCGCCTTCAAAGTACACTAAAAAGTATAAAATAACTCTTATCTGACACTGTTTTGAAGTGAGCGAAATCGCATGACGTGTTCTATAGAAAATATTTCGCTCACTTCAAAACAGTGTCAGATAAGAGTTATTTTATACTTTTTAGTGTACTTTGAAGGCGGTTTATTTTTTGTTAAAAAGTTATTACCTTATAAGGTTGACAAGCAAACAGACGGTCCATCTGATGACATGTTCATTGTTCAGGGTATCGCCAACGTGTCATCAACCTTAAATTGTTGCTTACTTATGTATATGTCGATATGATTGACATTGTAGTCAGATATATAATTTTTTGTTTACAGGCAAATGACAAGACCCAAGGTCACATTAAAGAGCTGCTCAGCTCAGATGCGATAACACCCGAAGTAGCTGTTGCCCTCTTCAATGTTATATTTTTCAAGGTAAAGATAAACAAACTTAACAGGGTGTCCTGGGTGTTCTAAACAGTAATTATTAACTATTTGACGAAACCATGTTGTACATACAATGGATTCTTGTTTTTGGATCCCTCAATTTAGAGTCGGATTTTTTTCGGAATTTCACGAAATGTAATGTAGTTTTGAGCTCATGAAATACCTACGCACAAACAACAAGCAAAACGCTAACACCACAATCACAATGTTGCTGAGCCTACTGTGCTGACCTTGTCCGTGTCAACAACTAATCGCCGGATCACTGACATATTTACAATGCAGTTAACATTAATTATTTGTTTTTTATTAAAAACTGCATCCAATAAATAGTAGTACGCTTGGATCTTGGCCTGTCCCAATACAGATGCTCCAGCCCCCCCTGTGTCGCAGAAGCGATGGGACGAGCCGCTCTGCAGGCTTACTCAAAATTACCTTATTGATTCATCTAGCAACGTTGCTGAGCGAGCTCGTCTCTTCGCTTCTACAAAATGGGAGTCAGGGCTCTGGCTTCAATGCCTTCCATCTCCTAATACGGGCACGTTGCTAGACAACACTTTTTTCAAAATAGGTTGTTGTCTCCGTTTAGGGGCTAAATGTATTGTCCCGCATCGCTGCCTTTGTGGTGACAATGTTGAGCGTCTTGGCCATCATGGGCTTTTGTGTAGCAGGAGTGCTGGGCGGATGTCGTGGTATGCGGCTATTAACGATCTCATCCGCCGGGCTCTTATCACTTCCGGTGTGCCAGCCGTTTTAGAACCGAACGGTTTGGTGCGGGAAGATGGCAAGAGACCGGACCGAATGATTTTGGTACCCTGGAGGGTGGGACGACCTTTTGTGTGGGATGCTACATGCGTCGACACCTTAGCTCCATCTCACCTTCCAGTTACCTCAGTTACGGCCGGTGCCGCTGCCGCCCAGCAAGAAGGTCTGACGCGCCGCAAATTTGCTACCCTTGGTGATGGGTACATATTTGCGGCGTTTGGGGTTGAAAAGCTGGGGCCGTGGGGGCCAGATGCTCACCATTTGTTTAACGAGGTCTCACATCGTCTAGTTGAGCCCTCGCGTGACAAGAGGGCTGGCGTTTATTTAGGCCAACGAATAAGAATTGCCGTCCAACGTGGCAATGCCGCCAGCTTTCTTGGCACGTTTGCACAGGGCAGCGATTTGGGACAAGTTTTCTATTTGTAATTTTTAATTTTAGTAAATTTTTAATTAAGATTGTTCATATACATACCTAGGCTAGCTTCTAGTGTTTTCTACCAATAAATAAATTTTGCAGCTCTTTCATAAATTGTAATAATCGTTCTAAATAGTAATTAATTAGTAATAACGATTGCAAAAAAGTCTTTAAATTCACGAATAGGTATATACCGATGCATATAATTATTGGGATATGCAAATATATCGGTAAAGTCTCCAAACACTGTATCAAAACAATCTGAAGCGTTTCTTTAATTTAAGGGCCACTGGCACGTACCATTCAACGCGAGCGATACACAGGACAAGGACTTCCACGTAGACAAGTCCACGACAGTTAAAAAACCTACCATGCGCATACATAAATATAGAACACTTTTCTACTACGACAGCAAGGACTTGGGAGCTCAGGTTTGTTTTACTACAGTAGCACTCAGCAATAAACTCAACATTTTTTTTTTCAAAACAAGCTTTCCATAGCTGCGGATCGGTTTATTCTCCTGATAATAATGATCATCTACTTAAGTGTTGTTCATTCTAAACAGCTTATTGAACTGCCGTACAAAGAATCTGGACTCCGTATGGTCGTGGTGCTGCCTAAAGAAGTGGATGGCTTGCCTTCACTATTGGGAAAAGTGGCGCAAAAGGGAGTCCTCGCTGACTTGTTTGAATTGCAACCCTCAGCAAGAGAAATTGACTTGGATATGCCTAAATTTAAAATCAAAAGTAAATGGGATTTGAAAAATATTTTGGTAAAGGTGAGAAAATACCATCGTTGCACTTTCTAAAAATACGTCACCTTTCACCCTGCTCAAACTAGCAATCGCACAAATGAGGGAAGATATATAAAATCATTCATCGTTTAATTCACAGATCGGTGTTAACAGTATATTTACCGAAATGGCAACGGGGATAGTGAAAGATGGTGCAGTGGTAGTGAGCAAGGTTTTCCAAGAGGCGTATGTCAAGGTTGACGAGGAAGGAGCCACTGCTGCCGCTGTCACTGGTCAGTAAATTCTTCTAAATTTTAAGACAATTGGAAAAGATATGGGTTATATCGTTTCTGTACTCATTAAAATGCAATCCCTTCTTGTCTTTGTGTGCTTACCAACTTCGGCCATATCATCACTTACTATAGTGAGATTGTAGTAATTATAACACAAGCGTAAAATAGGGATGTTGCCTGGGTAAAAATATAATAATTCTAATTAGTCCGTCAGTTAGATTATCGAAATTAAAAAATATTGGACACGTTTTTTTGCTTTACCAAATCTTTAACAATTGACGAAGATAAAGCGTGACTAAGTTCGGGAGTGGGGGCTCGTGACGTCACTTGTTCCTAAAAAGTGTACCACACCGTGACGTCACGCGGAACTTCAACACACGATATCTTTGTATTTTTTTGTTTAATTGACAAAAGAAAAAATACGTGTCTAATATTTTTTGATAATGTAAATGACGGACTAATTAGTTTTTTTCAGGAAAGTAGCCTATTCGTCAAATAAATAAATAATGTGTCGTCGGACCTTTTGCCAATCAATGCCGGAGTTTCTCAGGGATCAGTTCTCTCTGCAACCTTATTTCTGCTGCATATAAACGATCTGTTGAAACCCGGTATCTTTGGGTACGCAGACGACAGCACTGTTGCAGACAGATGCGTTTCCAGTGTGCGAGTGACCAGTGACGAGATCCAACTGTTGCGAGAGGCCATGGTAGAGCGAGGTTTTAATAATATTGTTTTAAGAGCTTGTGGTTTGCCCTCTGGTATCAGATACAAATATTGGCGATATAGGCCCAAAAAGCACAAAGCTTTTCTATGAAAAAAAAGGCCGAGTGCATTTGAGAACAAGCGCAATGTAGGGTTCCATAGTCAGTAAATGGTACGGTCCAACTCTTGGGGCTGGATGTATAAATGAAGAAAAATAGCAAAGCCTACCCCGACTTATGCGAACCCGGTATTCAAGACTTTCTCATAAATGCACGAGATTTGAACCAGTACCAAAATACAGTAAATAACCCGACTTATGTGAATTCGAGTTACGAATTTATCACGAAATTTCACATGCACGAGATTTGTAAACAAATCATTATATATATCCCACCAAAAACATTTTTATGTAAAATGTTGCCGCCAAGACATATGGCTCGTACTGTCAAAAAGTTATCAGATCTCATGTAGAGCCAAGCTTATAACTCTACATGCACTTACTCTATAAGCCCTAACTTCACAAACTCTACACCTTAGTCAAAATATGTGGCTTGGCCGTTTCGCTACCGTCACATGGGAGTAAGGTGAAAAATGTATTCACTGTTCATTACTTTTTTGTTATTCAATAGTTCTTGTAGTATTGAAACGGCCAAGCCTCATATTTTGACTACGGTGTATAGAGTTTGTGAAGTTAGGGCTTATAGAGTAAGTGCATGTAGAGTTATAAGCTTGGCTCTACATGAGATCTGATAACTTTTTGACAGTACGAGCCATATGTCTTGGCGGCAACATTTTACATAAAAATGTTTTTGGTGGGATTTCACTTCTTTTTGTAAGTTGCTTATGTTATTTTTTTTTATGGAAATTTCCAAGTTTTATAATTTTTTTGTTGTTTGTGTACTAATACAAGCTTACATACCAAATTTCAGCTTTCTAGGACATCAGGAAGTACCCTATGAGTTTTGATGATCATCAGTGAGTCAGTGACGAAATCGGGGTTTTTTAGATATCAATAAAATCTAAAGTATAAGAGCTATGTTATTGAAACTTAATATGTTTAATAAGTTTACTATTGACATCATGTCTTGTGAATTTTGTTTATCTGGTATAATCCAAACCCAAGTTATGAGGGTTCAAAAAAACGACGAAGCGCTTCGAGAAAAGGTAGGTAGTGCCCTTTCGCTTCGCTTGGCTGTCTTGGCGGGGGGCACTTCCGTGCCCCCAGATAAGGGTGTGAAGAGATTTCTTCAGGGTCGGCAACGCGCGAGTGGTATCCCTGGTGTTGCAAGCGTCCATAGGCTACGGTAACTGCTTACCATCAGGTGGGCCGTATGCTTTTTTGCCACCTTAGTGGTATAAAAAAAATATAAAACAAATTTAAAAGATAACCATTTATTATAAAGAAAACTGTGCCTAGAACTATATTAAATATATTCTTGTTTGGCTTCACAGGAGGGTTTGGAGTGCATAATGGTTTTAGTTTCGAGGAAAGACAACCATTAGTGATCAAGGTCGACCATCCATTCTTATTCATGATTCTTCACGAAGATAAAATATTATTCACTGGTACTTACACACATTGAGACATTTACAGATCCACGGAAGTTTAGTACTGTCAGAAAAGCTATGTTTTTAATTGTTGTGTTTAAAGAAATGTAACAAAGTCATAACAAAGTAATAAATTATAGAGGAAAGTATGTAGTTTTTTTTATTTCTATATACTAAGTAACTTTAACATAATATACAAATCTAAATTATTTATCGATTAATAACTAAGGGTCGCTAATGGTTTCTCTTAAGAAATTAAAGGAAATTATTATTATTGCTTTTACAGGGTCACAAAAAAGTTCCTACACGCTTATGGCACAGATTACTATGCGGTGCCACTACTACACAATTGCTCGTCAAAAGCGATCATCATCAAACATTTTATTTACTATAGATAGACAATAAACGAGTCAGATTTCAACGACTGATTTATTGACTTTCAAAATTGTAAGTGGCCACAACCGTGGTACTGGCCAATACCGGGGCTCTTACCCTATACAGGTTGTTTGCTTTCAGCTCTTAGAGAAGAACGCTGAAAGGAACCATGCCCCCAATTTTAATGAAAATAAAATTGATGTGAAATTGATGATGAAGGTAAAATGTAAATATTTTGAGAGAAAATTCATATAAAAAAACTTTTTTTAATATTCGACTTCTACGTCAAAAGGAACGAACGAACGAACAAAATTACGCATAACAATCTTGGTCAAAAGTTGCTAGAAGTTATCAAAAGGAGATCACGGTTCAAACTTCATAATTGTTTTGGGTTATTTTTGGTGCCGGCCAAAAGGACATTTTGCTAGATATTGTTGGATCTGGGTATTTTTACCCGGCTGAACCTTATGTTTTTCGAGTGTATGTATTTTGTATGTCTATTTCTTTGGCACGCTCTGCAGCCTTATCGCCTTGATGGATTTAGACATATGAGTTGTAGTTAGATTCGTCTTAACCACGGTACGTGTCTTAACTGTGGCAGTGACATAGGCTATATTATTTTTATATGTCGTCTACGAATAAAAAAAAGAGCCACTCCCCTCCTTTTTTATTAAAATCAAAAATTTCGTAAAGCCATGTATTCACTGAGAAAAAATTGTTTATGAACACTGTTTCAGACACAAATCTACGTGTTTCTGAAACGAATTAATATGTTTCCGAAACATGTGAAACTACGTGTTTCTAGCATGTTTCTGTGCTCCCCGATGGAATTGGAGAGCACCGAAACAAATCAGTTTCGCAACAGTTGTATGTACGTGTGTTTCGGTTGTTTATAAACATGGCTGTAGTGTTGGACGCGGCACCCAGCAACACTACCTCCTCAGGCGACATATTTGAAACAACTGAGATGTCGACGGCTAAGACCCCGAAACATTGTTTCTGTAAACATCTAAGTGTTGTTCCAGAAACGTTGGCGCCGCTGTCCACATGGTGGGAGGCATATGGGACCCTGAAATTTTTATTTGGGATGGTAATTATTTTTCGTCAAATGGTTATGATTACTTTATGATGGTAGTGACATAGTGTTTACTTGCTAACACGGGCAATGAGCACTCATAACTAGCAATACTCGTTACTAATGAAAAAAGATACGTTTTTTACAAGTAGGGCCATACAGAAATAAACAATTGCAATCACATTAACTGTTTATTTACTCAATAATACTCATAGAAAATAAATTTTACATTATCACCAACTAACGTAGTCTGGGGTTTGATCAAAACATTGAACCACCAACCTTGGCCACCGTGACCGTGCATGGGTGAAATGCAATATGAATATAAGTAGTCAGAAAAAAACAACAAAAAAATACAACCCCTACTACTAGGTACTACCAGTGAAAGCTTAAGTCGGTCGGTACTCATAATAATTTTGCGCCCCTTACCCTGAAGCATATAGTAGGTACTTATAACATTTTCCATACCAAAAAGTTGTATTTTACAGCGTTCTTGGCACATTCAAACATGGTGCAACTTTATAACTAAGGTACTTAATATACAGGGTTATTGGTAAAATATTAACCACTAACAATCTTGCAAGACTATATTACTTACATTATAAACAACAACTTTTACAAAACATAATACATTTACCAAAAACTTTCAAGATTTCGTTGTTCTATCTTAACACATTTCAATTGAGTATCTATATTTTTATAGCTACGCCTCCCATGTAGGTGCAGCGCAGACGAGACTTTTTGTGCGAAGGATTCTGCAGCACACAAAAAGTCCGTCACGGATTTTCACACATCTTTGATCATTCTGTCGGCGGAACTAACTAGCTAAGGACGTACATGCATATGGAAATACAGAAATTGCGATGTATTGTACTTGTATGAAAAGAAATAAGAGGTTTGAGTACATCCTATTCTTTCGCAGACTCTTTGCGCGTCGTGTTCGTTACTGCTTCGAATAGTATAGGTTATAATTTTCACATACTAAAAAGTGTTTAAGGCGGCCCTCTGTGGCCGGCGCAACTTCAACGCAAGCATAGTCTAAAAGCTTGTTGTTTCATCCAACGTAATGTTTGACTGCGAAAAAAGAGAGACAGCATCAGAGCCGTCGGTTATCAGTTGGTAAATTCCGCTGATCACTCGCAGCCGCTTCGCTAGGTCGTCATTCATGATTTCGCATTCATAAAACTTGTTCCAGGAGTATACTTCTTGTGAAGAAATCATACAAGTTTGTGAAAAAAAAGGTTGGTTTTTTAGAATCTCCAATACATTTGCAAGCCTGGTATCTAAATGTTTTCTTTACTTTTACAATTTATAGGTATATTAGATATGGCCAAAGTTCAGGAAAAAACGCAGTTTTTCGGAGGCTTTGACTGAATTTGTTTCACACTTTTTTTAAATTACGCCTAGATACACGGCTAGATATAGTGCACAAGATACTAATTTGTTCAAAACATCTAACGAAAAATGTTTTACAACGCCATAATAAGTACAGAGGTTTTGTATGAAAAGTATGACGAATTGAGTCCTCTTAAATATATTACTTATTGATAATTTTAGGTTCATGATTATTGGTAGTTACTATGTACAAATACTTACTTTCATATTACATCCCGCCATTCTTTTTAAGTTAATAAAATACTAAATATCCCGTGTGGATTCGAAAATAAATGAAACCACGTTAAGCGGTTGGCTCGCGGTTAAAAATATAACAATGACATCAATTGTTATAATAGGACGCGCGTCCCTCGCGAGAACCAACGGGTTAAATACTCATAAATACGAACAACTTTTACAATGAAACGAACTTGCAAGTCGCAAAAAGAACAGCTGTTTCATACACAAACAACTGTTTTATTTTTTTGCGATTTCTAAGTTGGAAGTTTTTCGTATTTATGAGTAGGTAATTGACGTGGTTTAATTTATAGTCATATTGTCATATCCACCCTGTAAGTTATCGAAAATTATCGTGCTTAGGCGATTATCAAACTGCACCGCGCCTACGCGCGTAGGTGCGTTTCATGCACCTACACCTTGCGGGAGTGCAGATCTGCATCATCGTGTGGGTTTTTTACGCACTCACGCGCGTAGTTGCGTTCTGTGGATTCACGGCGGCTCTGACTCATTCCATACAAAATCACGCACGGCACTACGAGACTCGGTGTGGCATACCTTGCGTCTCGGGCCGCACCCACGCGCGTAGGTGCGGCCCGAGACGCATGTAGGCGCGTGATCTGTATGAACGCGCGTAGATGCATTTTCAGTGTGTTGGACTGTGCGTCTTTTCTATACAAACGGAGATACTTACAAGCAACGTTAAGGCGGCCCTCTGTGGCCGGCGCAACTTCAACGCGAGCATAGTCTAAAAGCTTGTTGTTTCATCCAACGTAATGTTTGACTGCGAATAAAGAGAGATAGCATCAGAGCCGTCGGTTATCAGTCGGTAAATTCCACTGATCACTCGCGGCCGCTTCGCTAGGTCGTCATTCATGATTTCGCATTCATAAAACTTGTTCCAGGAGTATACTTCTTGTGAAAAAATCTTACAAGTTTGTGAAAAAAAAGTTAGTTATTTAGAATCTCCAATACATTTGCAAGCCTGGTATCTAAATGTTTTCTTTACTTTTACAATTTATAGGTACATTAGATATGGCCAAAGTTCAGGCAAAAACGCTGTTTTTCGGAGGCTTTGACTGAATTTGATTCACACTTTTTTTAAATTACGCCAAGACTAGATATAGTACACAAGATACTAATTTGTTCAAAATATCTAACGAAAAATGTTTAACAACGCCATAATAAGTACAGGGGTTTTGTATGAAAAATATGACGAATTGAGTCCTCTTAAGAGACGCATTGACGCGCTACGCTGCGTGGTGCGTGGCAGTGTGTTAATCGCCTTAAGATAACATTACATAACTGCTGCACCTCAATGACCTGGCAGCTAGCGATGAACCTGACTGGATTATTAAAAAAGAACCTTAAATTAAATTGAGCAGATCATGTGTATGAGACCATTTATCGAAGTACAACAGGCCATAGGCTTATAAAATGTCAATATAATACGGCTGTCATTCGCTACGCAAAAAGTGATCTCGCATTTCATTCACTTTGACCGCACCACTTTGAACACATTCCAGAATAGCCAACAATAATCTGGTCACTTTATGTTTCGCGGCGAACTCTAACAATTCACAAGCGTTCTGTGCCGTCAAGCTGTTCACTAATTTGTCCACGCACTTCTGTTCCAAATCGGGCATCATATAATAAGAGGCCAACAGCAGAAGCTGTTCCAGCCCCATATCGGGCAGTGTGTGTAAGTACACGTAGTTTTTAAGTTGCTGTAATGTTGTTTTGGATGTTCCCGGCACGTCGACGTGTCCTTCGGTGGTCTCCCGCCACGTGCCGCCCAGCATTCTCCTCAGGACTGGGCTCGAAGCGGCGAGAACGGCTCTGTGCATGTGTACGGAGCCGTCTTCTCCTCGCAGCTCGAAGTCGGTGAGCTCCATGTCCTCGTGGAGGGAGGCGAACGAGCTCACGCTCGGGACGATGTCCATATGAACGGTAACATCGAAGGTATACTGCTGTTTCTTGTTCTCGAACACGAGGTGCCACGTGCCGTCGTCACTGGTCAAACTCTTGTTACGTATACTAAATTCTTCGCTAGAAAATTTGATCGTGTAAGTCAAATCGTCATCTGGCCGCAGTTTGACGAATCGTACGAAAATAAGATTGTTGTATACGTTCGTGTGGCCGTTGTTCACTTGGGCGGCGATCACTTTAACTTGGAACACCGCCAAGCCGCTGATAATGTACTCGGGGCTGGTTTTGGCAGCAAACGGTGTGTTGTAGTTGGTAACACCCAACTTTACTTGAAGCGTGTTCCCCCGTTGTACTAAATTCTTAGCTTCCATCCTGAAATGAACAAAAAAAATACACTTAATACAAAGATAAACAAAATATAGATTTATAAGTAAGGTTTTTCATTTTCGAGCTAGGTAGGTGTAGGTACCTAAAAGTAATTTATAGAATAACTTTAGATTAGATTTTTTATTTGATAGTATAACAATCAACTATACTAATACATACTTAAACTAAATTATAAATAATTAATTATACTGCCAAAGAATAAAAAAAAAGAAGTTTTTTGTTAAAAACTTCTTTTTTTTATATTTAATAGGCTTGCGCTTGACCGCAATCCCGCCTGATGGGATAATATATAATACAAGCTTTTTTTGGTGACTGTACTTTTTGTTACATTGTCATCCAATATACTATATATATGTATACCAAATATTAAGTCAATTCGACCACAGAAGTGGATGAAATTCGACTTGCATGATTCCACCCGAACAAACATACGAGTACATACATACATTGCAAGTTAAATAAAAGATAAAAGCTTGTAATTAACAACGCTGATTGTCAGCGGGAACCTTAGTTGAGGTTTGGAAGCCCCTGCTAAAGTAATGCTCTTTATTAGAAAAACAATATGCTAACTAAAATATAAAGAAATTATTAGACCTAATTGTAACAGTGAGCAGCGATTAGTAACACCAGATATTAATGATAGTTTGTAATGTGTAGAATTTATTGAAATTAATACTGCTCTGATATTATATTCGAACACCTTGTATGTTGTGATATATCTGATGGCGACTGTACATACATATACAACGTGTAACAGATTTGGATGCTAAATATTTGAACGGTTTGTTCAGAATCGCCTACTGAATCGATTTATATAACTTTAAATATCTATATACCTAAATGATATTTAGTATAAACTTGTCAATAGTCACAGTGATAACAAATTGCGTGTTTAGTAGTTTCCCTTTAGTTTATTTTTATTTCTAAGGCAGACTTAAGTATGTCATGCTCACTTTGCTTGCGGCAGCGTCGTGTGACGGGTCGCTCGCTTCCCTCCAATATGGCGAGGAGGGCGATGGCTGCCACACGCGTCATACTTGTGAACAGGTGCTGCTTGTGGGGGTTGGTCTGCTTAAGTTTGCCATTTATTTATTTACTTATTAAATATAGATTCAGTCTACTTTGTAGTATTGCCGCCGCGCCGGGTTACGCAATTGTTGTCAGTGCGATTAGAATGTAAATATTATGTAATGAATCTAAGCTTGTTTTGAAAAGAGAAATTGCTGAGTTTATTGCCGGCTCTTCTCAGGAAATGCAATCTTCCGAACCGGGATTAGAGTATTAGAGTCAGACTTTTCATAAGTGCCTGCGAAGGTCTATTTGAATAAATGATTTTGAATTTTGAATTTTGAATCGATTCAGAAAACAATTCTGAACAAACCGTTTAACGGTTTAGCATCTGAATCTGTTACAGGTTGTATATCAATGAACAATCGTGATGTTTGGTCCGCGGGTAGATTATATCATAACATGGAATAACGTATAATAAATATAAAATAAAGTTACAATTAGTTGAATCAGGTCTGTGGTGGATCTGAAAGGTCATGATCATTAACCTACGCGGCCATGATAATGAAAACAAATAGGTTGAACGCTGCATACAAACAAGTTCACACAGAGACTCAGTAGTCAGTTGGCGGCCGTAGACACAAGATGGACACTAAACTTGTCTTCTTCGGTGAGTAAATTTAATTGTTTTCTAAAATATACATTCTCAAGTGAATTCTGTGCTTTTATAGTGTTAGTTCCACATAAAAAACTTAAGTAACAAACAGCACGTCAACTCTAGCCGGAATCTAAAACTACCTTCTCTTTATAAATCGTTAGCGCAATTTTAAGTGGGTTCCGTAGCCAATCAGGTGCTAATGGGACCCTATTACTAAGCCTCCGCTGTCCGTCTGTCTGTCAGTGGGCTGTATCAAATGAACCGTAATAGGTAGCCATTGATAGGGGTACCGTTTATACTGGAAACTTATTAATAATTGTAGAGCGTTATAAAAGTGACTAAAAAGTAAATTTTCACAGAATGTATATTTATATTGCCGCTATAACAATAAATAATAATATTATTTTTGTTCTTCGCTCGCGTACAGGTCGCCCCACCGCTGGGCGTACCAGGAGGGATGGCTTTAAATTTCATTATATAAACAGCGCATAAACAGTTTCCGGCAACCGCTGTTTCAATCAGCTGCCTCGAAAAATTACAGCGCCAAATTTTTTTCGCTCCCTCCCTCTATTTCCGCCCCACCTGAAGTTGGCTCAGTTCGAGCTGCACAGGGCGGTTCCACAACACTTCGGGAGCTCAAAAACCGCGAGCCATCCGACTGCCTCTTGGATACTGCAACTACGCGTCATTGAATAAAATTACTGAAAAAATCTTTTTAATCCGTCATTTACGTCATCAAAAAATATTAGACACGTATTTTTAATTCTGTCAATTAAACAAAAATACACGAAGATATCGTGTGTTAAAGTTCCGCGTGACATCACGATATGTTATAGTTTTTTTGCTAAAGTGATGTCACGAGCCCCCACAAGGCCACAACCGAACTTTGCGCTTTATCTTTGTTAATTTTGAATGATTTGGTTAAAGTAAAAATACGAGGCCAATATTTCCTGATAATAACTGACGGACTAATAAATTAGAACTAGCAGCGAAACCCGGCGTTGCTCGGGTTAAAATACATCGCATGTTTAATGGTATAAAAAATATATAAGGATACATTTTTTAACATATTATAGATTTCTATTTTCAATATTGAGAGACTTTCCAGAACATTCAAATAGTTTGTTCTTAATAGTTTAACTGACGAAAAGTCACTGAATTTCGATTTATATACCGAAATTTCCAGTACCAGATCACTCTAGAATATTTAGATGTACATCACTTCGATTTGGTTTTTATAGATCAATCACTCGTACACATTTTGGAACTTTCCAGACCAATCCAAAAATTCTCGATCATAATAAATTACACTCATTTATGAACTTCCCAGATAATTCGGAAAATTTCTAGAACGTTCTCGAACATTCTAACTCGATAATAACAGTTTTGAGACATTTTGAAACATTCTTGATAAAGCCAGAAATTTGTAGAACTTTCTCAAACATTCTATATCGATTATAATAGTTTGCATTCATTCTAGAATTTTCTAGATCATTCCAGATATTTGTTGAACTTTCTAGAATACTCCAGATAAATTATAACCATTTTACTAATTTTGGAACTTTCTAGATCATTCAAGAAATTTCTCGAACATTCTAAATCGATCATAATCAATTGCATAAATTTTGTAACTTTCCAGATCATTCGGAAAATTTCTAGAACGTTCTTGAACATTCTAACTCGATAATAACAGTTTTGGACATTTTGGAACTTTCTAGATGAAGCCAGATCATATAACCGTTTTACTCATTTTGGAACTTTCTAGATCATTCAAGAAATTTCTCGAACATTCTAAATCGATCATAATCAATTGCACTCATTTTGGAACTTTCCAGATCATTCGGAAAATTTCTAGAACATTCTCGATCATTCTAAATCGATCATAATAAATTGCACTCATTTTGGAACTTTCCAGATCATTCTGGAAATTTCTAGAACGTTCTCGAACATTCTAACTCGATAATAACAGTTTTGGACATTTTGGAACTTTCTAGATGAAGCCAGAAATTTGTAGAACCTTCTCAAAACATGCTATATCGATTATAATAGTTTGCATTCACTCTAGAATTTTCTAGATAATTCCAGATATTTGTTGAACTTTCTAGAACATTCCAGATCGATTATAACCGTTTTACAACATTTTGGAACTTTCCATTCCAGAAATTTTGAGATCTTTTCAGAAGTCCTCATGCGTTAGAAAAGGACAGCAATATATGTTTTAACATTTTCGCCACCCACAACCACCCCTTCCACCCACCGCGACCAAACTCCCTTACTACCACCTGGAGACCAAGGGGTATTTACCACCCCAACGGGAAGTTGATTGGGGTTGGTGGTGATTGAGAAAACTGCGTATTTACGTACCCACAAAAGCATTTTATATATATTATAAATTAGAATTATCATTTTCTTACACAGTAATCATCCCTATTGGAACATTAGTCGGGAAAACTGACCCACCTGAGTTCTCAGCCCGAAACCTTACTTTGATTTTATTTATGTAATTTTTCTTTGTAGCTGTGGCAGCATGTGTTCTGAACGCGTGTGGAGCGTGGCGCTACTACGGTCACGAATATGACAAGACTCCATTAGGAGATGCCATCGACAAGGCATCGATGAAACTGTTGAAGGTAAATTAAGAGTGGGCATAAAGCAAGAAAAAATGGCATTTTACGGGGTAGCGCGGGCAGAGAGCGGCGAGCTATATAAACTAAGCATCAAAGCGCTCAGTGTGAACCCTTGAGAAAATGTATAATGAAAATACCTAAGGAAAATACTCATAAAAAACAGTTTTTTTTACTAGGTACCCGTTGGTTCTCGCGAAGGACGCGCGTCCTTTATAACAATGATGTCATTGATTATTCTGTGCCACGAGCCAAAGTATTAAATATGATTAGAGGATTCGAATCCGGGATCCCGGTCATATTTTAGTCCCGAAATTTTCGGGATCAAATTTAATGAATCCCGGGATTTCCGGGATTGATACCTTTTTAAATAAGTCAATAAAAATGAGGCTAGTTCCACTCGAGGTTATAATTTGGAGAAGACTTATAAAAATTCTTCTATCGAGCCTCAACGCGCTTTTTCAGCCTATTCATATTTATTCAACAAATTGAGAAGAATGCTTGCAGATGAGCCGTTGGATGCGTTGTTATTCCATAGATGTTATTTTCGTGGTTTAAATAAGCAATTTATAATGTTTCTGGTCAATTTAATTTAAAAATATGAGTACCTATACACATTGATCTCTTTAGCATATAGTCTTTTTCATTCGTTGATATCCAAAACTAAGAATATACTTCAGCTCACGGTAATGATCTCGTAAATCTTTTTGTATCAGACAGAACCAAACTATAAAAAAACAGGTTTAATAATACATACAAACTTAACATGATATCCCTATAGTTAAGGAGTAAACGTGATTGGTTGGTCAATAATAGATAATTACATGTGGTTTGGTTACCTCATCAATCAAACACTAATAGCACTAGCTAATTCCACATAACGATTTTTTCCTGTTATTTCGATTCGTGAATAATATAGGAATAATAAAATGAGTCGTGTTTAATTTACAGATATTAAAAGCTGTATGTTTGAACTATGAACGCGTTTATCTCAGGAGGTTTATTCCGATATGAAATAATTATCATATACACCGTGACTTTTTATACGTCTTAAAAACGCAGCCCACATAATGTACCCAATGAATAGGTATAATAATTAAAAAAAAAATATTTTTTTGAATATTTGTATCATAAAAACAAGTCAAATATTATTCATTATGACGCATGACGTAGTTTTAAACACCCTGTTACAAGCGTAGTCTACTCGACTCGTGCTCTGGGTTGGTATTTTCTACCATTTTATACGTAAACTTTAATTTATTAACTCGATTTGTCAGAATTCTAATATTATTTTTTTAATATAGTACCTACAAATGATCAATTTTTTTTTTCTTAATTATTAGTACCTAGTCATTGGGTACATTTAAGTGGGCTGCGTTTCGAAGACGAATAAAAAACCACGGTGTACTGCGTTAGATAGCAGGTTACTTGAGGAAGCTTATAGGCTATAAAACATAACGCGAATGAAGCCGCGAGGCACAGCTAGTATGTACTAGATAAAAATCTAGATTGAATCCAAAATACTTTGATATATATGCATGTAATTAGGAATGCAACGAATAGTACTTTACCGAATCCGAATAGCAAATTAATATTCGTCGAATACGAATAGGAAAGATTTTATTATCAAAAAAAAAAATTTTTCACAAAACCAAGCTTTTGCAAGTTTTTCGGCGTCATACTGTCCCTGTTAGGGAATGCAATCCCGCATCAAAATCACGCTCCCGCAGGCCTGCGGGACTGAGGTCATCTACCCCGCGGATCCGCGGGACTTGCGGGATCGCAAAAAAAACGTACTTTTTGTTTTAAGTTCATGAATTTATGAAGTTTTATCACTACATCATAAAGTATTACGTTTATACTTTTAAATCCTAAAAATTAGTTAAACATAATTTTTTTTTTTTTTCAATTAGGGGTTTTTCCCGTAATAATTACCGTGACACCTCGCGACCCGCGACTCCTCCCCGTACTATCATGATCGTGGCGAGGGGAATCTCCTGTGATTCTAGTATTACTTGATATATTGATCACGTTCGGATACTTGCACGCACATAAATAAGCCGGGAAGAATATTTATTTTCTTAGAATTATTTTTTTTCAGTCCCGCGTATGCGAGATTGGATTCCATAGTTTCTGTCCTCTGTTTGTACCTTGTGCACCGTCGAAAATAGACCTTAATTAGCTGGGTTACGCTAATATAACAAGAATACGACACGGGGAATTCCCGGTACCACAGAGAAACTCAAAGCGTTGCGTTCCATTTCACTTAATACCTAATTAATTCAATGAAAATACTATATCTACACGAATAGTCGTAATAATAAATCGGTGAATACGAATAATTTTATTCGTATTCGTTGCATCCCTAGTAATAATTATATTTTTTTTTTTTTTTTATAAAACATTTATTAAACCCAACCATCACCAAAATTACAAAAATTCAACATCGCCAAACTGCTAATGCAGTTTGTAGTGTAGGCGTAACGCTCTTGACACATCTATGACCTAAACATATATCAGCATGTCCTTGCAACACAATCACTACAATGACATGATCTAAGTAAGATGATTCTGATGATTGGATATTCATTTCGTATATAGGTAGATACTATTACTAGTTGTCCCCCGCGGTTTCACGTGCGGGCGCGGGATAAAAAGTAGCATATCACACTCGGGGATAATGTTCCTATTAGTGAAAGATTTTTTCGACTGGTAGATTCAGAGATTAGCGCGTTTAAACAACAAACAAAAAAAACTTTTTTATATTTGTAGGTACAGATTAAAATATATATTATAATATTATTTTAGCTCAGGTTAAGTTATGACTTAATATTATATCGATTATTTGAGAAAGAATTGGAGCATTTATTTATTTGAAACTATTTTCAGGAAGGATTTGATGAAGCCAGCGATAAAAATGTGATTGCATCACCACTCGGAGCCTTGCTTTTACTATCTTTATATTCCGCTGGAGCTGGGAGGGCCACTAAAGAGGAAATCTACCGCATGTTGGGCGAAAGTGACTCTCAAAAGGTAAGGCTAAGGACATAGTAAACGTTAACAAAAAAGATACTAACCCCCTTACTTATAAAACTTTATTTAACTAATAACCTGATTAAGTGCGTACTTATATAACGTCAAATTGTTTGACAATGAGAACAAGGTACAGTAGTACCCAACTGATAAGGCGCGTCATGAATCTTCGTTCGCACAGAAAAGAAAGTATGGCCCCGAAGATTAACGAAAGAATGCTTAAAATTTACAATCAACCTTAGTTCACTACTATAAGTTTCGTATTACACTGCAGCTGTTAGTTCCGTCTCACTCGCGCGTGAGGCTCCTCCGCACGGCGCGCGCTAACATGGCGGTAGCTGCCGACCAATAGCGTTTCCCGCGCTTTGAAAACGTATCTTCTGCGCAGGTACATCGGTAAGCCATATCAGTTGGGTAATACTGTAACGTTTACTTAATACTAAATTATTTATTGCAATATGTACTTTGGATATTTAAAATTCTATACATATGACCCTATAATAGGGTGTAGCAACTTAATTTAAAATAATTTATATATATAAAATTCAAAGTCCTGACTATTATACGTGTCTCAGCGTTTTTAATAATTCCACCCTCGAAGCGGGATGAAGTTGTTTTGTTTTCTTTTATTGTTGTAGTAAAATATGTCATTTGTTTCCTGTAAGCCACGCGGGTGAAGCCGCGAGCAGGTGCTAGTATAATATATGAGTAAGGAAGTTAATGTTAAAGGGTAGGTAATTTAATTTACCAATGTCAAATAATTACACATCGATAGTCTACCTATTAGGTAAATTGAGTATAGGTACACGACATTAAAAACAATTCAATGTAATCGCAGCATTAAAATGTGCCTTCTGTTTTCAGATGAACAGATAAACATAATTAATATAATTTATAAATATTATGAATGTATAATTTATAGATAAAGTTTTTCATTGTAAATATGGAACATGTATGGACGGGGTGCGAATGCTACTTTCCCAGGGAAGGTGGTATTTGTACCCCATTATTTTTAACGGGCCAGTTGGCGCAGTTGGTTAAGATTCACCTTACGCGCCACAGGTCGAGGGTTCGATTACCACATGATTACCACACAGGACATGCATTTGTGTGCATGAACATGTCTGTATGTCCTGTCTGGGTGTAATTATGTATATCCGTTACAAAAAGAGATATTACGAAATGCAAGTAATCTTATATTACGGCCACCACGGACAAATTATGGAAAACGAAACATTGCTTATGAAGGCGCTAAACTATATAATAACTTGCCAAAGGATATTAAAGATTCACAATCCATGGCAACATTTAAGAGGCTGTTGAAATACCATATCCTTAACAAATTAAACTAAAGGACTGTCTATGCCACATCTAGTTGTCTCTTTATTTATTTTATATCTATGTACGCTCAGTCACTTGTTAAGTTTTAAATGGTTCATGAACAAAAATAATTAAATCTACCTCCACTTTGTTTTATATTTATTATATTTTAATATATTTAGTTTAATCTGTACGCTCATTATTTTGTTACTAGTAAATAAGTGTTTAATTCCTCATGTAAGTGAATTGTAAATTCTTAGTGAGAGAAATAAAAGTCTAAAGTAGTTATCTGGTTTCCATAGTGCAAGCTCTGTTTAGTTTGATTGAAACTGTAAGACTATTATTACAAATATTGTAAATCAACTAAACAGGCCGTCCGCCAAATTTTTATAAATTATAATTTCCAGTTGCGGAAACTTATTAGTTGCTAAACATATTTTTAATTATACAGGATGTTTTTTTTCCAGCCAGTGAGGGCAACTTTTGAACTACAGGTCTTATAGAAAAACGCTGAAAGGAACTCAAGAGCTGAATTTTAAAGAAAAAAAAAATGCTATTGAAAAAAAAGAAAAAAAAAATGATTTTTAAATTTTTTTCAAAAATTTTTTTTTTTCTTTTTCTGCCTACATCACAATACGAACAAAATTATGTATGACAATCTTGGTCACAAGTTGCTAAAAGTTACCAAAATTGACTTCTAATTATTTTTCAGAATGCTAAAAACTATTTTTTTATGGCTAAACATAGTGAGGTCCCTGCGAGATTTGCTCCACCTCTTCATACTTTACGTAGGTTAAAACCATGGTCAAGGAAAATATAAAATAATATTTTGGATAACTTCTAGCAACTTGAGAGCAAGATTATTATACATAATTTTGTTCGTATTGTGACGTAGAAACAGAATGTTGAAAAAAAAATTTTTTTTTAAAAAACTCCATGTCTCCGAAAATACTATTTTTTTTAAATAAATTTTAATGGCATTTTTATTTTCATTAAAATTCAGCTCGGGGTTCCTTTCATCGTTTTTCTCTAAGACCTGTAGTTCAGAAGTTGCCCATACTGGCTAGAAAAAAAAAAACATCTTGTATATTATATTATATACTAGCTGTCTCGCGCGGTTTCACCCGCGTTCCCGTCATAAAAAGTAGCCTATGTCAACCGCGGATAGAGTAGCTTCCCAACAGTGAAAGAATTTTTCAAATCGGTTCAGTAGATTCGGAGCCTATTCAATGCAAACAAACAAACAATCAAATCTTTCCTCTTTATAATATTAGTTAGATAAAAATAACCTGTATTAACAAAGCTGTTAGTTTCCCTTAATTATATAAATAAATAAATATTTATTAGCAATATTTAAGATTACAAGTCATAATTTTTACATTTCGTTACATCATTTTAAATTTAAATAATAAATCGAAATAATAATAATTTCATAGAACAATATAAAAAATAGTCCATACAAAAAGAAATAAAATAAAATAAAAATAAATGTATGCCACTATGTAAAAAATTCTTCTATGGTATAAAATGCTTTCTCAGCGAGCCAACGTTATTAAATTTTTGTTTCCATTACGTTACGTTTTCCATTAGTAAATTGTGTAATCAGTGGATGATAATGTATTGTATCAATCTATTGTCTACTTGTCCTAAGTCATCAACACAAAGCCTAAACCGCTGGGATGGGGGGGGGCTACAAACTTGAAACTTTGCACACAGGTTCCTTTTGTAACGTAGCCATCCAGCCATCCACTAATAGTGCAAAGTGCAAAGTCTTATTCCTTGGGTTTACAAACTTGAAACATGGCACGATTACTTACCTAAATAAATAATTTCTCCCCTAATAGGGGCTCTAGGGGATGTTAGTTTTTATCGAAGAAACCTAACGCGCAGTTCGATTAACTTGACACTCGGTATTAATTAATACTTTGGACGGAAAATAAAGAAACATGGTTTTTGGAAAATCAAAATCAAAATCAAAAATCAAAAAGTCATTTATTCAGTTTAGGCCTTAGTAAGGCACTTATGAACGTTATGTACATACAGTTGAATTTACCACCGGTTCGGAATACACTTAAACTGAGAAGACTCCGGCAAGTGGAAGGAAAACTAGTTAAAAGGAACGATCTACAGCATTTCAAATAATATTAGGATAATATTTTGTGTTGTTAATTTGCCAATTACAGAGTTCCATTATCATCCTTAAAATTTAGTGTTACGGTTTACAGAACAAAACTAAACAAAGTAAAAAGTTTAAATAAAAAAAAATTAAGAACAAAATTTGCATTTTGATACTAAAACACGGTATAGACAGATTAGATAATTTAATTCTATACAAAAAAAAATTAAAAAGGAAAATATAGGTGTGGGTGTGGATGGGTGGATGTTTGTTTGTAGGTGTGTGTGTGTGTGTGTGTGTCTGGATGAATGAGTGCATATTATATGACAAAGTCAATTATAACAAAATAAAAATATATAAGATTTTAACATTGATTGGCCCATCACTCCGTGCCTATTAGTATCTGCGTTACGTGTTTGATTGTCATTGTCATTTAGAAACCTAAAGCGTAAATGAAGATGCTAAGATCAATAAGTATTTTTAATTGCCCCATTTTCAGGTCTTCGATTCTTACAGCGGACTAAGCGAGAGATTCTCTACTATGGACCCGAGTTATCTCACTCTTGCCAACAAAATCTATGTGGCAAATAAATACAAATTGGACAATAGCTTTACTCAGGTAGCTCGGTCTTACAGAAGCGATGTCGAGAATATTGACTTTGGGAAACCACAGGAAGCTGCGGCGACCATCAATAAATGGGTGAGAATCTTTCGTATATATTTTAGAGTCTACTTCCTACCACTAACGCTCAATTTGAGGAAGCATGGGTTTTTCAAGAAGGCAGTAAGGAGTTTAGCGAGAGATCTCTAAAAACATTCTACCTTGTTTTTTTTCCTTATAAGGTTGAAAAGCAAGCAGATTGTCCATCCGATGTCAACTTTACCTAGGGTTGCCATCCGTCCGGGTTTCCCCGGATTTGTCCTAGTTTAGAGGGCGTCCGGGGAGCGCCCGGGCCGGGTTTCATTTTAGTCCGGGTTTAAAAATTTGTCTGATATTATGTTTTTTAACATTAACAATGATGATAAAATATGACTAAATTTAATTTAAATGTCTTTGAAAATAAATAAAATGTTTATTTATGACATTTTGAACTGTTTTTATTATACTAAGTTTAAAAAAAAAACCGGTTGACATGTCCGGTTTCTGGGCTCCAAAATCCGGGGTTTTCACGCGTCTTGTCCTGGTTGCTAAATTTTACAGATGGCAACCCTAACTTTACCACCTATGAACTATGATATCTGCAAAACCAGGGTATCGCCAATGCGTTATCAACCTTAAATTGTTGTTTTCTTATAATATGTCGATATGATTTAGACTGTAGGTAAGATACTATTTTTTGTTAACAGGCAAATGAGAAGACACAAGGTCACATCAAAGAGCCGGTCAGCTCAGATGCGATATCATCCGAAGTAGTTGTTGCCCTCTTCAATGTTATATTTTTCAAGGTAAAAATTAATAAACAAACATTGGTGCCGATTCTGTTGTAAATCGCACTTAACTAATTTTAGTCACATCACATCTCTTTCTTACAAACATTATTCAAAAAGGATAGAAAATATTTAAAGCTTTCAAATTAGTCTCTGCCGTCTTTATTTGCGGGTATTTAGACGTAACCGCGATAGATGGCGACTCAATTTATATTGAAAACAAGCATTGGACTAATTTGACAGGACTAAATTTCTTACATCCTCCTCTTATGTTCTTTGTTAGAAAGAGATATAGTGAGACTAAAATTAGTTCAGTTGTAAACAACAGAATCAGCACCAGTGTGTCCTGTAACTATGTAACGCAAACTTATGTAATGGTTTCCTGTATTTGGATCCCTGACTTCAGCGTCGGACTTTTCATGAATTTTACGATATGTTACTTTTGAGCCCGTGAAGTGCGCACAAACAATGAAAACAATCAAAATCGCAAACACCAAAATCACAACGCTGCTGTGCCTATGTGATGACCTTGTCCGTAAACAACTACCTATAATCGCTGGTTCACTGACATTTACAATGCAGTGAAAATATATTTTTATTGTATTTTATTTAAATAATCGTTCTAAATAGTAATGAGTAATAACAATTGCAAAAACGTCTTAAAATTCACGAATATAGACCGACGCATAATTATGGGATATGCAAATATAATAAGTGAAGTGTCCCAGGAAATATTATAAAAGCAAAACACTGTATCTAAAGCGTTTGTTTAATTTAAGGGCCACTGGCACGTCCCATTCAACGCGAGCGAAACTCAGGACAAGGACTTCCACGTAGACAAGTCCACGACAGTTAAAAAACCTACCATGCACCTGTACAGATCACTTTTCTACTACGACAGCAAGGACTTGGGAGCTCAGGTTAGTTCTACTGCTGAGTGCAGCCAGCAAATAAACTCAGCAATTACGCTTATCAAAACAAGCTTAGATTCATTACATAACATTTATATGCTAGTCTTATTGACAATAATTGCTGAGGATCGGTTTATTCTCCTGAGAACAATGATCATCTACTTAAGTGTTGGTATTTCTAAACAGCTTATTGAACTGCCGTACAAAGAAGCCGGTTTCCGTATGGTCGTGGTGCTGCCTAAAGAAGTGGATGGCCTGCCTTCACTATTGGGAAAAGTGGCGCAAAGGGGAGTCCTCACTGACGTGTTTGAATTGAGCCCCTCAGGAAGAGACATTGACTTGGATATGCCCAAATTTGAAATCAAAAGTAAATGGGATCTGAAAAATATTTTGAAAAAGGTGAGAAATACCATCATTTTTACTTTCTAAAAATACGACACCTTTCACACGCACACCCTGCTCAAACTAGCAATCATACAACCGACGGAAGATATAGAAAATCATTCTTCGTTTAATTCACAGGTCGGTGTTAACAGTTTATTTACTGAAGGGGCAACGGGAATAGTGGAAGATGGTGCAGTGGTAGTGGACAAGGCTTTCCAAGAGGCGTTTGTCAAGGTTGACGAGGAAGGAGCCACTGCTGGCGCTTTCACTGGTCAGTAAAATCTTCTAAGTTTTAAGACAATTCGAAAAGAGATGGGTTATTATATCGTTTCTGTACTCTTTAAAATGCAATCCCTTCTAGGCTTTGTGTGCTTACCACCTACGGCCACATCGTCACTTACATTGTAGTCAGAATATAAGCGTATACAAACAATGTGTATTTAATCCTCCTTACATCGTTGCCTCATTCAAAATTCAAAATTATTTATTCAAATAGACCTTCGCAGGCAGTTGTGATGATAGGTACACACGGCAACATATCAAGCTATACATTTCCAGTATAAGCTGATCTCGCATTGTATAGGATTTCCCTGCAATGAGAGGTCAGCTTATATTGGAAATGTATAGCTTGATCTGTAGCCGTGCGTACGAGTTTGTTAAATGCTGGATGGATACTTTGACAGAGTTTATTTTATAATTGGTTTCATGATACAATTTATTCAGGGTGAGGATAGATTTCGAAAAGATGCCATTTCAAAGTATCCCTCCAGTTTAAGATTATATGATTTAATATTTATGATGATCAGATTAATTTGTTATGTTACACTAATGCTAAGGAAAATTTGGTTGTGCTGAGGAGAGCACTAAGGATAGTGCTTAAGTTTCGGGGGTAGTGGGCGTGAAGATTGATTTACTTCCTTTACAGGGTTGATTGCAGTGCCCATGTCCTCTTGGTCGGAACCACCTCCAGCGTTACAGATCAAAGTGGATCATCCTTTCTTGTTCCTGATACTCCACGAGGATAAAATACTATTCGCTGGCACTTACACACATTAAATAAAGTAAATAATAAGTATATTTATGGGTGTTTTTAGTCTTGGTTGGTTTTTGTTGTGCTCAAATGTGTATGTTAATGATATGAATCATTCGTAAGAGTTTGTTTGTGTAACTTTGTTGTACACACGGCTACAGATCAAGCTATACATTTCCAATATAAGCTGACCTCTCATTGTACGGAAATCCTATACAATGCGAGATCAGCTTATACTGGAAATGTATAGCTTGATGTGTTGCCGTGTGTACACTGGGAGCTTCATATATGTGCTACGTGTTTGTGTTACTTTGTTTTACACTAGTAACTTCAATTGTGTGTTTTGCACTTACGTTATGCCTTTGTGTTATTTTATTTTAATATGAGAGCTTCATAAAATCATCCGCATGAAATTTAGCCCGATCACGAACAAACTGGAGGAGAATTCCATATTACGTTAGGTGATGTGGCCGAAGTTGGGAAGAAAAGATTGTCTATTCTGTAATATTAGCTTATTGCACTGTATTTGCTATCGTTACAAAGTTGGGTTTAAAGCGGTAACACTATTAATTTCAAACGTAATACAAATGTTGTATTATTCATTCTAATCAATATTTCGTATACAAGAAATTGAAAAGCAAAATTGAAAGGCATTTGTCCAAATTCTAAATTATGTCTTGAAATGAAACCAAATTTGATATGAGCGCCGACGCACCAGTGTATATTCTGTGTTTATTTTGTTGTTAATATTTTATCGCACAATTTTGTGAGTTGTATGAAAATGGCTTTAACATTGCATGCATTCAAATATCATAGGTAGGTAAGAACTACAGACTACGTGACACTACATCAATAAAACCTGTTGTTCCTGCAAAATACAATATAATTTCAAATATTAGTTTGCTTCAGTAGAATTGACATCTGTAGGCCTTATAGTCTCCAAAACTGATCTAAATAATATCAAGTGCATATTTTGTATGAATGTATAGAAATATTATCTTTAAATTTTTCATTTTACCGTGGTATACCTACTAATTAAAATCATTTTTATATGCGTATTCTCTGGAGACTAAACTAAAAGACTGCCTTGACTTCTTCAGTTGGTTTTTAGATCCTCATGTAATGAGTAGCCTACAAACAATGAATGTATGTTTTTGTCGCATGCGCGGGTTATTTAAGGGAGGTTTACCAAATATTTAGTTACTTACTACCTGGTATCAGATACAAATATTGGCCATATAAGCCCAAAAAGGCCAAGAGCATTTTGGAACAAGCTCAATGTATGGTTCCATAGTCAGTAAATGGTACAGTCCAACTTTTGGGACTGAATGTATAATTGGAGTTTAAAATTTCTCATAAATGTACGAGATTTGCGGCCAGTTTCCGAAAGCTCAATCAAAGTTAATCTCTTGTTGAAAGTATACCTGTCACTGTCAATGTCGTCTGTAATGACAAAGACGGCAACAGTTTTGATTATAGATTAACTTTGATTTAACTTTCAGAAACCGGCAGTTGAACCAGTACAAAAGTATATAACCCGACTTATGTGAATTCGAGTTACGAGTTTATCGCTCGGGTCCATTTGGTATTTCTGTCAACAAATCTTCATATACAAAAAATTTAAAGATAACCATTTATTATAAAGATAACTGTGCCTAGAACCCTATTAAATATATTCATGTTTGGTTTCACAGGTGTGGTTGCAGTGGCTACAAGTTCCATTTCCGAGCCACCACCACCATTAGTGATCAAGGTCGACCATCCATTCTTATTCATGATTCTTCATGAGGATAAAATATTATTCACTGGTACTTACACACACTGAGACATTTACAGATCCGCAGTAGTTTAGTACTGTCAGAAAAGCTATGTTTTTAATTGTTGTGTTTAATAAATGTTATAAAGTAATAAATTATAGAGGAAAGTGTGTAGTTTTTTTTATTTCTATATGGTAACTTTAACATTCGGTATATACAAATCTTAAGTATTTATCGATTTATTATCAAAGAGTATAACGGAAATTATTATTTTTGCTTTAACAGTGTCACATAAAAATAATTCCTATACACTTATGGTACCACTACAATTGCTTGTCAAAAGCGATCATCATCAAAGATTTTATTTACTATAGACAACAAACGAGTCAGGTTTCAACGCCTTATTTATTGACTTTCAAAATTGCAAGTGCCGACAACCGTGGTAATGCCCAAAATGGGCTGTACAGGTTGTTTGCAGCTCTTAGAGTAAAACGCTGAAAGCAACCATGCCCCCAATGATGTGAAATTGATGATGATGATAAAATGTAAATATTTTGAGAAAAAATCGATTAAAAAAAACTTATTCAATATTCGACTTCTACGTCAAAACGAACGAACGAACTAACAAAATTACGCATAACAATCTTGGTCACAAATTGCTAGAAGTTATCAAAAGGAGCAACTCGACAAAGACTGCAATACCTTATTTCCAAACACCAAAATCAAGTTATATTCAAAATGCTATAGATATAAATTACAGTTTAAAAAAACTAAAAAAATACGCTTTAAAAAGCCCTGCACTAAAAAGTGTTAAATAATTATAAAATTGAACCTGAATATATTCTCTGTCTATCCCGTAAGGGCATAAATGTAAGCAATTTTTGTAATTAAGTTCAATATTTGAATGAAAAGTGTGTGGCGCTTTTCATTTTGTAATTTACGATATTTCTTCATGATAATGATAATGCTTAGAAATTCTATTGGGTTACAAGGAAAAGCGCCCCACGCTTTTCATTCAAATATTGAACTTAATTACAAAAATTGCTTACATTTAGGCCCTTACGGGATAGACAGAGAATATATTTAGGTTCATTTTTATAATTATTTAACACTTTTTAGTGCAGGGCTTTTTAAAGCGTGTTTTTTTAGTTTTTTTAAACTGTAATTTATTTTTTATTTTTTAGTCAACATAAATTATTCATACCATTTTATTATGTTACTTATACCATATTTTCACCCAATATCAATTTATTTCACATTTATAATGAGTATTTAGCTTCAGTGCCTACTCTTTGACTCCACCAACAGACTCAGAAAACCATATTTGGCCAAAATGCACATAATACGATTACAATACGCCCAAACACGGCTAGAATACGATGCTCCGCTATGGGGTTCCAGTGCCAACCGTCCGACTTCATCATCAGACCCTGAAAACTATACATGGTCAAAATTCATCTCACGACATTTCCAACAACCCCAAACACGGCTAGGATACGATGCTCCACTATGGAGTTTCAGTGCTTACCCTCCTACTCCATCATCAGACCCTGAAAACCATATAGGGTCAAAGTTCATCTTACGACAATTCCAACAAGCCCAAACACGCCTAAGAAACGTTGGTCCTTTATGGAGTTCCAGTCCCTACCCTCCTACTCCATCATCAGACCCTGAAATCTATACATGGTCCAAGTTCATCTCACGACAATTCCAACAAACCCAAACACGGCAAGTATACGATGCTCCACTATGGAGTGCCAGTGCTTACTCTCCTACTCCATCATCAGACCCTGAAAACCATACATGGTCAAAGTTCATCTCAAGATAATTCCAACAAGCCCAAACACGGCTAGTATACGATGCTCCGCTATGGAGTTCCAGTGCTTACTCTCCTACTCCATCATCAGACCCTGAAAACCATACATGGTCAAAGTTCATTTCATGACAATTCCAACAAGCCCAAACACGGCTAGGAAACGTTGCTCCGTTATGGAGTTCCAGTGCTTACTCTCCTACTCTATCATCAGACCCTGAAAACCATACATGGTCAAAGTTCATTTCATGACAATTCCAAAAAGCCCAACCACGGCTAGGAAACGTTGCTCCGTTATGGAGTTCCAGTGCCTACCTTCCGGATCCATCATCAGATCAGCTCGATGGTACCAAATTATTGTATTGTCATCGGTACTTGATAAGTGTGCAAAATTTCAGTTTAATCTGACGTCTGGAAGTCGATGAAAATTACGTTCGAAGATTCCTTTACATACATTCATACATACATAGATACATACATACAGGTGAAGCTAATAAAAGCGTGTTAAAAAGAGCTTGTTTTTTCTTATCAGTTAGTTTTTGTTTATAAAAACACGTTTCAACAAATAACCGTTCCCATTCAAACAAAAAACAACTTTCGTGTCATACATAACACGACACAAAAGTTGTCTTTATGTTAAAGGTGTTCGAAAAAAAAAATACATTTTCATACATTATTTTTTCTTTCAATCATATCATCATCTCACCAATTCCTCAACAAATAGAGCACAAACATCGCATAGCATTTTGTAAGTATAGGTACAATATTGTCGACAATTTATCAATGATATAGCATATCGTCGGTCAATGACAAACCTTGAGAAATTGAAAATGAAATGAAAATCACCGTGACAAAAAAAAATTACCATCTTCAAAGTGGTTTTACAAAAAGTATGAAATAACGACGTAGGAACTCTAAACGACACGGTCCGCGGGTGGATTGTATTTATTATAACCTGGAATAACGTATCGTAAAATAATATAATCCATATTTCTTAATATTACAAATCCGAAAGTAGTAACACTGTGTCGGTAACTTTTTCAAAACCAGTGCCTAAACCTCTGTACCGGGAACGCGGGTGAAATTGCAGGAGACAGCTAGGTAATAAAATAAAGTGCGGTTAGTCTGTGGTGGATCAGTAAGGTCATGATCATTAACCTACGCTGCCATGATGATGAAAACAAATAAGTTGAATGCTGCATCCAAACAAGTTCACACATGGGACTCAGTAGTCGGTTGGCGGCCGAAGATACAGGATGGACACCAAACTTGTCTTCTTAGGTGAGTAATTTTATTGTTTTCTAAAAAATACATTCTGTGCTTTTATTATCTTCTATCCTAATCCTAACTAATATTATAAAAGCGACAGTGAGTGTGTTTGTTTGTTTGTTACGCCTTCACGCCTCAACTACTCAACGGATCATCATGAAATTGGCATGCGATAGCCTATGGTATGGAGAAGGACATAGGCTACTTTTTATCCCGGGAACGCGGGTGAAACTGCGGGGGACAGCTAGTACTAATAAAATAAAAAAACGAGGTTTTTTGTAAGTTTGTTTAAACGGGTTTGGGTTAAACGAGCTAAGCGCTGGAACTTCCAGTTGGATTCGAAAAATTCATTCACTAATAGGAAGCTTAATTATCCCCGTGTATTATAGGCTACATTTTATCCCGGAAACACGGGTGAAACCGCGCGGGACAGCTAGTTTATAATATTATAAGGTTCATAGAAAACTTATATTATTTAATCTTTTTGAAGCACATACATAAATCTAAATACATAACGCAAGTCCCTCCATCCGTATGAAAACCAAGCGTGTAACTTTTTTTTGTAAGTAAGTACCTACCATAATGTTACATAGAAAATTACAGCTTTTCATAATTTCAAAGGTCCATGTCTCCTCGGTAAAAATGTATGAAATTGTTCCCATAGTAAAAGTTGTTCGTATTTATGAGTACTTCACGTGGTTTCATTTATTGTTTCGAGCTGCACAGGGCGGTTCCACAACACTTCGGAAGCTCAAATACCGCGAGCCATCCGGCTGCCTCTTGGGTACTGAAACTACGCGTCAGTCAGTCAGTGAAAAAATCTAGTACACTTATACCGAGCCAAACGCACCGAACGCATCGAACGAAACGAATTTTAGAATTCTGTATATGAAATCTTATGAAAGCTCGCAGACTTGGCCGCGTCGAATCGTCCGAATCTGGAAGATCGTCAAAAATCCTAGACAAATTCGAATGACGTCATCAGATTCGGCTCGGCTTATGCGGTCGACTCGACCGATGCGCTCGCATTCTATCAGTTGCATACGATATTTGAGAGACAAGTTTAAATCTATTAATATAATGACAGTGTCGTCACAGTACAATATGAAAATCTTATTCATGTGAGGAAACAGGACTTTGACAGCTGTCAAAGAAGTAAATCTTATTTTTGCAAGCTCAGTATTAGAAATTATTTAAAAATATAAAGACTACCAAATTGTGATTGAAACAGTTATAAATACGAACATAATAATGTGAATTGTGTGTACAATAATTTTTAAGACGATTAAGACGTGCTTGTAAAACAAAAAGACAGCTACGTATTCATTCTTATAGATATAAAACAAACGAAAATATGTGCAAATATAAAACATACTCGAAAGTCCTCAGAAAGTGTGTAGAGTTATCACAGAAAATAGTTAACCATAAACATGTTAATAACTCAAAGAATAAATGTAAAGCTTCGTGGCAAATCATTAATCAAGACACTGAAGAAACTAGTAACAATTTCATAGAGAAAATAATTATGGATAACAAAGAAATTTCTAAACCAAGGGATATCGCAAATGAATTTAACCAATATCTAATTGGAATTACTAAGAAGTGTAACAGATACCATCACAATACAAATAAGAATATTGCCAGTTCGAGTATTTATCTGGAGCCTTGTGATGTTATTGAGACAAAAAATATTATACTTTCACTAAATAACACGAATTCTGTGGGCTACGATAGTATAGCAACAAAAGTTCTAAAATCTTGTGTCGATTTACTTGCACCGATATTTACATATTTAATTAATATTTCCTTTGAACACGGGATATTTCCGGATGGTTTGAAAATATCCATAATTAAGCCTTTGTACAAGAATGGCGAACGTTCTGAACTAGGAAACTATAGGCCAATTACTTTAATACCAATTATGTCAAAAATATTTGAAAGAGCAATATATAAACGAATAATATGTTTTGTGAATAAATTTAATCTAATTAAGAAAGAGCAAAATGGATTCCAGAAAGGTAAATCGACGTCTCTTGCGGCATTTAATCTTATTAATAATGTTATTAATGGTTTGGACACGAGAAAACAAACTGTTGCTATATTTTTTGACATGTCTAAAGCGTTCGATTTTGTTTCACACAACTTATTACTTAAAAAGCTAGACAATTATGGTATAAGAGGACCTGCATTAAGCTTAATAGAAACTTATTTAAATAACAGAAAGCAATGTGTCGAAATCGCTTCTCTGAGCGAAGACTTGACGCTCACTTACGACAGATCTAGTTTCCTAGTTAACAGTCACGGAGTCCCACAAGGTAGTGTTTTGGGACCACTCCTTTTTCTTCTTTACATAAATGACCTTCCAGATATTACACAACATCAATGTACGCTATTTGCGGATGATATTTCCATTGTTATAAAATCAAATAAAGTTTTAAATAATCATGAACTAAAGATAAAGGAAGCCATAGAATCTATCATAGAATGGCTTAGGAAAAATAATCTAAAAGTGAACCTAAGCAAAACTAATTTTATACAGTTTAGAAACCAAGGCACAAAAGCTAAAGCCTTAAAAATATATCATAATGATATTGTTATAAATGAGGTGGAAAGTATAAAATTTTTAGGCTTAACAGTCGATAACCACTGCAATTGGAAGACTCAGATTGAACAGGTTTGCGGAAAAATAAATAAATTTGTATACGCCTTGAGACAATTACGTAAAACTGCGTCATTACAAACGGTACTGTTAGCATATCACGGTTACGTGGCATCTGTGCTTCGATATGGTATATTACTTTGGGGAAACTCAACAGATTTTAAGAGAGCCTTTATTTGCCAAAAGAAGTGTGTTCGTGCTATTATTGGCATACCTCCATATGAGTCGTGCAAACCACTATTTAAAAATCTCGGAATATTAACCTTGCCTAGTGTATATATTTTTGAGATAGGCGTGTTTGTTAAAACACACTCACATATATTTATAAGAGCCAAAGATGTGTATTCTAAAAATTCCAGGGATGGAGATAGGTTAGTACTTGAATGTGCTCCACGGACTGCCCTATTTCAAAATAATAGTTATGCTATGTGTATTAAAATATATAACGCACTGCCAGCATCTATTAAAGACTTGCCAATAAATAAATTTAAATTACTTTTGAAGTCATGGCTCAAAGAAAAATGTTTTTATGACATCAATGAATTGATATCGCATAAGAGTAGACTATAATTTTTAACTGATTAATGTGTGTAAAAAAATTCCATGAATATTGATTTTTTATGTTATTTATGTGATGGAAATTGTATAATTTATTGATTTGAATGTACCTACTTATTTTTAGGGTTAAGTTTTTGACATTTACAAATTGTTGTGTTTTTCATATTTTTTTTTTTATTTTTGACATTGTTTTATAATAGTATGGTGTATGTGTAGTAATAATATGTTTAATGATTAATTTTTCAACGATTAAGATGACATGATTAATTTTATTTGTTGTATTGAAATTTGTATGCCAAATTTGGTTTAATGTGTGATACCTACTATTTTAATATTTTTTTTTTTTTACCAACCAACACTGTACCACATTATACAAATAAAGACTTTGAACTTTGAACTTTGAACTTTGAAAAACTTAAATAACTTTCCTAAGAATAGTGACACTCATAGTTTGAACACTAGAAATAAGCACAAACTTGCTGTACCTTTAACTCGGCTCAGCAAAGTCCTTAACTCTTTCAAGGGGCAATGTATACGTTTCTATAATAAAGTACCCAAAGAAATCCAAGAGCTACCTATACATAGATTCAAAATGATA
This sequence comes from Polyploca ridens, assembly GCA_951394255.1. Taxonomy (NCBI): domain Eukaryota; kingdom Metazoa; phylum Arthropoda; class Insecta; order Lepidoptera; family Drepanidae; genus Polyploca; species Polyploca ridens. The sequence goes on from OX596261.1 coordinate 3,136,659, forward strand.
GTTAAACAGAAGTTATGCACGAAAGGGTACTATAAAGTTTCTGATTTTGTAGATGAAAAGAATGCATTTGAATGAATTGTTCGCTTCGCAGGCTATTGTTATATATATTTTGTAATTGTAATACTACTATTAACATACTTAAAAAAAAAAAACACTTGCTGAGTTTCTTGCCGGAGTCTTCTCAGTTCAAGTTGTATTTGGAACCGGTGTAGAGCCATTTGTTAACGTTCATAATAAGTGCCTTATCAGGGCCTAAATTGAACAAATGCTTTTTGAATTTGAATTTGAATTTGATTATCCCGTCTCAGTTAGATTATAAAAAAATATTAGACACGTATTTTTTACAAAAAAAAACGAAGACATCGTGTGTTGAAGTTCCGCGTGACGTCACGTTATGTTATGTATGGTACAGATTCTATTCTAAAGTGACGTCACGAACTTTGGTGCTTCGGTGTTTTATCTTTGTCAATTTTTAATAAAAAAGTAAAAATTCTTTAAGTATTTAATTAAATTATAAAATACGTGCCCAATATTTTTCATAATCTAACTGACGGGCTAATCAATTAGATTTTTTTTTTACCCAGTCATCATCCCTATTGGAACATACATCATCATCATCATTAGCATATAATGTCCCACTGCTGAGCACAGGCCTCCTTTCACAAATGAGGGTGAAAGGGAATGGGCAATACTCCACCACGCATGCCCACTGCGGATTGATGGAGGTAGGCTAGTGGTCAACCTACTGTTGGTACATTAGTCGGGAAAATATGACCCGCCCGAGTCCTCAGCGCGAAACGTAGTTTACTATAATTTTATGTAAATTTTCTTTGTAGCTGTGGCAGCATGTGTTCTGAACGCGTTTGGAGCGAGGCACTATGGCAAGACTCCATTAGGAGATGCCATCGACAAGGCATCGATGAAACTTTTGAAGGTAAATTAAGAGTGGGCATAATAAACCAAGAATAGCATTTCACGGGGTAGCGCGGGCAGTGAACGGCGAGCTATATAAACTAAACACCAAAGCGCTCAGTGTGTGAACCTTGACAATTATTGACAAAGGACATAGGCTAGTTTTTATCCCGGGAACGCGGGAGAAACCGCGGGGGACAGCTAGTAATATTATAAATGCGAAAGTGAGTTTGTTTGGTACGCCTCAACTACTCAACGCATCAACATGAAATTTGGCATGCAGATAGCCTATGGTATGGAGAAGGACATATGCTACTTTTTATCCCGGGAACGCGGGTACTTTTACTAGCTGTCCTCCGCGGTGTCGGGATAAAAAGTAGCATATAACACTCGGAGATAATGTTCCTATTAGTGAAGGAATTTTTAGACTGGTAGTTGCAGAGATTAGCGCGTTTAACTTTAAGCAACAAACAAAAAAAATACTTATTTTACCTACTGAAGGAATAGATTAGAATATAGACTATAATATTATTATTAGCTTAGGTTAAGTTATTGACTTAATATTATATCCATTACTGCAATAAATTTAATTATTAAAAGAAACAAAAACCCGACAGCGTTAAACAACAAATAGGTAATTGAAAAGATAAAAACAAGCATTAATCTATAGAATTTTTAATATAACTTCAATTTTATAAGGTATTGCAATCAGGGACAAACCAATTTGTTGTTTTACGCAGTCGGGTTTTTTGTTTCATTTAATAATTTTATTTTATTTCAGACTTTTTAGTTTTATACAGAATGATTTGTATGTAAGTATTTGTAAGTAAAGGCTAACAACCATCGGAACTCTGTGAGTTACGTACGGTAACCGCTCACGTACGGTACACCTACTGTCCTTGCATTAAAAGTGTTTTTTTGCAGTTTACGTCAAAATGGTAGCATAAAAGTACTACAATATATACATATATGGAATGGGCTGTTCGCAAGCTTTCATTTGATACCCATATTTTTATAATAACGAAATTTTAGTTTTTAATACCCCCCTCTTTTTTATTCCTGGACGCTATATAAAAATAGTATACCTATGACACTCCCCCAGTTAAGACAAATCTAACGACACCTCATATGCTTAAATTCATCAAGCCGTTAAGGCTGCAGAGCGTGCCAAAGAAATAGACATACAATATATACATACACTCGAAAAACACAACCCTCCTTCCGGGTCAGTCGGGTAAAAAGACTTGGAGCATTTAGGACATGCTCTAAGGGAAAATGATATTGGTTATCCTCCTCTTTCTTTTATTTATATTGTTCTTTTTCAGTCTGCTCAGTCAAAAATGTACCGATGGATGACGTGTCTGTGGGCTACTATAGAACTAAATAATAATAATTAAATAATAATAATTTATTTATTGCCACACATTAAAAGCATACATATTATGATAGGAGACAAAAATTACGGCTAAAATTAAACAAGTCTATGAGTCTTCTGGCTCCCAAGCTAGAATAATCTGTATTATGGGAAATACTTATTTTTAAGATAAATATTTGAAGCTATTTTCAGGAAGGATTTGATGAAGTCAGCGATAAAAATGTGATTGCATCACCACTCGGAGTCTTGCTTTTACTATCTTTATATTCCGCTGGAGCTGGGAGGGCTTCTAAAGAGGAAATCTACCGCATTTTGGGCGAAAGTGGCTCTAAAAAGGTACGTATTTATTATACTGTTCTAAACATTGAGATATGGGATCCTATTACTTGGATTGGCTATTTTTTTCTTATATCAGAAACATTCACGGGCCTACTCAATAAAACTCACCAAAGTTTCATTGTAAACAGCATTGCATTCAATGATACAAACATACGATTGAGGATAATCATTTCAGAGGAAATAATGAGACTTTAAACAATAACAACAAAAAAATGAGGTTAATTTACCAATGTCAAATATTTGATAACAATTATCTACCTATTAGGTAAATTGAGTATTCACGACAATAAAGACAATTCAATGTAATCGCAGCAATAAAATATTTTTCTTAGTATATACAGGGTGTTGTTTTGGTCGGCGACAAGCGACCCAGGAGCGGTAGTACAAAATATATATTCCCCAAAAATGGACTTAATTTCATTAAATACTGTAAATATGTTGAGAAATACCTTATTCAATTTGAAATAAAACTAAAAAAAATTTGAAATATACCGCAAAGTATGGTTACTAGGCACGTGCACAGACTAGAGCTAGGCGCAAGCCGCCATCGCCCCACCCCTTTACTCCCTCGTACTCCCGTTGAGTATTATGTCTACACTTTAGCTTATAACATGATTTTCAACATTTTTATTTTTTTATTTTTATTATTAAAAAAAAAATAAAGTATTTTTTTATATTTTTTTAGCACCAGTATCATTTGTATTATCTACCCTGAGTCGCTCGTCGCTGACCAAAACAACGACCTGTATATACATACTATATACTTTTCCATTAGTAAATTGTGTAATCAGTGGATGATAATGTATTGTATAAATCTATAGTCTACTTGTCCTGACTAAGTCAACGCAAAGCCTAAACCGCTGGGGGGGGGGGGGGCAACAAACTTGAAACTTTGCACACAGGTTCCTTTTGTAACGTAGCCATCCACTAATACAGTGCAAAGGTAATAAACTTAAAACTTAGCACGATTACTTACCTAAATAAATTAGTTTTTCAAAACTACCCCGTTTTTATCAAAGAAACCTAACGCGCAGTTCGAACTTGAAACTCGGTATTCATTAATACTTTGGACGGAAAATAAAGAAACAAGGCGGAAAACTAGTAATTTATAAACCTAAGATCAATAAGTATTTCTAATTGCCCCATTTTCAGGTCTTCGATTCTTATAGCGGACTGAGCGAGAGATTCTCTGCTATGGACCCGAGTTATCTCACTCTGGCCAACAAAATCTATGTGTCTAATAAATACAAATTGGACAATAGCTTTACTCAGGTAGCTCGGTCGTACAGAAGCGATGTGGAGAATATTGATTTTATGAAACCAGAGGAAGCTGCGGCGACTATCAATAAATGGGTGAGAATCTTTTGTAAACATTTTAGAGGTTACTTCCTACCAGTAACGCTCAGTGTGAGGAAGCATGAGATTTTCAAGAAGGCAGTAAGGAGTTTTAGCGAGAGATCTCTAAAAACATTCTACCTTGTTTTTTTACCTTATAACGTTGAAAAGCAAGCAGATTGTCCATCCGATGTCAACTTTACCACCTATGAACTATGATATCTGTAAAACCAGCGTATCGCCAAAGCATTATCAACCTTAAATTGTTTCTTTTATAATATGTCGATATGATTTAGACTGTAGGTACAATAAGATACAATTTTTTGTTAACAGGCAAATGAGAAGACACAAGGTCACATCAAAGAGCCGGTCAGCTCAAATGCGATAACACCCGATTTAGCTGTTGCCCTCTTCAATGTTATATTTTTCAAGGTAAAAATTAATAAACTAAACAGTGTGTCCTGTAACTATATAACGAAAACTTGTGCAATGGTTTCCTGTTTTTGGATCCCTGAGTTTAGCGTCGGACTTTTCATGAATTTTACGAAATGTTACTTTTGAGCCCATGAAGTGCGCACAAACAATGAAAATAACAATCAAAATCGCAAACAACACAATCACAACGCTGCTGTGCCTACTGTGCTGACCTTGTCCGTGAACAAATAATCGCCGGCTCACTGACATATTCACAATGCACTGAAAATATTTTTTAATTGTATTTTATTAATAACTGCATCCAATAGATAGTAATTATCCTTCTAAATAGTAGGTAATGAATGAGTAATAGATAACAATGGCAAAAACGTCTTAAAATTCACGAATACACCTATGCATAATTTTATTGGGATATGCAAATATAATAAGAGCAACTCGACTGGGGAAGTACCTCCACCTTACAGAGTACCGCAGCTAAATAACTGTATGTTGTGTTCCTGCGCGTGAGTAAGGTCGCCAGAGCTCATTGGGGAGGGGGGAAAGGTCGGTAACGCGTGAGCGATGCTTTGTGTGTTGCAAGTACTTTTTTTTTTAAGAGATTATTCGTTTGTGCGAATATGACACTATGTACAATTTACAAAATAAATACAGCATAATTGATTAAAAAAATACAAAGATTCACTTCTATTATTAAGGGCAATTTTAACAATTTTTAAAATCGAGACTATTAAATTCTGTCTGACAAAGGATCTGACAAGTCGATTTCGACACCCAGCTGTTTCCTTATGACTTCGTTCCGGACACACCTCGGCATTATATGATACAGCGTCTATCCGCTTACCATCAGGCGGGCCGTATGCTAGTTTAAGCACTTAGTTGAATAAATAAAAAAATACAAATTAACACGTTAAGTGTTCCTGAAAGATTACAAAAGCAAAACACTGTGTCTAAACTTTAGACTTTAAACGCTTTAGATTCTAAAGCGTTTGTTTAATTTAAGGGCCACTGGCAAGTACCATTCAATGCGAGCGAAACACAGGACAAGGACTTCCACGTAGACAAGTCCACGACAGTTAAAAAACCTACCATGCACCTGACCATACCACTTCTCTACTACGACAGCGAGGACTTGGGAGCTCAGGTTAGTTCTACCACTGGTTCGGAAGGTTGCATTTCCTGAGTGCAACCAGCAAATAAACTCAGCATTTTTGTTTTCAGAACAAGCTTAGATTCATTACATAACATTTATATGCTAGCCTTATTGACAACAATTGTCGAGGATCGGTTTATTCTCCTGAGAAAAATGATCATCTACTTAAGTGTTGTTCTTTCTAAATAGCTCATTGAACTGCCGTACAAAGAAGCCGGATTCCGTATGGTCGTGGTGCTGCCTAAAGAAGTGGATGGGCTGCCTTCACTATTGGGAAAAGTGGCGCAAAAGGGAGTCCTCGCTGACGTGTTTGAATTGAGCCCCTCAGAAATAGACATTGTATTCGATATGCCCAAATTTGAAATCAAAAGTAAATGGGATTTGAAAAATATGTTGAAAAAGGTGAGAAAATATCATCATTTTTACTTTTTAAAATACGTCGCCTTTCACCCTGCTCAAACTAGCAATCGTACAACGTACAACCGAGGGAAGACATAGAAAATCATTTATCGTTTAATTCGCAGGTCGGTGTTAACAGTATATTTACCGAAGCGGCAACGGGAATAGTGAAAGATGGTGCAGTGGTAGTGAACAAGGTTTTCCAGGAGGCGTTTGTCAAGGTTGACGAGGAGGGAGTCACTGCTGGCGCTGTCAGTGGTCAGTAATTTTTTTTTTTAAATTAAGATAATTGGAAAAGGGATGGGTATATCGTCTCTGTACCCTGTGACATTCAAATGCACTCCCCTTCTAGGCTTTGTGTGCATATCACCGTCGGCCACATCATTCATACATCATCACTTACCATGGTAAGATTTAAATTGTATCTCATCGTCCTTTACCTCGTTGCCTCATTAACCGATCGACGCTGCAGCGATGTGATCTTTATATGATATATTATATGAAGTTATTCATCTTGTTTGGGCTCGATATACCGAAAAACTTTTTCTTCAATTAAATTCTGCAAATTTTGCAAAATAGATGACGTAACTTACCTAACCTAGATTTCATGTTTTTACTAGCAGACCCCCGCAGTTTCACCCACGTACGGTTAGAACTTTTATTCTTTTTTGCGCGGAATAATTATTATTTTTCAAAAATATAAGTATCTAAGTTATTCCTTATAACATCAGCTATGAACCGGAACAGACAGACAAAAATGTTTAAAAAGTCAATCCGATTTTATTTAAAAAAAGTTGAACTTACATAAAAGCTTGGTGCAATGCAAATCTCTTGAAGGCGCCGATCCCACAGAGAGAGTTCTAGAGTTCCGAGTTCTGCATTCCGTGTTGACTATTGTGCACACAGCAAGCAGTCTAGAGTTCTAGAGTTCTGCAATATTCGCTACTGATCGCACATCATACACTTTTTTTACTTTCAAAGGCCCCATATAGCTTACAGTCAACGCGGAATGTGTATCTCTCGAATCTGTGCGAACGAAGATTCACGACGCGCCATATCAGTTGGGTACTACTGTATACATTAGTATATTGGATAACAATTCAAGTACAGTCAACAAAATGTACAATCACCAAAAAAAGCTTAAATTAAAAATGTTTTTTAACAAAAACTTATTTGTACTGAAATGAGAATGTTGATGATATTTATTTATTTATAATGTACATAACAGTTGTAGCCAAAGCGTACAGAATGATCAACATTTCTATGACTGCTCTAAATATCTCACGGCACTTCTGCGAATTTCAGACACCGATGAGTGAAATATATCCAGCCCCATATTTTCCTTGACCACACAGTTAAGCAATCTCAAAGCACACGAAAAAGGGCGATTTCGCATTAAATTGGTCCTGGCAGAGGGTAATGCAAAAAATCGATGAATCCTAACGTTAGCACCTCTGTTTGGTACATATAATGACACCTCCGCCAACAACGCTGGCATATACGTTTTACCTCAGATCACATACATATATTATAAGTGCTACATTTCCCCTCAATTCTAAGGTGTTGTAGCCTGTCATACCCAATATAAACTTAGAAGGATATAGGTTGGGAAAGTAGCCCAAGGTCTTTTTAGAAATAGTCATAGTACTTTTTCCAGCATGAGAGTATAATTGCGTTAACTCTAACCTACTACGCACAAAGGCCATTATACAGGTCGTTGTTTTGGTCAGCGACGAGCGACTCAGGGTCGATAATACAAATGATACTGGTGCAAAAAAAATAAAAAAAAAATAGTTTATTTTATTAAATAATAAAAATAAAAAAATAAAAATTGAAAATCATGTAATAAGCTAAAGTGTAGACATAATACTCAACGGGAGTACGAGGGAGTAAAGGGTTGGGGAGATGGCGGCTTGCGTCTGTGCACGTGCCTAGTAACCATACTTTGTGGTTATTTTATTTCAAATTGAATAAGGTATTTCTCAACATATTTACAGTATTTAATGGAATTAAGTCCATTTTTGGGGAATATATATTTTGTACTACCGCTCCTGGGTCGCTTGTCGCCGACCAAAACAACAACCTGTATAGTAGAGACATTGAGCTTGGGTTTTTGAAATTGCGCGCTTTTCTCAAAACATGATATGAATCATTCGTAAGAGACAGAGTTTGTTTGTGTTACTTTATTTTACACTTAGTACCTTCATGTATGTGTTTTGCACTTTTTTTACACTGCACTGGGGTCTTAATAGGGTGTTACGTTATACGAGCTTCATAAAAACTGTGCCTAGAACCCTAATAATTATATTCTTGTTTGACTTCACAGGTGTTTTTGCAGTGGGTGGAAGTGGTTACTCCGAGCCACCACCACCATTAGTGATCAAGGTCGACCATCCATTCTTATTCATGATTCTTCATGAGGATACAATATTATTCACTGGTACTTACACACATTGAGACATTTACAGATCCTCAGTAGTTCAGTACCGTCAGAAAAGCTATGGTTTTTTAATGTTAAGAGTTTAATTTTTTTTTATAAAGTACTGAGCTACTTATTACTTAGTAATAAGTTCAATGTAATAAAGTAATAAATTATAGAGGAAAGTATGTAGTTTTTTTTATTTCTGAACTTATCTAAACACGCAGCAGCTTCAACTTAGGGAACAGTGCAAGTTTCATTGAAATCGGTTCAGTAGTTTTCAAGATATGGACTAATATGCGTGACGGCCTAGCTTATTGATACGAGCTACGGGTGTAGTGTTAAGGGAAACATCTCAATACCTTGGTCAAACTCTAGAGCATGTAAGAAAAACTAAAAACCACGAAATGAAAAAGTTATTTTAAAAAAATCTACTTCAAAATACACTAAAAAGTATGCAATAACTCTGACAATATTATAATGTGAAATTTGAATGTTTATTACTTCTTGGCGCCTCAACGGCAAGACCAATCGTCATGAAAGGGCCGCGTGTAGATTATACAGGGTGTTGTTTTGGTCGGCGACAAGCGACCCAGGAGCGGTAGTACATAATATTTATTCCCCAAAAATGGACTTAATTCCATTAAATACTGTAAATATGTTGAGAAATACCTTATTCAATTTGAAATAAAATTACCGCAAAGTATGGTTACTAGGCACGTGCACAGACTAGAGTTAGGCGCAAGCCGCCATCGCCCCACCCCTTTACTCCCTCGTACTCCCGTCGAGTATTTTGTCTACACTTTAGCTTATTACATGATTTTCAAAAAAAAAAATTAAATTAAAAGAAAAATAAGTATTTTTTTTTGTATTATCATTTGTATTATCGACCCTGAGTCGCTCGTCGCTGACCAAAACAACGACCTGTATTTATTATAACCTGGAATAACGTGTCATAACATAATCCATATTACCTAATATTACAAATCCGAAAGTAAATCTGTCGGTTAATTTTTCAAAACCTGTGCCTAAACCTCTGTTCCGGGAACGCGGCTGAAACCGCAGGAGAGAGCTAGTAATAAAATAAAGTGCGGTTCTGTAACCTACGCGGCCATGATAATGGAAACAAATAGGTAAGTTGAACGCTGCATACAAACAAGTCCACACAGGGCACTCAGTAGTCAGTTGCCCGTAGACACAGGATGGACACTAAACTTGTCTTCATCGGTGAGTAATTTTATTGTTTTCTAAAAAAATACATTCTCAAGTGAATTTTGTGCTTTTATGGTTTTTAGTTCCACATAAGAAACTTACTCCCAGTAAGAATTTTGAACGAATATGAAATTGTAATACGTAACTAGCTTTACGCTCCGCGCTTTCAACCCCCTATGTTACTCAGTGATAATAAAGTCTTCTACTGGTGAAAGAATTTTTTATTATATATTTAAAAGGCATGTATTTAATGCCCTAACTATTAATTCCCTTTAGTCGAACAAAATAATTCAAAACAAGAACCAAAAAACACACAAAATACGCACACTATACAGGATGTTTTTTTTTTCTAGCCAGTGAGGGCAACTTCTGAACTACAGGTCTTAGAGAAAAACGCTGAAGGAAACCCCGAGCTAAATTTTGAAGAAAATAAAAATCCGGTTGCCTCTTGGGTACTGAAACTACGCGTCAGTCAGTCAGTGAAAAATTATATTTTTTACTTCTATTTTGTTTTTGTTGCTGTAGTTTTTATTTCTTATTTCTATTTTATTTTTATGACTGTATTCCTTTTTTATGTACCTACCTATTTGTATTTTGTGCGTTGTGTTTTGGTTCTTTCTTTCTTTCTATTTAATCCGTCATATACATTATCAAAAAATATTAGACACGTATTTTTTCTGTTGTCAATTAAACAAAAAAATACGAAGATATCGTGTGTTGAAGTTCCGCGTGACGTCACGTTATGTTATGGTGCAGTTTTTATTCTAAAGTGACGTCACGAGCCCCCACACTCGAACTTTGGTGCGCTTTATCTTTGTAAATTTGGTAATACGCGCCCAATATTTTTTGATAATCTAACTGACGGGCTAATTAATTAGAATTATAATATTCTTATCCAGTAATCATCACTATTGGAACATTAGTAGGGAAAATATGACCCGCCCGAGTCCTCAGCGCGAAACCTACTTTACTTTGATTTTATTTATGTAATTTTTCTTTGTAGCTGTGGCAGCATGTGTTCTGAACGCGTGTGGAGCGTGGCGCCAACCCAGTCACGAATATGACAAGACTCCATTAGGAGAAGCCATCGACAAGGCATCGATGAAACTGTTGAAGGTAAATTAAGAGTGGGCATAAAGCAAGAAAAATAGTATTTCACGGGGTAGCGCGGTCAGTGAACGGTGAGCTATATAACATAGCTATATAAACTTAAAGATGCATTATGAGTACCATTGTAAGCCAATTAATTGTGTCTATTTAATTTGTAACTATGGAGAAAAATAAATTATTATTATTATTATAAACTAAGCACCAAAGCGCTCAGTGTGTGAACCTTGAGAATATTTATTATGAAAATACCCATAAAAAATCTATTTTTCAACCCGCTGGTTCTTGCGAAGGAGGGCGTCCTTTAAAAATATTGTTATTTTTTTACAGTATTAAATTATGATACACTTGGGTAAAATTCAATTTTAAAAGTAGGCATTTAATTAGCGTAATAATTCAATGGTCATTACCATCCCGTCAGTTGTTTTTATTAATATACGCTTATAATTAGAAAAATTAACGTATAAAATAACTCTTATCTGACACTGTTTTGAAGTCAGCGAAATATTTTCTATAGAACACGTCATGCGATTTCGCTCACTTCAAAACAGTGTCAGATAAGAGTTATTTTATACTTTTTAGTGTACTTTGAAGGCGGTTTATTTTTTTGTTAAAAAGTTAATTTATTTTTGAATTTTTAGTTTAATTATACCGGGTGATTTTGAATTTCTTGGCTATTTTTTTTCCCTCGGATCAGAATCACTAATAGAACACATCCGTGCAAAAAAAGAACCCTTTTTTTTTCATAATTTTGTCGTAAGAATATCCTAAATACTCCACATTACTGGATAACCTTAACAAGTAGATGACCTTGAACTTCAGCTGGTAGACGTCACCGGAACATTGAAATATGCTGCGGAAATACGTGAATTCTTTCGTAACGCGCACTAGGTGGAAATTGTGTTTAATACCTACTAAAATTTCACTTTCATTTTCCATTCACAAAATTAAGTAATATCAGGAATAAACTCTTCATAATGTTGTTTACATTTCGAGTATTTTGATGAATAAAAACTGTCATTGAATCGAATCTGTCATTCATTAAAATCTTCTAAAATAAATTCTATTTTTCATTTTCACTAAGGAGGAAACTTATCTTTCAATAATTATTTACATTAGGCAGCCCGCACGCATCATACAATCGCCGGCCGACTTTATGTCGGAAAGAGAAGAAAACTTGAATGTCAGCTTTGTAAGCAGAAAACAGGATAGCTTTTTAAAACGTTCGACTTGGTTAACGAACCTATCCTAGAAATAAACTCTAAAATTGCCTATTTCGCTAAAAAGGTCTGATGTCAGTCGGTGGATTCAATTTTATAAGAGAATAAATTCTTTCGATTTGAGAGATTCAAATGTTCTTCGCATTTGAATTCCTTACTACCAAAGCACACGTCCTACAAAACCGCCATAAAGGCCTCAAGTCGGACTGAGAGAGATTCAAATGTTCTTCTCATTTGAATTCCTTACTACCAAAGCAGTCGTTTTACAAAGCCGCTCTAAAAACCTCAAGTCGGACTGAGAGACATTCAAATGTTCTATTCATTTGAATTCTTTACTAATAAAGCACTCGTCTTACAAAGCCGCTCTAAAGGCCTCAAATCGGAATGACAATTGGACTACCGATTGTCTGACGTGTGGAAGCGTCCTTATACGAAACCTCTCTTCCCTTCTCTTTTAATTTCATACAAAGAATTAAAAAAATATTGCTACGACGTGTTTAGGTGTGCGTTCAGCTTAATACTTCATGTCAACCTATTTGAAAAATTTCTGATTATGAAAAAAAATATTTTTAGTTGCGCACGCAGGTATTCTCTGGTTACTGGTTGCTAGGGCAACGTTTTAGAAGATCAACAGTCGTTTCTGGGTGATACAAAATATTTTTAAATTTAATTGAATAATTATGGAACTCTCTGGAATACACTATACCGTTTGATCAATGGAGGGCTTCTGCCTCACACAAGATGCCGCGCGGCGCCAGCCACCCCACCCAACTGTGCGTTTTGTGGTTGCAGATCACTGGAAGTGTGTTATTTAAAACCAAATAATAAGTTGTCAATAAACTGTAATATTCAGTTCAATGTGATTTTAAATTAGCCTTAAGTTGGCCCTAAAGTTTTAAAGTGTTACAACGATGCATATGTTCGAATTGTGATACGATGAGTATGTTTGTAATTGAGTTAATAAAAAAAGTGAGTTACTGTATTTTTGTGGCTTCATTTTATAAATTTTAAACGGGCAAGAATACCGAGAGTGATGTATAGGATATTTAATTTAGATGGTGTTCGTGTTTTCGTATACATAGGCAGTATCTAACATTCTCGGTTGTTGACAGCTATGTGACGTAGCGTATTGGCGCGCGGTACGACCAACGATTTCAGTAATTCTGAGAAAACTTTGGATCGTCATAACTTTATTTTTTTCTATAAAAATTATATCTAAAAATAAAACATGTATTTTTTATTTTTTATTAATGAGCGACTCCTTTAAAATAGCTAAGTAATTCAAAATCACCCTGTATACTGAATACATCTGCGTAACCCTTTCGAGTGTACAGGCCTGATGTTTTGTAGTGTGATTGCGTAAACAATGCATATTTATGCGATAGCAGCAATCGCGGCTGATTTTCTGTAATTTTTTTAAGAGTTCCGTTGTCTATCTCCGAAACTCATCATCAGATCTATATGAAATTTATATGGGACCATTTCGAAATATACCCCTTTCAAACAAAAAAAGAATTTTGCAAATCCATCTATATATGACGGAGTTATGCACGAACATACATAAAAAAAAAAAAAAAAAAAAAATATAAACATCCGAATTGAGAACCTCCTCCTTTTCTTGAAGTCGGTTAAAAACATTACTCTTTTGAACCAAAATTTTTACCTTCCTTTAAGTTTTATTCGTTGATATCCAATACTAAGAATATACGTTGGCTCACAACGGTAATGACCTCGTAAATCTTTTCGTATCAGGCAGAACCAAAAATAAAAAATTATAAGAAACAAAAACCCGACTACGTAAAACAAAAAATAACTGAAAAGAGAAAAACAAGCTCTATAATCTATGGAATTTTTAATATTACTTGAATTTATAAGGTATTGCAGTCGGGATAAACCAATAACCGAAGTATGTATTCTTTTGTAATATTTGTTTATCCCCGACTGCAATCATATAACTTAATATAGTATATAACTTAAAATAGTACAAGCTCAGCTTAGTTTGGGATCAGATGACCGTGTGTGAGGAATGTCCCAGGATATTTATTTATTTTATTAATATTATAAATGCGAAAGTGAGTTTGTTTGTTTGTTACGCCTTCACGCCTCAACTACTCAACGATCATATGCAGATAGCCTATGGCTTGCAGATAGCCTATGGTATGGAAAAGGACATACTTTTACTAGCTGTCCCCCGCCGTTTCACCTGCGGTCCTGGGATAAAAAGTAGCATATAACACTCGGGGATAATAAGACTGGTAGTTTCAGAGATTAGCGCGTTTAACTTTAAACAACAACCAAAAAAAAACTTTTTTTTATATTAGTAGGTATAGATTATATATTTTAAGGTTAGGTTAAGTTATTGACATAATATTATATCGATTACTGCAAAAAGACTTGGAGCATTTAGGACATGCTCTAAGGGAAAATGATATTGGTGATCCTCCTCAGTCAGTTCAGTCAAAAATGTACTGATGACGTGTCATGCAGTGGGCTACTATAGATCTGAATACTTATTTTCAAGATAAATGTTTGAAACTATTTTCAGGAAGGATTTGATGAAGCCAGCGATAAAAATGTGATTGCGTCACCACTCGGAGCCTTGCTTTTACTATCTTTATATTCCGCTGGAGCTGGGAGGGCCACTAAAGAGGAAATCTACCGCATTTTGGGTGAAAGTGACTCTAAAAAGGTAAGACTAAGTAGTTAGTTCTCGTGAGGGACGCGCATCCTATAATAACAATTGATGTCATTGTTATATTTTTAACTGCGAGCCAAACTATTAAACGTAAACAAAAAAAAGGTCAAATATTAGATAACGATTGTCTACCTATTAGGTAAATTGAGTCCACGACATTAAAAACAATTCAATGTAATCGCAGCAATAAATTGTGCATTCTGTTTTCCATCAGTAAATTGTGTAAGCAGTGGATGATAATGTATTATATCAATCTATTGTCTACTTGTCCTGACTAGTCATCAACGCAAAGCCTAAACCGCTGGGGGGGGGGGGCTACAAACTTGAACGTAAAGTAGCCCTAGACTAATATAGTGCAAAGGTGGGATTTTTGTTTGTATGTACGAAAAATCGTATTCTTTGGGTTTATATACATGAAACTTAGCACGATTACTTACCTAAATAAATAATAAAGATTATCATTATTAGTTTTCCCTACCCCTAATAGGGGGTTTAGGGGATGTTAAAGTTTGTATCGAAGAAACCTAACCGCGCAGTCAGATTAGCTTGAAACACGGTATTAATACTTTGGACAGAAAACTTTGGGCGGAAAACTAGGTAGTCATTTGTAAACCTAAAGCGTATATAAAGATTTAGCATCTTTATATAATCAATAAGTATTATCAATAACCCCATTTTCAGGTCTTCGATTCTTACAGCGGACTGAGCGAGAAATTCTCTGCTATGGACCCGAGTTATCTCACTCTTGCCAACAAAATCTATGTGGCTAATAAATACAAATTGAACAATAGCTTTACTCAGGTAGCTCGGTCTTACAAAAGCGATGTGGAGAATATTGACTTTGGGAAACCACAGGAAGCTGCGGCGACTATCAATAAATGGGTGAGAATCTGTTGTAAATATTTAAGATTCTACTTTTTACTCAACGACGCTCAGGTTGTGGAAGCATGGGTTCTTCAAGAAGGGTGAAAAGAGTTCTTTGAGAGATCCCTAGGAATTTGCAAGCGTACCACCAAAAACATTCTACCTTGCTTTTACCTTATAAGGTTGACAAGCAAGCAGATGGTCCATCTGATGTCAAGTTTATCACCTAAGTACATCTGCCAAACCATGGCATCAGTAAAATCAATCAAATCAATGTATTATCAACCTTGTCGCTTACTTATAATAAGAGAAGTCCGGGCAAAACGGACACCTTAACCTTTGACAATCTATAGAAGGAAAATTGATAGATACAGAAATAAAATAATGACCAAGTCATATTTAGTATTTATTAAAATTGCTAATATAATCAACAAAAATTAGGTGATCTCAATAATTTATTTAGAAACATTAATAGTATTGCAATTGGTTCCGCTATCCGCTTTGGCTAACCCAACGGGTAAAGTGAACAGGTTCATAGGGCAAAGTGAACAGACGGTCAATTAGTGAATAATTACCGAAGAATATAAGTCAAAACATAATTTTAGATGAATAACATCAATGTCGAATATAAGAACTAATCACTTATCAGTGTAGTTCTCACAAATAAATATGCCATCGTGATCCTTCGCAAGCCGTGCATTTCAGTCACCAACTGGGTGCCCACTGATTTCAATTTAATCTACTCCACCTAAATAAATCATCATTATCTTTGTTTTTTGATCTTCTTAAAATCTATGGCCGTTCGAAGGGAATACCGTATCCACTTTACCCGTGTTCGCTTTGCCCAGCCCAGGTACTATTAACCTACAGTAAAATCAAGAAACAAAATCTCAATAAAACTCACAATACTTTAAAATGAACCCATGTACTCTAAATACATAATAAAGTTAAAACAGTAACATCACATGTCCATGAGTAATTATAAAAATACGTTCCTTGAAATATGGTAACAGATTATAACTTTTAGACTTTTTTTTCTCGAACGACGCGCGATTCTGCTCGAGGAGAAGGGGAGAGACCTTGTACCATGAAGCGGGTGTACTCAGACGCATCATTTTGAAATTCTAGAACTTTCTCGAACATTATAAATCGATCATAATCAATTGCACTCATTTTGGAACTTTCCAGATTATTTGGGAAATTTCTAGAACGTTCTCGAACAAAGGGCTAGCTAAAAGGGCAAACGCTTTGCCTGGGCTATTCACTATGCCCGGCCTTCCCCTATGTCGATATCATTTAGACTGTAGTAAGATACTATTTTTTTGTTTACAGGCAAATGACAAGACCCAAGGTCACATTAAAGAGCCGGTCAGCTCGAATGCGATAACATCCGAAGTAGCTGTTGCCCTCTTCAATGTTATATTTTTCAAGGTAAAAATTAAAAACTAAACAGTGTGCCCTGTAACTATGTAACGAAAACTTGTGCAATGGTTTCCTGTATTTGGATCCCTGAATTTAGCTTCGGACTTTTACGAATTTTACGAAATGTTACTTTTGAGCCCATGAAGTGCGCACAAACAATGAAAATAACAAGCGAAATCGCAATCAACACAATCACAACGCTGCTGTGCCTACTGTGCTGACCTTGTCCGTGAACAAATAATCGCCGGCTCACTGACATATTCACAATGCAGTGAAAATATTTTTAATTGTATTTTATTTATCATCATCAGCCTATAATGTCCCACTGCTGAGCACAGGCCTCCTTTCACAAATGAGGGTGAAAGGGAATGGGCAGATATTCCACCACGCGTGCCCGTGAGTAGGGATTGCAAAATCCGGTT
Organism: Polyploca ridens; assembly: GCA_951394255.1. Lineage (NCBI taxonomy): Eukaryota > Metazoa > Arthropoda > Insecta > Lepidoptera > Drepanidae > Polyploca > Polyploca ridens. The sequence continues at coordinate 3,153,965 of OX596261.1, forward strand.
TTTTTTCAAATCCGGATTCCAAGTTTATCATCACATATAAATCCGGATTATCCGGATTTTTCGAATTCCGGTATATTTTTTGCAATCTTTTGTAATTTTAAATTGTACGCGTACTTTTATGCTAAACTATTAGTAGTTTGAAGATGGGTGTTCTATTTTATTGTTTTTCCATTGTTTTTGAATAAAAATTAAATAAAATTGGAAATATTCTAAAAAAAAATATGGACTTGCGTTTGGCTACTGAGCCGTCATTAAGGATATTGACGAAACCTAAGTTGGAGCACGCTTACCCAGATGAAACCTATTCACCATAACTCTTACAATCTAGGCACTTTCAAAGTGCCTAGATTGTAAGAGTCAGGTAACACAGACGCCGGCCGGAAGCAAGTTCCACTCCCTTGCTGTCCGCATGACAGGTATGTCAACAACGTACGGGTGATAATTTTCCCGGCTTCTTGTGGTACGGAGTAAAAATGGGTATGGTGGTTGGAATAAGGTTGAACAATTCCTGCACAAACTCTCCAAATATATCCTGTAGAAAACCGATAAGGCAAGCAACCTTTCTTCGATCGTCGAGGCTCGTGAGTTACAACTTATTAAAGTCTCATCTCCGATGAGTGAGATGAGATGATCTCTTGGTGGCATTAAAAGTGACCAGATTGGCATTGCCCCAATCGGAGACTGCCTGTAAGGTCACGTTCAAACGTGGCCTCTCGCAACAATTCGTTCTAGTCACTGGTGGATCGCGCGCTGGAAATATAGACAACGATGCTAGCTTCTGCGTAACCAAAAATACCAGGCTTCACCAGATCGTTAATATGCATCAGAAATAAGGTTGCAGAGAGAACTGAACTCTGAAGCATTGATTACCAAAAGGTCTGAAGAAGACCCGTCTATGACCACATGAATAAACCGTTCGCTCAGGAAATTGGAAACCCAAGCGTACAGACCACCAGAGACTCCATATCAAGGAAGCTTACTTAGAAGTTTGAATTTTTTGAATTTTTTAGATATTTTTTTTTACCTTCATAGAACAATATGGATAGATATTTCAGTGATTTGCGACCAGTATTTCCCGCCTCGTAACTGATGTTAACCTTAAATTCGAAAAAACCGGATTTGATTCTGAATATTCGGATTTATAAATAGGCCCAAAAATCCGGATTTTTCAGTCATTTTCGAATTTCGAAGTATCCGGATTGCAATCCCTACCCGTGAGGCAGGCTAGTGGTCAACCTACTGCTGGAATTTTTCAAGCCGACTACCACAAATATACGTCGTTGACCTTGCTCGAATGGGCGTTACAGGTGCGGGGGCACCTCACCCCCCGACAATAATTACGCGCAGCGCGTCTCGTACGAGTGTATGTTGCAGGCGAATTACAAAATTCACTCGTTTACAAACGGCCGGTATCTATTCGTCCATGCCGGTATTTAGTAAAGATGTCGGTATTATTTTTTATTTGCACTTGGTTGGATCGCAGTTTTTTACCAAATTACATTCGGAGCTACACATAATCATTTCAAAATGTCTAAATATTGCTAATTATCACAATCGTATTATCTAATCTAATAATAATGTAATACCTCAGAGTATATAAATACTAATACTATAAACGAGCAATTCTTGTATATATGTAAATAATTATATATACCTATATAAATCTGAATCTCGTAAACAGCTCCAACGATTTTCATAAAGTTTTGTATGCAGGGGGTTCCGGGGGCTATAAATTGATCTAGCTAGGATTCATATTCAGAAAACGTCGTTTTATCCGTGTTTGCAGGTAATGAAAAACTGCTGTAATATAATTAGAATACGAAGGTCAATTTCGCCAACATTAACTAGCTTATAATAGCTCAGGTGGGAATGGGCGGTCCCGAAACCGGAAGACCACGGTTCGAGTCTAGATGACTATAATTTTTGTTCCCTTTTTATTCAATTTCCTTCGTTTGTGACACAAATTATTATGATTTACCAGAAAAAAAACGAGCAAGGCTCGGTCACCCAAGTACTAATACCTGTAAACGAGGAATTTTTGTAATCTATACATATAAAATGCTTTGTCCTGAATGACTGACTGACAATCAACGCACAGCCTAAACCGCTGATCGTAGAGACCTGAAATTTGGAGGGTGTGTTCTTTGTATGACGTAGGCATCCGATAAGAAAGGATTTTCCGAAATTCTACCCCTAAGGGGGTGAAAAACGGGGGCAAAGTTTGTATGGGACAACGTGATTCCTTGGTCCGATCTACTTCAAATTTTGCATAAACATTTTTTAACAGAATTGATGGAAGACGTGTTTCATATTTTATTGAAACTCATCGCCTAACGGGGTTAAAAAGGGGTAGAAAGTTATTTTAGGGGTGATTTGCATCGAAGTTGATATCAATACTCCTTAGTGCTTTTGATTTAAATATTCTTTGATATTTGACATTCCAATTTTAAAAAGAGTATTGCATTACTCCATAGACGGAGAATTACAGGTAGACAGGCTAAGATACGCATATGTCAAAACGTGTATGTGTGAGCAGGACTAAGCGTATTTTTTTGTCTCTATCTCACGTATAGGTTTTTATTGTATGACCTCAGTGTCGTTGAGGCCAAAAAAGTTTGTGTATATATGATATTTGTTGATGAGAGCAGTGAAACTGTGAACCCCTAATTGTATGTTATTTGTGACTGCGTTGCCAGACGTCCCGATTTTTAGCCCAAAATCGAATGTCCCGCGCGTGACAGGTTCAGTCCCGCTTTTCGAGGATTACTCGACGGTGAAATCATCGTTGGACGTAGAAGTGGGGAATTATAAAGACACCACTGCACAGAAATGGCAACAGCTTTCCCATGACGCGTCTTAACCACCACAGTGGTGTTTAAGGAGAACCGCGCCAATGTGCGCTAAATGTCACTGTGATATACAAAAAACAAACATCTAAGTCAATCAAAATGCAATCAAAATATACCTACGGACGTATATGCCGCATATTTTGCCGCTCGCAAGGGACAAAACCTATAAGGTACTTCCCGTTGACCTAGAATCATACAATTTGGCAAAAAGCAATTCCATGTAGCAGAAGTAAAGGAAGAAGTCCGAAAAGCGTTTTGCAGTTACATGACAAAGAGAAGAAAAAAATTACAACATAATCGAAAAAAGGGGGAAAATCTCCGAGAATCGATTTCCGTGATTATTGAACTATTAACATAGGTCCTACAAGTTTCTACGGAACTCTCGGACTGGCACTTGGCCGGGTTTTTTTAGTATGTCCCGCTTTCGACGATAGAATCCCGTTTTTTTTTACTCAAGCAGTTACAAAATACAACTTTGACCGAAAAAAAATCTGGCAACGCTGCTTTGTATATATTCTCAAAGATATTGTTTGGTGTGTAGTGATGGTGAATTGTTGTGTCATTGGCTGTAAAAGCCATAGTGAGCGAAATGACCAACATAACCTTTCATCTATCAGTAGTTTTTTTAACTGATACAGTAAGTAAATCAAAGGATTACTATAAAGTGTATTTTTTGTCAATATCATGCAAGTTGTACAGATAATTTCTTCTAAATACGATAAAAATCCAAATATATATGTAATTATGTCGAACTATCGCTATCTTCTTCGCTATACGCTGACAGCCTATCTACCTACAATTCTCTATCTACGCATTGCACCAAGCTTTTATGTGAGTTCAACTTTTTTTTAATGAAATCGGATTGAGTTTTTAAGGCGATCCCACTGACAAGAGTTCTAGAGTTCCGAGTTCCGAGTTCTGCATTCCGCGTTGATTGTAAGCCATGTGGCGCCTTTGAAAGTAAAAAAAGTATATGATGTGAGATCAGTAGCCAATATTGCAGAACTCTAGACTGCTTGCTGTGTCCACAATAGTTAACACGGAATGCAGAACTTGGAACGCGGAAGTCTAGAAATCTTTCTGTGGGATCGGCGCCTAAATATTTTCGTCTGTCTGTTCCGGTACATAGTTAATGTTAAAAAGAGTAACTTAACTACTTTTATTTTTTAAAAATAATTAGTGTTCCGCGCAAATAAATTCAAAACGTTCGCGGGTGAAACCGCGGGGGTCTGCTAGTTTTATATATAGACATACTTGTATATGTATATAGGATGACTGGTAATTAGTAAACGATACTTAGACACATGATTGTACTCATGATAACAAACAACTTTCCCAAAGTTTTTATTTTCTTAATCGCTTGGCTCGCGGTTAAAAATATAACAATGACATCAATTGTTATAATAGGACGCGCGTCCTCGCGAGAACCAACGGGTTTATATGGCACATGAGCCCATCATATTTAATTTTAGTACCTAACAAAATAAGAATAAGTAGCGTAAACTCACCAGTAACTGGCCACTTAAGCACATTACCCAATTTATATCATTGTTATGACAAAATGTGTCAAGAAATTTAGATTCTTATATTTTCTTTGGTTAAAGAGTGTATCCGTTTATCGATATTGATATGTAAAAAATCAAATAAAACAGAATTATGAGATATTTAGATCGAATGAAAAAGTATTTGTTTTTATAGTAACTGGCCATAAAATTTTGAAATTAGCCACCATAACACTAATACTTAGCTCGCTAGAGATCAGTATACCACAGTTTGTTTGTAAACTCTATTCAAATTCAAATTAAAAAAGCAATTATTCAATTTAGGCCCTGATAAGGCACTTATGAAAATGGCTCCACACCGGTTCCAAATACAACTTGAACTGATAAGACTCCGGCAAGAAACTCTAAAGGAAGGAGGAACTTAGAACCGTTTTCATGTGTACTGGTTGAAAACAAGTTTACTGCTACAATATAAATTTCGCCACAATCTACAAGTTTACAATAGCTCAGGTGGTAAATAGGGCGGTCCCAAAACCGAAAGGCTCCGGTTCGATTCCAGATGATTAATATATTTTCCCTTTTTTTTTTTCAAGTTCCTTCTTTTGTGAGAAATACTATTTGGAATTACCAAAAAAAAAAACGAGCAAAGGTCGGTCACCCAGGTACTATAATATTGGTTATGTCAATAAAATAATAGCTATTTATAACACAGAATAGAAACATTGTTTAACCAAAAAAAAAACCTATGTCCTTTTCCATATCATAGGCTATTTGCATGCCAAATTTCATGAGGTTCCGTTGAGTAATTGTGGCGTGAAGGCGTAACAAACAAACAAACAAACAAATTCACTTTCACATTTATAATATTATATTAAGTTAGGTGGGATATAATATTAATAATAATAATTTATAAATAAAATTATTATCATCTTTAATTTTATTGTAGCTCAAAACATTTTTTTTTATAACACTAAAATTAAAATCAAAAATACTACTAATAAAAAACCTAACTATTATTATAATATTATGTTATTATAGTATGGATGGCATTCGCTGTGCTGTACACCATAACGTCACCGCGCCAGGTCTCAACTTATCGCGCACGGGAGTACCAATAAACCCGCCTAATACCAAGAATCGATAAAATAACAAATTGATTTCAAGCCAGACACAGACTTTGAAAGCCACGGAGAAAAGTGACATAGGTCCGTTCAGCACAGCGTCTCGTCCCGCACTGATTTATTGGACGACAGAGGGGTCGCCCACGCGTATTTTGAGTATTGATAGCGAAAAAAAATCGTAAGAAATTATTAGAAAAAATATTTGTAAAAATAAGCTGAAGGTGACCTTGGCAAAAAACAAATCTTATGATTTATATTTTAGGAGAAAAAAGGTTTTATATTTGAAAACAGAGGTTACTTTGCATTTTATTTTCTCTTATTTTAAATCGTATTTTTAATTTTCTGAAAAGAAGAGGATATGCTTTGTATCATGTAGATTATAATTTATATTTTTAATTTTTTTTTTCTATACAGATTACGGAGAAAAATGGTTTTAATGTAGCCCAAATGAAGCCCATTCACATATATCGCCGCCTTAAGTGAAAACCAGGACCAACGGCTTTACGACCACGACGGTGGTAGCTTAACTTTGCCGATCGATTAAGAACGACTAACACTACTACACTACACCACGAGCGCTTCACTATTTTATTTATAACTGCATCCAATAGATATTTATCCTTCTAAATAGTAATGAGTAATAACAATTGCAAAAAAGACTTAAAATTCACGAAAACACGACCGATGCATAATTATTGGGATTTGCAAATATAACAAGAGCAGCTCGACTGGGGAAGTACCTCCACCTTACAGAGTACCGCAGCAAAATAACTGTATGTTAAGGTCGCCAGAGCTCATTGGGGAGGGGGGAAAGGTCGGTAACGCGTGAGCGATGCTTTGTGTGTTGAAAATGTCCATATGGCTACTGCTACGGTATCCGCTTACCATCATGCGGGCCGTATGCTTGTTTACCGACTTAGGCCCGGTTTCAATAATTTACCGACCGGTATCGGTTAAGATTTATTAAAATTAAGACTTATATCTTTACTAATAATGAAGCAAAGACATCAAAGCTTTGCATAGCAGACCCTCCCATATGGAAGAAGCTATCACAGGTAAAATTAGCTTACGAAGTGATCTATATGCCCAGTTTGGCAATAAAAAACCTACCATTGGTAAGCAAAACGATTCGTTTTTGTTTATTGAAACCGGGCCTTAGTCCGTATACAATAAAAACGTTAAGTGTCCCTGAAAGAATACAAAAGCAAAACACTATCTAAAGCGTTTGCTTAATTTAAGGGCCACTGGCACGTGCCGTTCGACGCGAGCGAAACTCAGGACAAGGACTTCCACGTAGACAAGTCCACGACAGTTAAAAAACCTACCATGCACCTGTACAGATCACTTTTCTACTACGACAGCAAGGACTTGGGAGCTCAGGTTAGTTCTACCACTGATTCGGATGGTTGCACTTTTTAAGACAAGCCAGCAAATAAACTCAGCAATTACGCTTATCAAAACAAGCTTAGATTCATTACGTAACATTTATATGCTAGTCTTATTGACAATAATTACTGAGGATCGGTTTATTCTCCTGAGAACAATGATCATCTACTTAAGTGTTGTTCTTTCTTTACAGCTTATTGAACTGCCGTACAAAGAAACCGGATTCCGTATGGTCGTGGTGCTGCCTAAAGAAGTGGATGGCCTGCCTTCACTATTGGGAAAAGTGGTGCAAAAAGGAGTCCTCGCTGACGTGTTTGAATTGAGACCCTCAGGAATAGACATTGACTTGGATATGCCTAAATTTGAAATCAAAAGTAAATGGGATTTGAAAAATATGTTGGAAAAGGTGAGAAAATACCAAGATTTTTACTTTCTAAAATACGTCGCCTTTCACCCTGCTCAAACTAGCAATCGTACAACGTACAACCGAGGGAAGATATAGAAAATCATTTATCGCTTAATTCACAGGTCGGTGTTAACAGTATATTTACCGAAGCGGCAACGGGAATAGTGAAAGATGGTGTAGTGGTAGTGAACAAGGTTTTCCAAGAGGCGTTCGTCAAGGTTGACGAGGAAGGAGCCACTGCGGGCGCTTTCACTGGTAAATTCAGTAAATTCTTCATTTTAATCAATATAATTGGAAAAAAATGGGTTATATCGTCTCTGTACTCTATGTAACATTCAAATGCACAAGGGGAGTGCATTTGAATTGTGCTTTGTGTGCTTACCACCTTCGGCCACATCATCAATTACCATGATAAAATTGTAGTACATAATAATAACTACATAATAATACATCGTTGCCTCATTAACCGATTGACGCAGCGACGTGATCTTTATATGATATGTTATATGAAGTATTCATCCTGTTGGGCTCGTTATACCGAAAATCTTTTTCTTGTTTATGGCTTTTGCGGAATTGCCTACACAACTTCGCCAATGTCACGTGATATTAAAACCATGAGACGCGTGAATTAAACTTTTTCTTTTTGGTTGGTTCCATAGCAAAATGTTCAGGATGACGTGACTTAAATTCAAATTCAAATTCATTTATTTGCTTAAATGTTGGTGTGTGTGTGTTAACTAACCTAGATTTCATTGATTTTAATGAGTATCGCTTTTGACGAACAATTGTAGTGGGGCGCTGTAAGGCGCCGATCCCACAGAAAGAGTTCTAGAGTTCCGCGTTTCGAGTTCTGCATTCCGTGTTGACTATTGTGCACACAGCAAGCAGTCTAGAGTTCTAGAGTTCTGCAATATTCGCTACTGATCGCACATCATACACTTATTTTACTTTCAAAGGCGCCACATAGCTTATAATCAACGCGGAATGCATAACTCGGAACTCACTCTTTTCAGTGGGATCGGGCGGCGCCTATGTGTATAGGAACTTTTTTGTGACACTGTAAAAGCAAAAATAATAATTTCCGTTAATTTCTTAACAGACACAATTAGTGACCCTTGGTAATTAATCGATAAATATCTTGCTAAAAATTTTATTTGTTGTGTGGATTATTATTGAAGTATACTAAATGAATGTCTAGGAACTTGATTTTGATGTTATTTTGACAGTCAATGAACTCGTCTACCTGGAAACTTAGGTGGAAATAGGTGGCCACAACTGGATCAATCGTGATTTTACACCTTTCATCTTTAAAAATTAATAATAAATAAAATATTTGTCTCTTAATACACACTCTTACAAAACCTGGAAGCTAAATAAATGACCTACTTTATTAATGTAACTAATCAACACAATGGCCCTGATTCTGTTGTTCACAACTAAACTAATTTTAATGTCACTATGTCTCTTTCTAACAAAGAACATAAGAAAAGGATGCAAGAAATTTAGTCCTGTCAAATTAGTCTAATGCTTGTTTTCAATATAATTTTAGTCACCATCTATCGCGGTTACGCCTAAATACACGCAAAATAAGACGGCAAAGATTAATTTGACAACTTAAAATATGTTCTATCCTTTTTCAATCATGTTCGTAAGAAAGAGATGAGATGTGACTAAAATAAGTTTAGTGCGATTTACAAAAGAATCGGCACCGATATCCATTTTTGAATAACGATTTTTTTTAATAAAATTTCCTTAAGGTGTCCAAAGCCGCGGCTCTTGCCCTACGTTTGTGTTACTTTATTTTAAATCTTCATAAAAACTGTGCCTAGAACCCTAATAATTATATTCTTGTTTGGCTTCACAGGTTTCCTTTCAGTGGCTGGAAGTTCTGATTATGTGCCACCACCACCATTAGTGATCAAGGTCGACCATCCATTCTTATTCATGATTCTTCATGAGGATAAAATATTATTCACTGGTACTTACACACATTGAGACATTTACAGATCCTCAGTAGTTCAGTACTGTCAGAAAAGCTTTGGTTTTTAAATGTTGAGTTTTTTTTTAATAAAGCATTGAGCTAGTATTACTATGTACTATTAAATATTCTGTGCCATTACTTAGTAATAAGCTCAATGTAATAAAGTAATAAATTATAGAGGAAAGTATGTAGTTTTTTTATTTCTAAACTTATCTAGACACGCGGTAGCCTGTCAAGCCAAGTTCGAGACAAGAGAACTAGCGAGCAGAACCGTGTGTAAAATTACACGAACCACTTGGAGCCACTTTTGAACCCTTCATAACTCAAAAACTATTTAACATAAACAAACAAAATTTTGTTCATATATTGAGACCCCCTACAAATATTACAAATAATACTATTACTACTATAAAGTAGTACCCCAAATTTTATAAAAACAGCTTAAACGGTTATGTAGATATAGATGTATAAAAATCAAAATGTTTATGACTGATTGACACCCCGAGAGATCAACACAACTAACCTAACCCACTCCCAGATAACCTAGAAAGTGCAAAGGAGAATGACACGCTTACAAACAATCTTGGGCCTGGTTGTAATAAGATGAAAGCACTGTCAATAAATACCTAATTTACTATAAATAACATACTATAAATAATTATAATCAGGTACTTATGTGTGTACACATAGATTGTTTCTGTATTTTTCTTTATAACATTTTGTTAATTTAAGTGTGTACCTTCACCCTGTGGGGCAATAAATATCTTTTTTTTGTCTCTTTTCTTTCTAATTTATTATCAAAATATCCCTGAAAATCCTGAGGATTTTGACTATCTGAGAGCTGAGATATATGAGATTTAGTTAAGTTATGTAACAAAGTGCACACATCGAAAAAAGTTTGTGATCACTAGCGAAAGCTGATATATTTTAAAAATATAACTTTATCAAGAAAAAGTATTTAAGTTATATTTTTTTAAATAGAAATACACTGTTTGATTTTTTTAAATTTTTCAATAACAAAAATTGATTAATTCAATCGTATTGTAACAGATATATGATGGAAAGAAAAAGATCGTCTAACCAAAATTAAAAATATATCAGCTTTTACTAGCGATCTCAAACTTTTTTTGATGTGTGTATATTTTAACAGCTGATTATTGATGTTGGATTGTTTTTTATGGATAGTCTTATTTAGATTATTTTTCTAATATTGCTTTTTGATTACTAATGACCTTTACATTCATCCCTAAAAATATCCGCCATAACTTTAGAAAGACCTTATATAGGCCCTAGTAGGGCACTTATGAAGGTCAAAGCTACTGAAGTTACCTACCACCAGTTCGTAAATCGGCCTTCAACTGAGAAGAACAGGCAAGAAACTCAGCAAGGTATCTTTTAAATATTTTTTTGGACAATCTGACTATATTGGCTATTTTTTCCAAAACATTATACATACACACATCAACAGAATTGAGGGATACCCTAATCTTAAATTATTTAAAGGCTTTATAGTTTTAAATCTTATTAGTTTCTATAAAAAGTTTATATACAGATTGAAATCTCTTTTATTCTATTTTCAAAATTTGAAAACGTAAATTTAAAAAACAAAAGAGAAAACTAAATACGGCGGCAAAATTGTTAGTAATTCATTACGTTAAGGAAAATTAAAATTGTTTTATTAATATTAATTAATGTGTTGTATATGTGAACAGTGGAAGAATAAACATGTATCTATTGTAATAAATAATGTTGTTTTATTTGTAAGGAAATAATTTATGAAATAAACACAAATAATTAGTACAGTGACCGATCGTATTGAAGTATGATGCAATGCAAGATGGCGCTCAGCGCACTAGGGTTGTACCCCTGTATCTAGGGACGTAACACTCCCCCACGTATTTTTAAAGTAGTATTATCTTCATAGTTCGAGTCGGTTAGGACGTCTCTTGATTATGGAACTGCGACAAACAGGGTCCTCTGTATGCGGTCTCTGTAAGTCTGTTAGCATAAGTACTGTTGGTTGCTGTTCTACACGACTCTCATCTTGTGCTGTATTAGTAGTAGGCTCTTCTATAGGTTCTGGTATGTTGTACACATTCTCTGAATTTGTATGACATTCAGTCTATGTAGGTGTTTTTGTTGGAACTTGCGGAGCAATTGGATTTGGTAAAGGTCTCTGTAGAATATTCTATAATTTTTCTCCATACATGAGGTTTTCCTTATCTGTCTTTAATGTACTGTTCCATCAACATCTATCTCATAATGTAGTTTAACTTTTCTATTTATTGTTGTTCCAAATTTCCATTTGTTTGTATTGTAGAATCTTATCTGTACTCTCTCTCCCACCTTGAAATATTTAATCTCTTCAACTCTTGGTATTGGGTAATTATTGTTGTGTAAGTTTTTATTACGTGTGGCTCTGTAGTCCGAACACAAGCGTATATTTCCATTTTGTTTAACAACTGGAACGAAGGGTGTACCCCATTGTGAATATGTGACTTTTTCTATGATTCCAGCTTCTTCTAGTCTATCAATTTCTTCTTCTACCTTCTCTCTTAATGCGAATGGTACTGGTGTTGGTTTCAGGAATGTAGGTGTAACATTTTCTTTTAGACTGAGTGCAGCATCGTAATCTTTTAATGTACCAATTTCTTAAGAAAACAATTCATTGTATTCTTCAACTAATTTATGTAATTGTATTTTAATATTTTCCTCTATAATATAATTTTCTTCTGTATCTATCTTATGTACTTCAAATGAAGCAAACTGATTGTATATGTCCTTTAGTTTGACATTTCTTGCAGAATAATTTGTATTTAAGTCGGCATTTATTTGCTTTATGATTATTCTTACCGCATCTGTACCAATTTATTTCTTTATTTTCTTGCTTATTATTTTTGTAATTATTATTCTTGTATTTATCTTTATTGTATGTATTTGTATTGTATGTATTGCTTTTAGCTGTAATTTTATTTATTTTAGGTTGGTAATCATGATAATCATGTCCCATTTTTTTACTTTCAGATTTTGAAGATTCTTGCTATAATCTTTCTTAAGTTTCTGAGCAACGCAGGCCACGAATGAACTGGACACGGAGATCTGTCTGGAATGTAGAATGTTTGCAATTGTCACATGTAAAGTTACATTTTCCACCGATTTCTTTCTATCCTGCGATGTAATTTGCCAATGACTCCTGTTCATTACAAGCTTTTATTTCTCGCGAGGTACGCGCGTCCTATTATAAAAATTGATGTCATTGTTATATTTTTAACCGCGAGCCAAGCGATTTAACTTGCAATGTATGTTTGTTCGGGTGGAATTTTGCAGGTCGATTTATGTTTTGCAGGACATATCAGGGAGACTTAGGTTCTTACACATAAAAGATATAAAATTATTGGGACTCAATAATTTTTTTTTTTATGATTTTGTCTCAATAATAAAATCCTTGGTAAGCGAGAGGGATATGTAACGTTATATGGTCAGTGACGTTACAAGTTGTCTAATCGCTGGACGTAACTCCCTAAAGATTTATTTATTTCATCGTATGGTTGCAAGTGTAATCCACTTATGATATTTGGCGTTTCCTTTTCCTTTGCGGTACTTGTATTTAAAGCATAGTGTATGCCGTCTTGCTGTTGCTGTAACCCGCGCAGCGTTTCCAAAAACTGCGTCATAACTTCAATATTTGTGAATGTTTGTTGGTTGAATAGGTACTTCTTGGCGCCTCAACGGCAATCCAATCGTCATGAAAGGGCCGCGTGTAGATTATATTTATTATAACCTGGAATAACGTGTAATTCCGGTAACGCGGGTGAAACTGCAGGAGACAGCTAGTAATAAAATAAAGTGTGTTAGTCTGTGGTGGATCAGTAACCTACGCGGCCATGATAATGACAACAAATGGGTAAGTTGAACCCAGGTTGAATGCTGCATCCAAACAAGATCACGCAGGGTACTCAGTAGTCGGTTGGCGGCCGGAGATACAGGATGGACACCAAACTTGTCTTCTTAGGTGAGTAATTTTATTGTATTCTAAAAAATACATTCTCAAGTGAATTCTGTGCTTTTGTGGTGTTTAATTCCACATAAGAAACTTACTCCCAGTAAGAATTTTTAACGGATATGAAATTGTAATACGTAACTAGCTTTACGCTCCGCGCTTTCTCCCCCCTATGTTACTCAGTGATAATAAAGTCTTCTACTGGTGAAAGAATTTTAAAATCGATCCAGGCGTGTTTCAGTTTATTCATTACAAACAAATACAAACCGTTTCTTTTTATAATAATAATACATAAGTCACTACATAAGTGCCCTTCTGGGGCCTATATGTTGAATAAAATGGCTTTGACTTTGAATAATATTAATATAATAAAGCGAAAGAGATTTTTTGTTTGTTTAAACGGGCCATCTCTGGAACTAGTCTGGCAAACGAAAGTTGAGCCTGGCTGTAATTGAAACTCTTTACATGGCAAAATTCTATTTCGTCACCCGGCATAAAAAGTGTCAACTAGTTTACCATAACCAGTTTTGATACTAACCCTTTATTCATAATGGCTTTATAGCTAAATCAGTGTTATAGTGTTTCTCATTCTTTCGATCATCTTAATGTTCTACAATATGCTAAATGTACTTCTACGGTCGCTAATCACTGAAACATTATATCCATATTGTTCTACAAAGGTAAAAAAAATATAAACTAGAAAAAAATCTAATTTTCACGATTTTTGAATTTGAATAAATATAGTACGCTTAGTTTGGGATCAGATAACCGTTTGTGAGGGATATCCCAGGATATTTATTTATTTATTTAAAAGCATTCTATATAGAAATAGAATATAACGTATTTATGTACAATTTTAACTCATTTACATGCAAATATTATTTAGGAAAATCAAACATAAATTAATATTTATATATTTTTTTTGTAAAGTACCAAAACAATTTATTCCTACTATACTTAGTGATACCACATCAATTTTTTTTTAAGTTGCCGCGCTTTTTCAGGTTCTACTTTCGTATGCCAGACTATACCAGTCGGATTCGAAAAATTCATTCACTAATAGGAAGCTACATTAAGCCCGAGTATTATAGGCTACATTTTATCCCGGGAAATCGGGTGAAACCGCGCGGGACAGGTAGTTAGGGTTCCGTACCTCAAAAGGTAAAAAAAGGAACCCTTATCTCTATCTTGTCCGTCTGTCTGTCTGTCCGTCCGTGTGTCACCACCCATTTTCTCAGGAACGGATGGACCTAGCAAGTTGAATTTTATACTAGATACTGAGGTCTATAGTCCCTATTAGGTGTATAAAAATCAAGGTCTTGAGTCAACACGATAAAAAGATATGGGCAAATTTAGATTTTCGCGAAAACTTGTAAAAAATACAAACATTTACCTTTATTTTCAACGTTTTTTTATTTTTTGAAATTTTCCCTTTACTTGTGCTGTAAGACCTTGCGTTTAACCGGTTTTGGGTCGAAACCCTATAGGGTAACTCTTTTCGCACCCTCCCTCTGTTTCCGCCCCAGCTCAAGTTGGCTCAGTTCGAGCTGCACAGGGCATCCGGCTGCCTCTTGGGTACTGCAACTACGCGTCATTGCTCTGAATTACTGATAAAATCTATTTAATCCTCAGTATTTTGCAATCTGTGGGTCGCGACCCATAGGGGGGTCACAAAACCTTAGTCGCGAGGGTCGCCGTCATACGAAAAAAGGCAAGGTAGACTTCGCGCAAGCGGGCGTCCAACTTACCTCTTACTTAGTTGCAAACCTCTCGCGGCTTCTTGCAGACTAATAAGTAAAGGTATCAAAATAAAGAAAATCATTATCGTAGTCTTTAATTTATAAATTCTTTGTCTGTCTGACAAGGGGGTCGCCAGAATTTTTCAACCTGTAAGGGGGTCGCGAAATCAATAAGATTGAAAAACACTGCTTTACATTATCAAAATATATTAGACACGTATTTTTGCTTTTGTCTATTAAACAAAATACGAAGATATCGTGTTGAAGTCCCGCGTGACGTCACGTTATGATACAGTTTTTATTCTAAAGTGACGTCACGAACCCCCACACCCGAACTTTGGTGCGTTTTATACTTGTAATTTTTTTTTAAATTTGGTTAAGTTAAATTACGTGCCCAATATTTATAGATAATCTAATTGACGTTCTAATAGAAAATTCCTATTGGAACGTCGGCGTCGGGAAAATTTGACCCGCCCGAAAGCGCGAAACCAAGTTTAAATTTTAAGTATTTATGTACATTTTTCTTTGTAGCTGTGGCAGCATGTGTTCTGAACGCGTGTGGAGCGTGGCGCTACTACGATCACGAATATGACAAGACTCCATTGGGAGATGCCATCGACAAGGCATCGATGAAAATGTTGAAGGTAAATTAAGAGTGGACATAGGCTTTTGGCGGGAACTTGCAGAGTGACGTTGCGTTTTCATTTTTATTTTCATAAATTCGTGTATTTTGAGTTTTATTGCATATTATCGGTGGTATTTTATCCAATAAAGATCAATCCATGTGCACCAGTGAAGTGAAAAGAAATGAATTATGTGTATCGTGACTTTTCAAGTTGTCTCAAAAAGTCCATGAAGACTTTTAGTACAATTATCACCATTGTAGTAAAACACCGTAAAACATAACATTAATGGACGGTGACTGACTGAGGACTATGTGAAAGTGATTTATTGTGACTGAAAATTATAATACCTATAACTCGACACTGGCAGAAATAACTCCTAATTTGGATTTGGTTGCCAAACTTAAAACTAAGAAGAAGAGTGTGCATAAAGCAAGAAAAAAATGGAATTTCACGGGGTAGCGCGGGCAGTGAGCGGCGAGCTATATGAAAGCACCAAAGCGCTCAGTGTGAAGTTGTGAACCCTTGCGAATATGGATCATTATATGTTTACATTATACATTATCTATAATAATAATAATAATATTATAAAGAGGATTTGATTGTTTGTTTGTTTGCATTGAATAGCCTCCGAAGCTCTCATAGTGGTTGACATAGGCTATATTATATTTTCAAAAAAATTAGGGATCCTTACTAAAACTCCAATAATGTAACCCAAGGTGTAAAAAAATACCTAAAATATTCATTTCATCGCGTGCACTGCGAAAACTATTGATGATAGAATAAAATAATGTACTACGACTTTGTAGAACACATCATTATTTACAAAAAGTGTCGCGACAGTATATGTCTAAAACTATTATAATTATGCCATAATAAGTGTTCTTTTATTTTAAAAATTTAATTGAAATGCCGCCGCTAGAAAAAGCTCTTTTTGTATCTTGGTATTAATCCTTATCAAAATAAATGACTTCATATTCAAGACTGCTTCAATACCTTTGTATAACTTTTTGAATTATTCAATTCGGACATTCCATTCGAAAGATATCACGAGTTTAAAAATGTAAGTATTAGAACAGTGTTTGTAAAAAAACTTCTCCGAGACGGCAGACTTCTCGCTTGCAGTCCCGTGGTATGTATGTTTTAAATATTTTGGCTACACGGCTTTTTGTCCACCGTTTATAAATTTCAAACCCAATTATCTTAAAAAAAAAGATACAGGACATTCATCATTATTGCAGTAGACCCTTCAAATTGATTTTTACTAAAATTTGATTCCATTGGTTAAAATTCATCTCTCGTTACCATCCCGTCAGTTGTTTGTTTGATGGTTTACGTTATACCTACCGAATATTTCTCTTTTGATCAAAAATTTATATCCTAAGCTAAGAATATCCTTCGGCTCACGGTACCTAATGACCTCGTAAATCTTTTTGTATCAGACAGTACCTACAATATAAAAACATCAGGTTTAATAATAGATACAAACTTAACATGATATCCCTATATAAGGTAAGGAGTAAACTTGTTTGGTTGGTCAATAATAATAATTACACCTCAAGAAATATTTATACTTCTTGGTTTACCTCAACAAACGAACACAGCACTGGCTAAGTTCCACGAAACGTTTACAACTTTTTCCTGTTAACATATTTTCCTGTTATTTCGATTCGTGAATAAAATGGGAATAATAAAATGAGTCGTCTATTTTATTTACAAATATTAAAAGCTGTGTCTTTTATGATATTCCGATTTACATAATATCATTTCGTTAGATAGCACGTTAATTGAGGAAGCCTAGGATTAGGCTATAAAACATAACGCGAATAAAGCCGCGGGGCACAGCTAGTACTAGATAAAAATCTAGATTGACCCCAAAATATTTTGATATGCATGTTAGGAATGCAACGAATAGTACTTTAGTGAATACGAATAGCAAATTATATTCGTCGAATACGAATAATAAACGATTTTTATTAAAATCTTTATTTTTTCTTCAGAAAAGCAAGCATTTGCAAGATTTTCGGCGTCAATCTGTTCCTGTCCTCTGTTTGTACCTTGTCCACCGTCGAAAATAAACCTTTAGCTGGGTTATACTAATATAGTATGGATACGACATGGGGAATTCCCGGTCACCAAAGAAAAACGACGACTTAAAGCGTAGCGTTCCATTTCACTCAAAAAAATTTAATACTACATCTTCATTAATAATCGTAATAAATAATCTGGTGTTGCAAGCGTCCATAGGCTGCGGTAGCTGCTTACCATCAGGCGGGCCGTATGCTTGTTTGCCACCTTAGTGGTATAAAAAAAATAAAAAATAATAATAATAATAAATCGGTGAATACGAATATTCGTAAAAATAACAATATTCGGCGAATACGAATAATATTATTCGTATTCGTTGCATCCCTGGTAATAATTATATTACTGGATATTCATTTGGTATTCAGTAGGTATTACTAGCTGTCCTCCGCGGTATCACCCGCGATACCGGGATAAAAAGTAGCATATAACACCCGGGGATAATGTTAGAATTTTTCGTAGTTTTATAAAAAAAAACAAAAATAACAAAAAATCTCTTCAACTTCATTATATTACTACTATAGATTAGATAACAGATTATAATATAATATTATTTTTAGCTATGGATAAGTTATTGCCTCGATTACTGCAAAAAGACTTGGAGCATTTAGGACATGCTCTAAGGGAAATTTATATTGGTGATCCTCCTCTTACATATTGTTCAGCCAGTTCAGTCAAAAATGTACTGATGACGTGTCAGTGGGCTACTATAGATCTGAATACTTATTTTTAAGATAAATATTTGAAACTATTTTCAGGAAGGATTTGATGAAGTAACCGATAAAAATGTGATTGCATCACCACTTGGAGTCTTGCTTTTACTATCTTTATATTCCGCTGGAGCTGGGAGGGCTTCTAAAGAGGAAATCTACCGACTTTTGGGTGAAAGTGAAACTCAAAAGGTACGTATTTATTATACTGTTCTAAACACACAACACACCATATTACTAATAGACCAGAGTAGATAATTTTTGAAACCGAAAAAAATATCCAAATATATAAAAATCAATGCCACTTTTCGTTGTAATTTTATAACTCAAGAACGGGCTCACCTATCCAAACCAAATGTTTAGGCTCTGTTCCGACTATTTAGTAGATGGTTTATGTGAAGTTTGCACAAAATCGGTCGCGCGGTTCTTCATTATCACATTTTTTGTAACAAATGAATTCAATAAATGGCGGATCATTTTTGTAGGGTAGGGTAGGGTAGGGTAGCACCACGCGAACGAAATCGCGCCGGGCAGCTAGTAGTAGTATGAAACCCATTGGAAAAGGAAGAGAATATAATAAAAATGAAAGGAAAAATAAATTACGGGCGATCTGAAGATCGTAAATTCTCACGTCAAAATATCTGCTTTTTTAAATGTCAGTCAGCTTTTTGTTCGTTAAAATCTATACTGTGTGATGGTGTAAAAAAATATGCATTACTATGGGCTATTTATTAAAATATACACTTTATATTACTAGAAAAACGATACATTCCATGTTACATTGATAAACAAAAAATTGTGAATCGAAATATACTACTATAATTAACAACCAAATAAGTTAAAGCTCTTAAAAGCTCCCCTTCCACTTCCCGACCTCAGATCGCCCGTATTCAAAATTCAAAATTCAAAAAGCATTTATTCAATTTAGGCCCTGATAAGGCACTTATGGAGTTCCGGTTCCGGTGTACACTGTAAACAGACGTATTCAAGTTCGCTCTCACTAGAAGTATTTAAATCTTTATGAAACTCCAAACATTTGATACTAAAACTACAAGAATAACGGAATACAAGCGACAAAAAGTGCAGAAAGTGAAAATTTAACACCACAAAATCATTTCTAAGACGAAATTCCAGCGATTTACTATGTGAATATATAACCTCAAAAAGTGATCAGAGTGAAGTTAGTGCGATCTAGAGAATTACATGACACTTGACATAACAAGCAGGCTGGCCAACTGTATTTGACACTTGAAGTGTTGCCATATAGTGAAAGCGAAAAATTACCAAAATTGTCTATGACCACATATATTTACGCGCCAAATTAAAAAAAAAAATATATATATATATATTAATAATCTCAGTACATATTACAAATATTTTGTCATCTTTACATTAACTTTACATATCAAGAGATGGACAGCCAGATGGAGATGCTTCTAGAAAGGATCCAAGAGCGCATGGACCGACAAACGATAGTAATTACAGAATCGGTTACAAGAAATGTTATGCAGAAGATCGATGAAAAATTTAAAAAAATTGATGAAGAAAACAAGCGGCTAAAGGAGGAGATTTTAGATTTGAAAGATAAAGTAAAACGTCTAGATATGTCTAATAAGAAAAACAATCTACTGCTCTTCGGAATAAAAGAAGGAAATGAAGAAGAACATAACCTAGTTACAATGATCAAAGAGAAACTTAACTTGCTCATGGGATTAAATATTCAAGATCAAGAATTAGATAAGGCGTTCAGGGTTGGGAATAACAAAAATAACAAAACTCGACCTATTCTCATCTCATTTGTGACAAATTGGAGAAGAAATGAAGTCTTGCGAAATAGAAAGATGCTAACTCAAGGAATTTATGTACAAGAAGATTTCACAAAGGAAATATTAGAAACCAGAAAATCACTACAACCAAAGCTGGAAGAAGAGAGGAAAAAGGGAAATATTGCTTACTTAAGAGGCGATCAATTAATAATTAAAAAACAGAGCGACAGTCACATAAGCCGCGAAAAGAGAAAGAGAGAACTATCCTCTTCCCCCCGCCTGGGAAACAATATACAGAATCAATCATCATCTTCTTCATTTTCTGTAGCTCCCAAAAAAATTAGCACCACCAACGCCTTCGAGTATATGGTTCGAGCCAAAAGTAATTCCCTCAAGGAAAAGAGTAGCAACTAGCAATTAATGTACACCAGTGATCGGATCAACTTCAACTTTAACAACAACCAAGAACCAAACCTCTTAATGGAATCTCCCCCAAGCCGGCTGGTCCCCGTGGGGGAAAACGACCACAACCCTCCAGCAAGCACTGAAAAAACAATTAAATTAAAAATTCAACCACAAAAAACACTCAAGATTGGAACGTTCAACGTAAGATCTCTAGCAACAGCAAAAAGATTTATAGAACTTACATACCTATTACAAAAAATTAAAATTGACATACTAGGCCTGGCAGAAGTTAGAAGAATGGGCTGCAATATTGAAGAACATGAAAACTACATATTTTGCTACAAGGGTGAAACGCTCGGGCTATATGGAATTGGCTTTTTAATTAAACAAGAGCATAAAAATAACATAGTGAACTTTTCAGCGTTATCGGATCGAGTTGCGCTACTAGAAATGAAATATGACAACCAAACGTTCACAATAATACAAGTATACGCACCAACTGAAAGGGCTACAGAGGAAGAAATCGATTCATTCTATAAAACCCTGCAGGCAGCTCAAGACCAAGCAGGAGAAAATGTCCTCGTTATCGGCGATTTTAATGCAAAAATTGGCCAGACAGAAACAGAAGCCAGCGAAAACTTTGTTTTGGGAAAATTCGGGTACGGAAACAGAAACGAGAGAGGAGAAAAACTAATTCAATACACATTGGAACATAAACTATCCATTATGAACACCTTTTTTAGAGTGCGAAAAAATCGCAAATGGACATGGCTCTCCCCCTGCGGTAACATAAAAAACGAAATCGATTTCATTCTATCGAACCAGCCTTTGAAGATAAGGAACGTAGAAGTACTACATGGCTTTGGATTCAGATCCGATCACCGCTTGGTAAGAGCTACTTACATATTAGGTCAAGGCAAAAAGAGTAGAACATCTTTCAAAGCACAACCAAAGCCGCTGAAAACGGATGAGGATACATCGTCATATTTAATTAACCTGGAAACTAACATACGTCAACTGGAAAAAGAAGAAGAAGGCGAAGAAATGGATACTCAAACTTTTTACGATAAACTAGTAAACATTATCAACACCAGCCTTACACGTAGACCTAATAATAAGAAACTGAGTACCATTGACAAAATTCTTAGTGAATCTACGCGAGCTCTTCTTGCAAGACGAAATGAACTTCTGAAAACAAAACAAAGAACTAAAGAAATGAAAGAAGAATTGAGTAGATTATTTAAAACAACAAGTAAAGCGATTGATAAAGACTACAAAGACCACAGGAACAAAATAATTGAGGCTAACCTAAAACAATACAGAAGCACGAAAAGAGCCTTCAAGAAACTGACTACGCATAAAAACTGGATTCAAAACTTAAAAACGAAATCGCATGTAACTAGAACCAGACAATACATCATGAACTGCGCTACAGATTTTTACAAGCAACTGTATGAAAAAACACCAAGCTCAATTTCTTGTTCCACTGGAATCCATGAAGTCACAGAACATTTTCAAGACATGAACGATCTACCTCCAGTGGATGCCATGGAAGTCATCAAACATATTCAAAAACTCAAAGTAGATAAAAGCCCAGGTCCCGACGGCATACAAAATGAAGCTCTAAAAATCGGTGCTGCTCTTCTAGCCCATCCACTTACGTTCCTATTCAACAAAGCTCTCGACACAGGCCAGGTACCAGAACAGTGGAAAAGATCCGACATAATTCTTCTTTATAAGAAAGGAGACCCTCGAGACATAGCTAATTACCGCCCTATTAGCCTTCTTTCAAGTACATACAAATTATTCACATCGTTTTTTTTTTTTTTTTTTTTTTTTTTTTTATACCACTAAGGTGGCAAACAAGCATACGGCCCGCCTGATGGTAAGCAGTTACCGTAGCCTATGGACGCTTGCAACACCAGGGGCATCACTCGCGCGTTGCCGACCCTGAAGAAATCTCTTCAGACCCTTTTTGAAGAACCCCATGCTGTACTCCAATGGGAAAACCACGGCGGGGAGCTCATTCCACAATCTGAGCGTCCGCGGAAGAAAGCTCCTTTGAGCCCGAAACAATTCTGGTTTCAAAATGTGAGGATGGACTCCCCGTCGATGGCGAGAGTTGCGATGGTAGAAAGTAGCTGTGGGCATCAAGTCGAACAATTCCTTAGAACACTCTCCGTTATACAAGCGGTAGAACACACATAAGGAGGCAAAGTCTCTCCTCAGACTAAGGGGCTCTAAACCGCTTGTAAGCTCGGTTATTCTACAAAGTCGATTAAGTCCGAGAATCGATAAGTTCCAACCGATAGAACAGGCGGGTTTTCGTTCAGGTTTTTCTACAACGGACCACTTACAAGTAATGCAACAAATGATAGAGAAATATAAGGAGTTCAACAGGCCGCTATATATAGCTTTCATCGATTATGCCAAAGCGTTTGATACGATTTCTCACGATGCTATTTGGGAAGCTCTGAAAAAATGTCATATAAACGAAAAATACGTCAGGGTACTAAAAAACATTTATGATGGTAGCGTAAGCCAAGTCAGACTAGAGAAACGAGGCCCAGACATACCAATCGGCAGAGGAGTGAGACAAGGAGATCCCCTCTCACCTAAACTGTTCATAACAGTATTACAACACATCTTTGAAAATCTTAACTGGCAGTCAGAAGGGATTAGGGTCAACCGAGATCGACTTACTCACCTCAGATTCGCAGACGATATCGTTCTATTCTCTGAAACAAGTGGAAGGCTAGAAAAAATGATAAACGCTTTAAATGAAGAAAGCGAAAAAACTGGTCTTAAAATGAATGAAAATAAAACTAAAATATTGACAAACAGCCGAATGAACACTATAAACCTTAACGGAAGACCACTTGAATATGTAGAAAATTATGTCTACCTAGGAAAAAAAGTATCATTCGATGATAAAAACGAAGAACAAGAGGTCGAACGCCGCATTAATATAGGCTGGAAAAGGTTCTGGTCCTTGAAGGAAATTCTGAAAGGGCAATTTCCCCTACACCTAAAAAAGACCGTTCTGGATACCTGTATTCTGCCTAATATCACTTACGGATGCCAGACATGGACGTATAATACTAAAATAAAAACCAAAATAGTAAAATGTCAAAAGGCAATGGAAAGAAGCATACTAAAAATACGACGAGTACATAAAATAAGAAGCGAATACATAAGACGGAAAACGAAAGTTATAGACACCTTACATTATGCTTTAAAACTGAAATGGCGGTGGACAGGACATATAGCAAGATACACAGACAAAAGGTGGACATTAGAGACAACGGTATGGGAAGGACCGACCGGAAAAAGAAGAAGAGGGCGCCCTAGAAAAAAGTGGATAGAAGACATAACAGCCGTAGCAGGAAAAGAATGGACAACAAAGGCAAGAAACAGAGAGATTTGGAACAAGCTGGAGGAGGCCTATACCCGTGAAGGGGTTCAATGATAAAGAAGACAGTACATAAAGATAGCGATTAAAATGAAATTTGTCCAAACAGATTAAAGGATAAATAATACAATTAGTGCTATTTTTAAGATGAGATGTATTTTATTTTTTATTTTATTTAAACATTTTTGATGCATGTAATAATTAGATTGGAAATAAATGGGCTTTATTATTATTATTATTATTATTTAAGGCACTTATGAACGTTAACAAATGGCTCTACACGTAATTTATTTTTCCTTTTATTTTTGTTATATTCTCTTCCTTTTCCAATGGGTTTCATCGTACTATAATTTTATTTCACTTTTTACCATTTTCAAAGGCTTCGGCACTGGCACAGATTACTATACAGATAAACAGCTCCTAAGAACGCGAAATGGTAGGTACTTCACTACATGCGCAGCGATGTGTGCGTGAGCGCTCACCGACGGGTTCACGTACGAGAGCCGAGAAGTCGCTTCGGGTGTTTCCGGCGAACCCGAGGGTCCGAGAGTCGGGGGCGACTCGCGACCGAGCGGCACGCCTCGATACCTACATCGCTTGCAGTACGTCGTCGCTCGCTGCTCGTTACCGCGATACTTTGTTTTTAATAATTTCAAGAACAACTTACAAACAAAATGATTATTTATTGCAGTGCGTTTATAAATAATTCCAGGAGGAATATAAATATATCCAATAATTTATCCAAATGAAGTAATTTTCTTACTAGGTAGGTATGTAGGTACGAGTAATATTTTTAGTGGTGGGCGAAATTGGACTCATGTCATCTAGACACGTGGTAGCGTGTCAAGCCAAGTTCAAGATATATTTTACTTAATGCATATATTACAATACTTATATGTATTTAAACTGTTATAATTTAGGTACATTATATAATAATATAGACACTGTTATTTTAGGTTTTCAAGTGTGTGATAATGACATTATTTTCATTGTTCACAATGGTTGTAATAATAATTAGGTACAGTTGGACATTATATAAAACGTTAATAATAACATTCATATGTGCAATAAAGGAATTTCATTCTAATTCAATAATTTATCCAATGTTAAAAAAAATATAATACAAATTTGCCCTCATTACTTTCGAGTAAGAGTTCATATTAGTGTGATCAAAACCATTATTTGTGTCATCTTGGTATTATAACGCCTAATTGTAGTAGTTTTGGAGATTGGGTAGTGGAATTCTTCAATGGGAAATTGGGAACTAGCAAATTCCACGAGTTTGGGCGAGCGTGTCGTAAGACTAGGCTCGTTGTAAGTCTAAACTTGACGCCGCGATGATAACGTGCAAAGCGGTTAGGCTCGGCTTGCCTAGCGTAGACGCACCTCAATAAATTATTCTTATAATTTATAATTATTAAAAAAATTACCCAGCTTTCTAATTAAATTTATTTCCTAGTGTGACAGCCCTACAAGAATAGGCTAATATAATAGACGTTTGTAGGGAGCTGTTGCTCTGTATAATATAATCCTCTGTGGCACTGGTCTATAAGTCTCCGCTGTCTGAATGTCTATCAGCGGGTCGTACCTATCTCATGAATCGTAATAGGTAGACATTTGAAATTGTCACAGAATGTGTATTTCTATTGCTGCTATAAGTAACGTATTTACGGAACCATTCGTGTGCAAGTCCGACTCTCACTTGGCTGTTTTTTTGTTATGTCAGAAACATTTCACAATAAAACTTACCAGTTTCATTGTAATTAGCATTGCATTCAATGATTCAGACGATTGAGGATAATCATTTCAGAGAAAATAATGAGATGTTAAACAATAACAAATAAATAATAGATAAAAATAAAATAAAATAAAATAGCCTTTATTTCCGAGTAGAACAGGAATCTAAAAATACAAATTTAAACTTTAAAAATTAAAACTTACGAACTACAAAATATCTCTTAACTCAGTGTGCCTATTGGCAAAGGCCTCCTCTAACTCTTTCCACTGCCGTCTATCGCTTGTGACTCTCCTCCAGTATGGACCAGCTGTTATTTTTATTTCGTCTTCCCACCTCTTATGTTGCCGTCCTCGACTTCTTTTTGCCTCTCTGGGGTACCAGTTTGTGACGCGTTTGCTCCATTTATCTTGGGTATCTCGCATCATGTGCCCTGACCATCTCCACTTTAAATCGTCAATTTTGCGTAGGACATCCGATACTTTAGTTAAGTCCCTTATAACCTTTAATCTAACCCTATCCTTTCTTTTCAATCCCAGCATACTTCTCTCCATTGAATGTTGGCATGCTGCTATTTTGGATCTGTGCAGTTCAGTAAGGGCCCACGTCTCACAACCATATGTTATGCATGGAAGAATACATGTATTAAAAACTTTTCTTTTGATGGAAATATTTAGTTTTGTACTTTTCATTATGTATTTTAGCGACCAGTACTTTTTCCAGCCGGTTGCTATTCTTTTATTGACCTCCTTTGTCATTTGGTCATGGTTTGAGATGATCTGACCTAAATAGGTGTATTCTTCAACAAACTCCAAAGGGTTTCCGTTGACAGTTATCTCTATTTTATTTCCATTAGTCATTACCTTTGTTTTGCTAGAGTTCATTTCCAGGCCAACTTTTCTACTTTCTGTTGATAGATGTTGTATCATTTGTTCTAGGTTTATTGGATTTTCTTCCAGCAAAACCAAATCGTCGGCAAACCTGAGATGGTTCAGACGCATCCCGTTGATATTCAAGCCAAAATTATCCCATTCTAGTTTCCGAAATATGCTTTCTAATACTGCCGAGAATATCTTAGGCGAGAGAGGGTCCCCCTGTCTCACACCTTTCTTAACAGGGAATTCTTTTCCTAGGGATTCTAGCTGGATTCTGGCTTTGCTGTCGTTGTATATATGACGTAGTATTCTTGTATAAACTACAGATATGCCTTGCTCGTCCAAACATTCCCATATTCGATCATGTATTAAGCTATCGAATGCTTTCGTGTAGTCAATAAAAGCTATGTAAAGTTCCTTATTGTATTCCTTGTATTTTTCTAGTACTTGTTTAATAGTGTGAATATGGTCAATTGTCGAGAAGTTTTTCCTAAAACCGGCTTGCTCTACTGGTTGCTGCTCATCCAGTGTTTTACTTATTCTGCCTAGAATGACTTTTGCAAATACTTTATAGACGTTGGACATCAGGCTAATAGGTCTATAGTTGCCAATTTCGTCTCTTGGTCCTTTCTTATGCAGTAGTATTATGTGCGAATTAGTCCATTGTTTTGGTATATGACCTGTGATAAGAACTTCGTTGAAAATTTTTGCAAGTATAGGACTAATTTCGCCAACCGTACCTCGTAGCAATTCGTTTGTGATTTTATCCGGTCCTGAAGCTTTATCCATTTTAAGGCAATTTATAGCTTGTTCTACCTCCTTTGATAGTAGCTCAGGTTCTCTTCTTTCGGTGTCTAAAATTGGGCCGTACGTACAAGTCGAACTCATTGTATTTATACCGCTAGAGTAAAGCTGTCGGTAGTAAGTAGTTGCATGATCCTGGATATCTTTTCTTTTTGTAAAGTTTTTTTCCTTCTTCTTCATTTTTGGTATCCAGTCTTTGTCTACTTCTCGTATCTCCTTCAAAGCTTTCTTGATACCTCCTGTTCGTTGGAGATGCATCTCTAAAGTTTGCAGCCTTTTTTGCTTGCGATCCTTCCTGAAACTTTCTCTTATCGCTTTGCTAGTTTCAGCAATCATTTTAATATTTTCTTTTTTATTTGGTCTCGAAAGTAGCATTCTTCTTTCCATCAATAGTTTCATAGAGTGTTCACTCAGGTAGTCTTTTCGACTTTTATTTTTTTGGTTACAGTTAATTGTGAGGTTTTGTTCAAAAATATCATATTCTTTTAAAACATCTTGTTCCGTGTTATTACTTTTCTCATATTGTTTTGAAAAAGCATTTGTCTTCGAACTTGTATGTTCATGTGCTTGGTATATTTTGTTGTTGTATATATTTTTACGCGATAGTTTAAGTTTATCCAATCTAATAGAGCAGCGTACCATTCGATGGTTTGTATTGAAATTCAAATAATAGATAACTTGAGGTTAATTCACCAATGTCAAATATTACCTATATAAAGATTGTCTACCTATTCGGTACATTGAGTATGCACAACATTAAAATCTATTTAATGTAATCGCAGCTTAATAAAATCTGCCTTCTGTTTCAATTAGTAAATTGTGGAATTTGTGGATGTACCTATTACATATATCTATCTACTAGCAGAACCCCGCGGTTTCACCCGCGAACGTTTTGAATTT
The DNA here is from genome assembly GCA_951394255.1 of Polyploca ridens. Lineage (NCBI taxonomy): Eukaryota > Metazoa > Arthropoda > Insecta > Lepidoptera > Drepanidae > Polyploca > Polyploca ridens. The sequence continues at coordinate 3,182,264 of OX596261.1, forward strand.
ATTTGCGCGGACTAATTATTTTTCAAAAATAAAAGTATTTAAGTTACTCTTTATAACATAAAATATGTACCGGAACAGACAGACAAAAATATTTAGGCACCGATCCCACAGAAAAATTTTTAGAGTTCCGAGTTCCGAGTTCTGCATTCCGTGTTGACTATTGTGGACACAGCAAGCAGTCTAGAGTTCTAGAGTTATGCAATATTCGCTACTGATCACACATCATACACTTTTTTTTCAAAGGCGCCACATAGTTTACAATCAATGCGGAATGCAGAACTCGGAACTCTAGAACTCTTGGATTTCATTGTAAAAAGTTGAACTCACATAAAAGCTTGGTGCAATGCATAGATACATATATATTTTGATTTTTATCGTATTTAGAAGAAATTATCTGTACAACTTGCATGATATTGACATAAAATACACTTGAGTATTGTAATCCTTTGATTTACTTACTGTAAGTATCAGTTAAAAAAAACTACTGACCGATAAAAGGTTATGTTTGGTTCGTTTCGTTCACTGCGGCTTTTACAGCAATTCACCATCACTACACATCAAAAAATATCTTTGAGAATATATACAAAGCAGCGTTGCCAGATTTTTTTCGGTCAAAGCGGTATTTTGTCACTTGCTTTTTTTTTTTTTTTATTTTAATCACGGGAATCGATTCTCGGAGATATTTCCCTTTTTTCGATTATTAAATTTGTCCTGAGTCATCAACGCAGAGCCTAAACTGCTGGGGGGGGGGGCTACAAACTTGAAACTTTGCACACAGGTTCCTTTTGTAACGTAACCAATAGCCATCCACTAATAAGGGGTTTTTGGAAATTCAATCTTCAAGAGGATGAAAAGGTGGGATTTTTGATTGTTTGTATGATAAATCTTATTCCTTGGGTTTATAAACTTGAAACTTAGCACGATTACTTTTAAAGAATCTTATTCTTAGTTTTTCAAAACTAACCCTAATAGGGGGTTTAGGAGATGTTAAAGTTTGTATCAAAGAAACCCAACGCGCAGCAAGATTAGCTTGAAACTTTGTATTAATTAATATTTTGGACAGAAAATAAAGAAACATGTTTTTTTGATGCTAAGATCAATAAGCATTTTTAATTGCCACATTTTCAGGTCTTCGATTCTTACAGCGGACTGAGCGAGAGATTCTCTGCCATGGACCCGAGTTATCTCACTTTTGCCAACAAAATCTATGTGTCTAATGAATACACATTGGCCAATAGCTTTGCTCAGGTAGCTCGGTATTACAGAAGCGATGTCGAGAATATTGATTTTAGTAAACCACAGGAAGCTGCGGCGACTATCAATAAATGGGTGAGAATCTGTTTTTTTTTTTAATTCTACTTCTTAACGCGGACGCTCAGGTTGTGGAATGAGCTCTTCGCCGTGCGGTTTTCTCAAGGAAGTACAGCATAGGGTTCTTCAGGAAAAAGTTTTTGTGTTTGCAAGCGTACCACCAAATCATTCTACCTTGGTTTTTACCTTATAAGGTTGACAAACAAGCAGATGGTCCATACGATGTCAAGTTCAGGGTATCGCATTGGCGATACCCTGAACTTGACATCGTATGTCATCATCATCAACGTTAAATTGTTGCTTACTTATAATATGTCGATATGGTTGACATTTTAGTCAGATATATAATTATTTGTTTACAGGCAAATGACAAGACCCAAGGTCACATTAAAGAGCCGGTCAGCTCAGATGCGATAAGACCCGATGTAGCTGTTGCCCTCATCAATGTTATATTTTTCAAGGTAAAGATTAACAAACTAAACAGAGTGTCCTGGTGGTGGTCCAGGGTGTTCTAAACAGTAATTAGTAACTATGTGACGAAACCATCTAGGTACAATTTCGAATTTTCCTGAATTTTACGAAATGTTACTTTTGAGCCCATGAAATCCGCACAAACAATGATAATAATAAGCAACATACCACAATCACAATTCTGCTGTTATTGGGATATGCAAATATACCCGTTAAGTGTCCCTGAAAGATTACAAAAGCAAAACTCTGTATCAAAACAATCTAAAAAGTTTTGTTTAATTTAAGGGCCACTGGCACGTACCATTCAACGCGAGCGAAACACAGGACAAGGACTTCCACGTAGACAAGTCCACGACAGTTAAAAAACCTACCATGCGCCTGTACAGATCACTTTTCTACTACGACAGCAAGGACTTGGGAGCTCAGGTTAGTTCTACCACTGGTTGCATTTACTGAGTGCAGCCACCAAATAAACTCACCAATATTTTTTCAAAATAAGCTTATTTTCTTAACATAACATTTATATGCTAGTCTTATTGACAACAATTGCGGAGGATCGGTTTATTCTCCTGAGAACATCATCCACTTGTTCTTTCTAAACAGCTTATTGAACTGCCGTACAAAGAAGCCGGTTTTCGTATGGTCGTGGTGCTGCCTAAAGAAGTGGATGGCCTGCCTTCACTATTGGGAAAAGTGGCGCAAAAGGGAGTCCTCGCTGACGTGTTTGAATTGAGACCCACAGGAAATAACATTGATTTGGATATGCCTAAATTTGAAATCAAAAGTAAATGGGATTTGGAAAGTATTTTGGTAAAGGTGAGAAAATACCATCATTTTTAGTTTCTAAAAATACGTCGCCTTTCACCTCGCTCAAACTAGCAATCGTACAACCGAGGGAAGATTTGAAAATCATTCATCGTTTAATTCACAGGTCGGTGTTTCCAGTATATTTACTGAAAATGCAACGTGGATAGTAAAAGATGATGAATTGATAGTGGATAAGGTTTTCCAAGAGGCGTTTGTCAAGGTTGACGAGGAAGGAGCCACTGCTGGCGCTTTCACTGGTCAGTAAATTTTTCTACATTTTAAGCCAATTGGAAGAGATGGGTTTGGTATTGTCTCTGTACTCTTCAAAATGCAATCCCTTCTAGGCTTTGTGTGCTTACCAACTTCGGCCACATCATCACTTTCTATGGCAAGATTGTGGTCACAACACAAGCGTAAACAAACAATTTGTCAAATAAATATATAATGGTGCCGATTCTGTTGTAAATCGCACTAAACTAATTTTAGTCACATCTCATCTCTTTCTTACGAACATGATTGAAAAAGGATAGAACATATTTTAAGTTGTCAAATTAATCTTTGCCGTCTTATTTTGCGTGTATTTAGGCGTGACCGCGATAGATGGCGACTAAATTTATATTGAAAACAAGCATTGGACTAATTTCACAGAACTAAATTTCTTACATTCTTATGTTCTTTGTTAGAAAGAGACATAGTGACATTAAAATTAGTTTAGTTGTGAACAACAGAATCAGGGCCAATGTGTATTTAATTCTCCTTACATCGTTGTCTCATTCAAAATTCAAAAATATTTATTAAATCTAATAATATATATAAAATGGTTTTGTGGGTACGTAAATACGCAGTTTTCTCAATCACCACCAACCCCAATCAACTTCCCGTTGGGGTGGTAAATACCCCTTGGTCTCCAGGTGGTAGTAAGGGACTTTGGTCGCGGTGGGTGGAAGGCGGTGGTTGTGGGTGGCGAAAATGTTAAAACATATATTGCTGTCCTTTTCTAACACATGAGGACTTCTGAAAAGATCTCAAAATTTCTGAAATGGTCTAGAATGTTCCAAAATGTGTAAAACGGTTATAATCGATCTGGAATGTTCTAGAAAATTTTAAAGTGAATGCAAACTACTATTATCAATACAGAATGTTTGAGAAAGTTCTATAAATTTTCTGGTTTCATCTAGAAAGTTCCAAAATGTCCAAAACTAATAACAGTTTTATCGAATCGAGTTAGAATGTTCGAGAACGTTCTAGAAATTTCCCGAATGATCTGGAATGTTCCAAAATGAGTGCAATTTATTATGATCGATTTAGAATGTTCGAGAAAGTTCTAAAATGAGTGCAATTTAAAATGATAGAGAAAGTTCTAATTTTTTTTTATTGATCTGGAAAGTTCCATAATGTGTACGAGTGTTATTATTGATCTATTATTGTTATTGTTTTAACTAAAAGAACCAAATCGAAATCGAAAATAGAAATCTATAATATCTGTTAAAAATGTATCCTTATATATTTTTTATACCACTAAATATGCGATGTATTTTAACCCGAGCAACGCCGGGATTCGCTGCTAGTTTTTTATAAAAGTAGACCTTCGCAGGCAGTTATGAATACCAAGCCACGACGTGATCTTTATTTTGATAGGCATGATTATGTTAAATGCTCGATGGATACTTAGTTTATTTTATAGTTGGTTCCATAATACTTACAATTTGTTCAGGATGAGAATAGATTTCGAAAAGATGCCATTTCAAAGTATCCATCCAGTTTAAATGATTTAATATTTATGATGATCACATTAATTCACTAATGCTAAGGAAAATTTGGTTATGCTATCTGTCTAAGGACAGGTTGCAGTGCCCATGTCCTCTTGGTCGGAACCACCTCCAGCGTTACAGATCAAATTGGATCATCCTTTCTTGTTCCTGATACTCCACGAGGATAAAATACTATTCGCGTGTTTTTAGTCTTGGTTGGTTTTTTTAGTACTCAAATGTGAATGTTTATGATATGAATCATTCGTAAGAGTTTGTTTGTGTAACTTTGTTGTACACTGGGCGCTTCATATTATGTGTTTTTGTTACCTTATTTTACACTAGTAACTTCATGTATCTGTGTTTTGCACTTTTTTACACTGGGGTCTTAATATATGTATGTAGGTAACGTCATGCCTTATGGTTACTTTAATATGAACCATATATGACCACGAACAGAGGAGAATTTCATATTACGTTAGGTGATGATGTGGCCGAAGTTGGGAAGAAAATATTGTCTATTCCATGGACGTAAAAAAATGCCGGACGTATTCTCAATTTCTCACTAACAAAAAACTGTGTCGATCAAGTCGGCCACCTCGCTGTAAGTACAAGCCGGCACGCACATATTCACACATTAGTCGAGCGCGGGTAAACGGCAAGTCTCGTTTCCCGCGGAATGGCCAACTAAGGCAAAGAAGTGTTGTTAATAAATAACAGTTAGATTATCAAATAGTAACGTTACTTTTAACAAATGAGTTAAGCTGCAAGTATCTGAACACAAGTAGACAAACATGATTTTGTTACTGGAAAGTTTTAGTTCGTAAATCACTCTGTTTAGGTAATTGGGTAGTCAAAAATGTGTTACTTTTAAATAAAATAAAAATTCAGTGTAGGCCCAAAAAGGTCAAGAGCATTTTGGAACAAGCTCAATGTATGGTTCCATAGTGATGGTCAGTAAATGGTACAGTCCAACTCTTGGGACTGGATGAATAATTGGAACGAAATTTGAACCAGTACCAAACTACAGTAAATAACCCTACTTATGTGAATTCGAGTTACGAGTTTATCGCTCGAGTATTTCTATCAACAAATCTTCATATACAAGAAATTTTAAAGATAACCATTTATTATAAAGAAAACTGTGCCTAGAACCCTACTAAATATATTCTTGTTTGGCTTCACAGGTTTGGTTGCATTTCCTGTAAGTTCTGATTATGTGCCACCACCACCATTAGTGATCAAGGTCGACCATCCATTCTTATTCCTGATTCTTCACGAGGATAAAATATTATTCACTGGTACTTACACACATTGAGACATTTACAGATCCGCAGTAGTTCAGTACTGTCAGAAAAGCTATGGTTTTTAAATATAAATGTAATAAAGTAATAAATTATAGAGGAAAGTATGTAGTTTTTTTTTATTTCTATATTACTAGTAACTTTAACATAATATACAAATCTAAACTATTTATCGATTAATTACTAAGGGTTGCTAATGGTTTCTCTTAAGAAATTAAGAAATTGTTGCCATTACAATTGCTCGTCAAAAGCGATCATCATCAAAGATAGATACTAGCTTTCCGCCCGCGGTTTCACTAGCGCGTAGCGTACTCGCGGTAGGGTAATATACTAGGAGGTGACGACAGAAATGGTAACGATAAGGTAAATGGGTGAACTCGGGTTCATCGGATAGAGGATACCTCCCTGATGCCAAATAATTCGGTCTGCCTGCGCCAAGTGGTTGCGTTATCTAGATATGGCGCCTGAAAAACTGTTTATCGTGACCAAATAAAAACGATAAGGTAAATGGCTGAACTCGACGTAGAAAGTAAGTGCTAGTTGTACTGATGTCAAATTAAAAAAAACTGACCAAATATTCAGTTGCGTTATCTAGATATGGCGGCTGAAAAACAATTTATCGTGACCGAAAATGTTAAGAAATGATAAGTTAATGGCTGAGCTCGACGAATCATGGAAGTATTAGTGCATATTAGGTTAGTAATAAAAAAACTGACAAAAATTTTGGTTGCATTTCGTAGTTATAAGCGATCTACGTAACAGTTATTACTATGGATAATTCGAGTGTTTTACGGTTTCGGAGAATTTGCATTGTCAAAAATATGAAAATTATATCAGTGAGGGAGGGGTGTGCCCTCCCTTTATACCTCCCGCCGCCCCGTCTGCACTGAGCGGTTATATTAATCTTTTTTCATAGTTTGAGTATTTTATGAAATAAATACTTAGTTGTCTGGTAGGCTCATGAGCCTATAGTGATGTTGATGGCGGAAAAAAGCCAAGAATTATTTTCCATCTACCGTACGCAAAAAATAACTGCTGTTTGGAATTTTGAAATCAATATAGACATATAATCAATATAGTTATTTAAGACATTAAAGTTAGTTGCTAAAATTGTATTCGGACTTTCCCATAATATTTATGAATTTAGATTGTTATTGTAACGTGTCAATAGTTTTACAATTATTATAGAATCAACAATTTACTTTAATTTATTGACTGGCGAAAGACTACCGGGACTTTCTTAACAGGCATTGCTCCATATGTTCGATACATATCTCGCGCGTAAGATCTGCTGATCCAATTCTACTTTTGAAGGTAGCATTGAAGAAGCATCGAAATTCATAAGACTTGTAAAATTTCTCATTTTCTTTATTAGGTTTGTTTTTTTTAAAGCTTATTGCAATCTTCGTTGACTGAACTGACATAGTTTTGCAGCCATACATGTCGTAAACAATCGGATTGCCAAGACCCGAGCTACTTTCGCGCATTTGCGACCCTTATGGCGGTCTCAGAAGCTGACCCGAAGAGTTAAGCTCAAGATATTCGGGTCCAACGTGAAGTCTGTACTTCTATACGGGTGCGAAACGTGTAAGGTAACCAAGGCCATCTCGCACCAGCTACAGGTTTTTCTCAACTGATGCCTTCGCCAAATTCTCGTTATCTACTGGCCCGAGAAAACCTCGAACGTAGAGCTCCGAGAACGCTGCCACGAAACATCGATCGACTAACAGATCAAGCATCGCAAATGGAACTGGATTCGCCATACTCTCCGAAGAGACCCCGACCATACCCAAGCAGGTAATGGACTGGAATCCGCAGGGGAAACGATAGCGTGGCCGTCCCAAACAAACCTGGCGACGCACTGTGCTTGACGAAGCGAAGAAGATCGGGAAAGTCTTACGAGTTTCCAGAGTTTCTGTGGAAGCCCTCTGCCCCATCTAGGGGACATAGGATCATAATCCATGTCGCAAACAATTTTTTCTATTTTTTATCATGTTTTATTATTCAATGGCTCATCGTCATATAACTCTATTAGTGCATCTTGATAATCTTTATTTTTAGCAAGAATTTGTTTTATTTTTATTTATTTTTATTTATTTAAAAAACCAACAGCATATTGTCTTATATATAAGTAAACAAGTATAATATAAACTTAACATAAGCCAATTACAGGTTTTTCTAGATTAACCAAGAGCAATAGGAGTGAGTGGATTAATCTAAATAAATATGTATTTACGTATAAACGTAGAAAGTGTGTACAGTGTGTGTAAGGTCGTGTGTAAGAGTAAGAGTGTGTACGGGTGAGTAGTGGAAGTAGTGTTTGAGAGCGAATGTGCATGTGGAGGGTGTATGTGTATTTGTTTAGTATGTCAAAGTTACCTATGGATGCTTAAAATTATGATGATATGAATTTATTAAAAAGTCTATCAAAAACTTGCCTTTTGAAAGTATGATTCCTGTTAGTGAATATATCTATGTCGGAGAAGAGTTGGTTATGAGTGGAGCAAATGCGATTGATTGGAGAGTTACGTGAATAATTGGTACGTTGGGGTGCAGTATTAAATAATTTCGTGTGTCTGGTACGAGAATATAAATATTTAGGTGTGCTCGGCATATTAAGCACTGTAAGTAGAATTTGTTCAACTGTGTATCTGGTAATCAATTATGTGTATCTGGTACTGTTTTTTCTTAATAAACTTATGACATAAAGTGGACGTACTTTTAACTGCTGTAAACATTTTATAACGTGATAAATGATAACCACAAGCGTACTTCAGATTACGATTACACCGAATTTGTAATACTGCATGAAACTTTTTTAATGCGCTCGTGGTGAATCATGATTAGCCGTTCTTAATCGATCGGCTACCACCGTCATGGTTGGTATCTGGATGGGCCGCCTAGTGGTATTTCAAATCGAGCGTTTCTGTGCTTCGGAAGGCACGTAAAGCCGTTGGTCCCGGTTATCACTTAATTATGATAGTCGTTAAGCTAGTAGGATGCCTCCTAGGTGGCTTGAAAAATTCCTACAGTAGGTTGACCACTAGCCTACCTCCACCAATTCGCAGTGGGCATGCGTGGTCGAGTATTGGCCCAGTCCCTTTCACCCTCATTTGTGAAAGGAGGCCTGTGCCAGTGGGATATAATAGGCTGATGATGAATATGATTTTTTTAAACAATACTACTTTTTAATTTTTTACACTATTTTCACAAATCTGGCACATTAATTCTGACATATTTAAAATAAAATACTTTTGTCAACTTAAGAGTAAATAATACGTGAACAGCGTGAGCAAGCGTTGCCTAAACTTGCCTGTAAGCTCGTACAGGTAACTAGTGCAAAATATCTTTCACAACAATGTTTATAATCTTATCTATGTTTCCCTGTTGACTCGTGAATGCCGCTTAGTGCAGGCGGGGCAGCAGGGGATTTAAAGAGAGGGGGGTGGCACTAATATAATTTTCATATTTTTGACAATGTAAATTCCGCGAAACCATAAAACACTAAAATTATCCATATTGATAATTGTTACGTAGATCGCTTATAACTACGAAATGCAACCAACATTTTTGACAGTTTTTTTATTACTAAGCTAGTATGCACTAATACTTCCATGATTCATCGAGCTCAGCCATTTACCTTATCATTTTTTTTCGGTCACGATAAACAGTTTTTCAGCCGCCATATCTAGTTAACGCAACCGAATATTTGGTCAGTTTTTTTAAATTAACATCAGTATAACTACTACTTACTTTCTACGTCGACCTCAGCCATTTACCTTATCGTTTTTTTTTGGTGACGATAAACAGTTTTTCAGGCGCCATATCTAGATAACGCAACCACTTGGCGCAGGCAGACCGACTTATTTGGCATCAGGGAGGTATCCTCTATCCGATGAACCCGAGTTCACCCATTTACCTTATCGTTACCATTTCTGTCGTTCCCTCCTAGTCTATAACCAACAAGACATACACTACACTATTACAATAAAAAATACATGACATAAATTCTAAGTGTTGCCTCAATTACAGGCTAGCACAGCATGCAATTAATTGAATTATTATGAATAAAGTATTACAGGAAAAAAAAACTATAACAAGAATCCATTGTATAGAGCAATTAAAATATAACAATATCATGAATAAGTTAAATATAAACAATACATAATGGCCCTGATTCTGTTGTTCACAACTAAACTAATTTTAATCTCACTATGTCTCTTTCTAACAAAGAACATAAGAAAAGGTTGTAAGAAATTTAGTCCTGTCAAATTAGTCCAATGCTTGTTTTCAATATAAAGGGGATAGAACCTTTGTGGCATAGCTAGCCGCCGCCATTTTGATTTTTTTTCAATGTCGCGGCGCACGGTGTAAGTGGTATATTTCGGTAGAGGACACTTATACAAACAAAAAATGTAAATCAATATGGTGGCCTAAAGTGTCACGTTTCCGAGATATTTGGAGGTAAAGATCGCCATATGATAATTATGACAATCATTAAAAATGAACTTATTACGTATTTATATGCATTCGATTGTATTCAAATAATAGTTTCCAGTTTGATTCATCAATTTTTTAGAATAGAGTTACACTAGGAGCACGAAAAACAATATTTTTAATTACTTACCTCCTAAACAGCATCGTAATATTCGCTATGAACCACAATGTTGTCAAAGTAGCTCGGATCGTGACTTGTTTTCCATCTTGTCATTATTATACAAACAAAAATGACAATACTTGTTCTAAAATCTATGTTACCAAGTTAATTGGAACTAAAGATTGCTAAGTAATGTTCCCTAGGCGCCAAAATTGCAATAGCGACGTAAATAAATAAAAAAACCCGGTCCCGCGGCCGGCCCGACCTAATAAAACTTCCACCTAAATTAAAGTCCCGTCTTCGTGGAAGTCTGCTCACGTGCACACAATGGCACCAGTGTCTTCTAACCAAGTTACCAGCATATGGGCTTCCCGAGGGACTATGCAAATGGGTCGCCAATTTTCTGTCCAGCAGATGCATAAGAGCTGAGAGATATAAATGCTGGCGTTCCGCAAGAGTCTGTACTGTCCCCAACACTGTTCCTGCTGCATATCAATGAAATGCTGTCTATTGACGGCATTCATTGTACACTCATTGCAAATATTCCTCGTTTCGTGGTGGATGACCGCGAACGGCTTGTCTGAAATCGAGAGCACACTAACTAGTGTCTCCGGTTACGGTCGACTAAACCTAGTCCATTTCAACCCCACTAAGACCCAAGTCTGCGCGTTCACCGCTAAGAAACCCCCATTTGCTGTGGCTTCACAATTCCAGAACATGGACATTAGTGAAAGCATCGGAATCCTCGGCATCGGCATTTCTAACGACGTCAATAGTCCGTCTAGAAGACAAGGTTAAGCTAGCACCCAAAAAACTCGAAGTGCATAACAGAGCGAAGCAGTACTTCACATCGGGCCAAAGGCTGCAACTTTACAAGTCATGTCCGGCCTTACATGGAGTACTGCTCTTACCTGGATACCAGTTTGGGCCTTTAGACTCGGTTCAGCGACGTGCCATTAGAATTGTCCACGATCCCGAGCTCACAAGCAGCTCAATCTAAGGAGAGACTTTGCCTCCCTATGTGTGTTCTACCGCTTGTACAACGGACAGTGTTCTGTAGAATTATTTAACTTGATGCCCACGGCTACCTTCTACCATCGCAAGTCTCGCCATTGACCGGGAGTCCATCCTCACACATTGGAACCAAAATAGTTTCTAACTATGCGGTCTCAAGGAGCCTTTTTCGCTTACAATCAGGCGGGCCGTATGTTTGTTTGCTACCCAAGTAGTTTTAAAAAACCTTTTATTTAAAGGTTTAAGGTCACGGCTTGTTTCTATTATGTGTCTTAATATATTTTTAAAACCGTGATGCAATATTATTTGACCACTATTGCTTAAAAACAAGAACATAAATTGTACTTAATCAACTTTAAACTCACTTCATTTGTCAACTTCATTCGTCTCATATTATATATACATCGATATTCCAATATCTCGGTAACATGATATTTTAACACAAGTATTGTCATTTACGCGACATTGTGACCAACGTGTCCATACTCCAGGAGCTAGGCATCACGCAGCGTTTATCAGCCGTAGTACAGTCGCACATACTGCAGTACTTTTGGGCATGTTTCTAGGCGGGATAACGACTCCATTGAATGGCTGGTCATACAAGGAAAAGTAGAGGGAACCAGATCACGCGGCAGGTCACCTATGCGCTGGTCTGACCAAGTAAAATCTGCAGTGGGAAACCGCGTATCTGACTGCACCAGGCAGTCTGCCAACAGAGAGAGATGGCGGGAGATCGTGCGGAGAGCCGTGTCCGCCTCTATCACCGATGTGGACGCCTCAAAACGTGACCACGACCGCTCTGCCAAGAGCGAAACGACAGAGAAGAAGATTGTCATTTTTGGTTAATAACGGCGACATGGAAAACAAGTTAACCACTACGATCCGAGCTATTTGACAACATTGTATTTCATTGCGAATATTGCGATGCGGTTTAGTAGGTAACCAATTAATGAATGTTGTTTTTTCGTGTTCTTTGTTTTGCTATATTCTAATAAAAAGTTAAATCAACCTGGGAACTATTATTTGAATACAATCTAATGCATATAAACACGTAATAAGTTCATTTTTAATGATTGTCGTAATTCTCATATGGCGATCTTTACCTCCAAATATCTCGGAAACGTGACACTTTAGGTCACCATATTGCTTAACATTTTTTGTTTGTATAAGTGTCCTCTACCCAAATATATCACTTACACCGTGCGCCGCGACATTGAAAAAAAATCAAAATGGCGGCGGGTGGCTATGCCAGCTCCCATACAAAAATGTTCGTACGCCTTTAGTCGCCATCTATCGCGGTTACGTCAAAATAAGACGGCAAAGATTAATTTGACAATTAATTTGACAACTATGTTCTATCCTTTTTCAATAATGTTTGTAAGAAAGAGATGAGATGTGACTAAAATTAGTTTAGTGCGATTTACAACAGAATCGGCACCAATGTCAATTTAATTTGTAATGGTACGAGAGCTACCAACGTTTTGGAGAAAGAACTTTAGCATGGCAAATTTTATGATATTGCCTTGCTCATAGAAGCCTGATTGAGATGCACCAACTCTGACAGCCGGAAGTGGTTGCGTTTCCTTCTGCGCATCCTGTTTGTACTGGTGAAAATTTCGGAGTTTGAAACATTTTAACATTTTTTAATTTTTTTCAACATTTTCTACATCTTAAACGCAACTTAAACGCAAACGCAAGCAACTTAAACTTAAATTGGCATAGCGTTATGTGGTTACTAACTACGTGCTAGGTGCTATTTCAGTTGTGAAAAAAGTAAATGTCATATCATTTCTCAAAATCAACCGCTAAAAGGGTGTAACAGGGGTTCAAAATTTGTATGGAGAAATCATAAGATAGATGTTAATTCGAAAATTCACAGGTTTACCAATAAATATATACTTGTTTTGTACTTTATCAAAAAAAATCCCTACAGAGGGTAAAAAGAGGTAAATATGTAGTCTAAAAATCAACATGGGTGTCATTTTCAAGGTTTGTCTGGACGTTGATTACGTAAATGTCAATGAATTTGAACACTTGAACGACAAAAAAAAAGTTCTAATTTATTATTATTATTTTGTATTCATTAATTTTTTTTGTATTGATCAAATTTTGTTCCAATAAGAATCTATTGGAACAAAATTTGATTGGTTTCGTTAATAGCATTTTTAAATCCTGTAGTAAATGAACGCTCCAACCTGTATCACATACATACGATACCTTATACATTGTTAATAGATATAGTATAATAATATATTGAGGAACAAATGAATTTGACTAATAATTACAATCATTTAATCTCTTTGTTTGTATAAGATTTAGGCTTTGCTTCGTGTTCCGGATTAGTTGTTTGGTTTTAATTTTCTCTTTCGTTAACTCTGATTTGCAACAATTTTATGATAACTATCTTAGTGTAACTGATAGATGGCTGATAGATGTCGCATCAATATTCTGTTCGAATTCAAACGATAACAGTTTCCCCTCAAAGTCTGCTTTGCAATTACTATAAACAAGTCTCAAGGGCAGACACCAAAATTTGCAGGAATACTCGTAGGCTTGAGAAAATTGTTTCTCACATGGTTGGTGGTTTTGGCACAACGCTACTAAAGTTTATCAATGAAAATAAAAAAAAACCGCGGGCAAAAATAGTCAGTTTATAAATATTTAGAGTTACTTATTCTGATTCTTCACATCATCAAGCTAATATTTTTTTATATTCGGTAACTATTGAAATAAAAACAACTGGGTGATAAAAATCAAAATCTTTTAGTTTAATTATGAATTAGAATTAAATTATAATAAGACTATCTAGGAAAATGTTGACTTCCCCTGAGGCGTTCCTTGGTCGTCACTTTGACAGTGAAATTTCTTTGTTTAAATTATTTAGACACCAGCAATGAACTAATGCTAACCTGGAATTTTGGAAATTTGCGTTTTTTATGTCAAATTGTTCACAAGTCATCAAATGACAAAAAAAATAAAAAGCTGTTCCAAGAAATGGCCAAATTTTAAATTAAGCACTATGCTAAGTAAAAAATACTTTTTGCGCTCGCCCGATATAAGATTCCGTCACTCGACTTGATTTACTTTTTTTACAGGGATGCTTATAAGGCCTTTGTCCCCTCATTGGCAACCACCTCCAGCGTTAGAGATCAAAGTGGATCATCCTTTCTTGTTCCTGATACTCCACGAGGATAAAATACTATTTGCTGGCACTTAAATAAAAAATAAAATAAAATAAAAATAGCCTTTATTTCTACTAAGTATAAATAACATTATCTCTCTAGCTTATTATAAAATATCTATATCTATATTACTTTATTATTTTTAAGAGTTAGAATACAATAACAAGTTATGATAGTATACATTTTATATTATTTGATTTACATAACTTATTTCTAGTAAACTTATTAACTAGTATTATGCATTAGTAGTCGCCTCTGCGGCGTAGGCCTCCCCTAAACCCTTCCACTTATCTCTTTCTCGTGCCTTTTGCATCCAATTTGGTCCACCTATTTGACTGAAAATGTCTCTCCATCTTTTACTTGGTCTTCCTTTTTTTCTTTTTCCTTCCCTTGGTACCCATTCTGTCAAACGTTTAGTCCATCTACTATTAGTCAACCTACATACATGTCCTGCCCAATGCCATTTCAACAGTCTAGTTCTTTTCAGTGCATCTACTATTTTTGTTTTTTGTTTGCTGGCACTTACACACATTAAATAAAAGAAAATAGGTAAGTTAAATAAGTTGTACTGAAATCAGTGCCTAGAACCCTAATAAATATATTCTTGTTTGGCTTCACAGGTGTGATTTGCAGTGCCTGTAAGGTCTCCTATGTGCCACCACCGCCATTAGTGATCAAGGTCAACCATCCATTCTTATTCATGATTCTTCACAAAAATAAAATATTATTCACTGGTACTTACACACATTGAGACATTTACAGATCCTCAGTAGTTCAGTACCTACTGTCAGAAAAGCTATGGTTTTTTATTGTATAGGACTAAATTTCTATAAATTATCGAAGAAAGAATGTATATATCTGATAGAGTTTGTCAATATATGTTTCATCGCACAGCTGTGGCAGGTTGTCACTACTATTTTATTAGTCCTATGCTGTACAACAGACTAAATAAGGAACTAAATATACACCCACTACCTTTATATAAGTGCAAATTAAAATGTACCGAATGGCTCAAATTGTTGTCCTATGAAGAGACTGATAACTTAGTATTGCGTAAATAGCACTAGACATTCACAAAACTCACACACTACATACATTCACACACACTAACTTACACACACACTAACATTCACACAGTTCATATAGGCACACTTTACAATTAGTACACTCGACAATTCAAAATAACTTCTTGTCTTGCATGTTAGTTTTTAAGGTCATAATTTCTTATTGTTTTAAACTCTGTTCATGTTTGTAAAATGAAGGAGGGCGTTGATATCTGCGACACAGTTTTATACTATTGTAGATGTCATTGTTTCAAATGTAATTTGTAATAGTGTTTTATGTGCCTCAAATAATTTTTTATCTCTTATCTCTTAATAATTTTTTTTGTTTTTATGTCAATGACAAAGAACAAAATATTTATAGCATTATGAAGAGAATATTTTTACCAATAAGGTGTAGCACAGAAGACTTTTTGTGCAAAGGAGTCTGCGGCACACAAAAAGTCTGTGTGAAAACAAAGGGTTGTGCACCTGACTTTTAGCATGTTGTGTGTGTTACTGCTTCGAATTGTATAGGTTCTATTTTCATACTCTAAAATGTTTGGCAAGGTGCAGTCTATCATCTGCGCTGCACCTTAGGTGTACCTACCTGGTACATATTGTCTGCGCTGCACCTTATATGTACCAGGTAGGTACACCTAAGGTGCAGCGCAGACGATAGACTGCACCTTGCTAATGTATAAATCATGGATGCATAAAAAAATCAGGACAGTGTCACCGTACACGAAGTGAAGCACCCCAAGTAAGCCGGTCTCCGAAATACAAGCCTCACACACACATGTATACTATAGTAAGCCAATTGGTTGTAATTTCGCATTGAGACGTCGACACAAGGCTCAGTATCACTTGTGCCTGCTTGGACCAGTACTGATTTTACTCACACATACATAGGAAATATACAGCTTCACTTTCTTATACGGCACTGCTCCATCCTGATTTTTTATAGGTCTATGTATAAAAGTACTGGAAAAGTATGGATAAAGATAAGTACATAAATGATTTCGTAAACCTTTGCCTTTTCTGAGAGAACTATTATAAAGGGTATTTTTGACAGACATAAATAAATGATATTAAATTATGAAAACAATATTTCACTCAAATCAAGCCCTGTTATGAGGATAATAAGGAAGATTTGTTAAGAAAACATATAATATTATTGATGTAAAACATCTTAATATGTATTAACATAGTTGGTTTATAACTTTTGTGTGTATGTTTTGTTTTTTAATGTTTGCATCGAATGGCGCGCAAAAATAAAATGTTTTTCTTTCTTTCTTCTTTTCCCTATATCCTCGTTCGGTTTCTAATAGCACTAATCGAAAACAAAGGAAACTTCTTACCTCTGCGGCTCAGCCAGGAACAGTTTTTTATCAACAATATTTTGGCTCCAACATGTGTTTTGTAAAATTCTGTTATATACACTTAAGCAATGTTAAATACATATACAAAATGAACTGTAAGCGAAAGCACTTCTAAGAATTTTAATTCGAACTTTTGTTTATTTATCAAATAAAATATTGACAATCAAATCAAACAAAGAAATACGTTTTTTTTAGATGGAATTAGGGATGCAACCGATTCATCGATGTTTACAAAACATAAATCATACATCGATCGATATCAAAAGTCACAAACATCGACATCGTTCATTCATTCCGTTTGCTGCCACCCGAAGAAATCATGATCACGCGTTGGTTCACCGTGCTTTCTTCTTCTTCGTGATACACTTAATTCATTTCATTTCACTATGATGCACATGGATGAAGTAATCACAAAATTGTTATTTCCAGCGGCATCTTGATTTTTTATTCATTAATAAATCTTTTCGTTTGAGGAAATGTGTTTTCTTTTAAGACCGGCCGCATACTATAAGAAATTTTCTGTCAGAAATTCGCTTGCTCATACATTTTTACGTCAGAATTTTCGGATAGTATGCGGGGTCTAGAACAAAATGTATGGGGAAAGTGCCTTCCGGCGGGCGTCCGAAAATTTGTGACAGAAAATTTCTTATAGTATGCGGCCGACCTAAAGATCAGAAGTTAATAAATGGAAGTTAGCTAAGGTATTGTTGAAAACTATTAAGATTTAGTTTAATGAACATAAATGAGCTCATTTATGTTAATTAAAATGTTTGTGAGTACATTTTAAATCGTGTGATCGGTGTGACGGACGAGAGAATAAAAAATTTAAAACATCGAAATGTGCATCGAAAATACATCGATGTGTCGTATGTCAAACGATGCTCATCCCTAGATGGAACGGAATTCTGACTTTATATAGGTTTTATTACATCCATGATATAGGTAGGTATCGGACTTTTTGGCGGGAACTTGCAGAGTGACATAGCGGTTTCATTTTTAATTTCATAAATTCGTGTATTTTGAGTTTTATTGCATATTATCGGTGGTATTTTTTTTTTTTTTTATTAAGACAAAATCCACAGCTCTTAGTTAAACAATTTTACATACTTAATTACATCACTTACAGCCAATTACGGATTTAAATTTTGATTTTTTAACATAGTTTTAAGCAGCCACATTAATACTGTATTCTGTATGGTATTAAATTAAAACAAGTATATATATATAATGTGTGGTGTGTAGAGGTTGGTGTGAGCTTGCGTGGTGTGAGCATGTGTAGTGTAAGCGTGTGAGGTGTGAACGCGAGTGTGTCTATGTGTACATGTATGTATGGGTATGTGAGTGCGTTTAGTAAGTGTAAGTTTGAAGGTCTCCAACTCATCAATCACACAAAACTTTTAAATTTTTATTCTTAAACACATTTTTGTTTTCATTAGAGTGAAACTTTTTATTATATGTTCGATGCATTCGGTTCACCAATGAGCACTGAGCATAATTAGTCCTAGCTGGTGGTACTGCAAATAAACTAGTGTGCCTTGTTCGAGTTTTAGGACAGCAAAGACGCAACACTCTAGAAGTTAACTCAGGACAGTCGATATATCCGTTACAGATACCATGTAGCAGTGACATATCATACAGTATACGACGGTTCTCAAGTGGAGTGAAACTTTTTATTATATGTTCGATGCATTCGGTTCACCATTGAGCACTGAGCATAATTAGTCCTAGCTGGTGGTACTGCAAATAAACTAGTGTGCCTTGTTCGAGTTTTAGGACAGCAAAGACGCAACACTCTAGAAGTTAACTCAGGACAGTCGATATATCCGTTACAGATACCATGTAGCAGTGACATATCATACAGTATACGACGGTTCTCAAGTGTTGCGGGCTTGTGACGATTACATGCTTCATTATAATTTTTGAAAGCGCCATGACACCGATAGTTTAGATAGTTTTTACAAATTTACATTGATTTTTTTCAATAACCTGAATATAAGTGATATATTATGGACACCATATAGTGCAACAATATTCAAGGATGCTTCTAACATATGAGAAATATAGCACTTTTAGGCAATCTATATCAGAGAAGGGGCGACTGACTCTTAAAACAAACCCTAAACTTTTGGAAGCTTTATTTACAATGTTATCAAGTTGCTCTGAAAAAGATAATTTAGCATCCATTGTAACCCCGAGGTCCCTTATTGAAGATGATTTGCCTATTATGACT
Organism: Polyploca ridens; assembly: GCA_951394255.1. Taxonomy (NCBI): domain Eukaryota; kingdom Metazoa; phylum Arthropoda; class Insecta; order Lepidoptera; family Drepanidae; genus Polyploca; species Polyploca ridens. The sequence goes on from OX596261.1 coordinate 3,201,350, forward strand.
TTATTAATTTCAAAGTTAAATTCGGTGGGATTTCTTTTTCGAGTAAAGGAGACATAATGGCACTTATTTATATTAATCCCTATACGATTAGTGGCATAATACTTACTGAGTCTATCAAGATCTGCTTGAAGATTAAAACAATCGGAACTATTTTGAATTTTCATACAAATTTTAGTGTCATCAGCATACATTAGATACTTGGCGTATCGGAAACAAGCACCAACGTCATATAAGTATGAGGCATACAGCAATGGTCCCAAAATAGATCCCTGCGGCACGCCTGATGGAACTTTTATAAAATCCGAGCAATATCCACCCACAACCACCGCCTGCGACCGGTTGCGCAAATATGACTCCATCCATCTCAAAAGGTTACCGCGAATACCAAGCTCACGCAGTTTTCGTAAAAGTATGATGTAGTCTACCCGATCAAACGCTTTTTCAAAATCAGTGTTGACCACATCGACCTGCGAACCACCGTCCATATAGTTGGCAACATGTTCATAAAAAAAAAAATATCCAATAAAGATCAATCCATGTGCACCAGTGAAGGAAATGAAATGAATCATGTGTATCGTGCCTTTTCAAGTTGTCTCAAGAAGTCCGTGAAAAGTTTTAGCCACCATTGTACTAAAACATGACTTTTATGGACGGAGACTGACTATAATATAACTGGAAAATGGCAAAATACACAAGCCGTGTGAAGCCAACAAATAAAAAAAATAAAAAAATTGGTAGGTATCTTCTTCATAATTTTAAGTATGGCAACCAAATCCAAATTAGGACTTATTTCTGCCAGTGTCGAGTTCTATTAAATCACTTTCACAGTTTTACTAAATACCTACTCAAAGGTCACAGTCCTCAGTCAGTCACCGTACATTAAACTCATGTTTTACTTTTACTACAATGGTACTAAAACTCTTCACGGACTTTTTGAGACAACTTGAAAAGTCACAGTACACATAATTAATTTTTATTTCGCTTCACTTGTGCACATGGATTGATATTTATTGCATAAACTAACATCGATAATATGTAATAAAACTCAAAATACACGAATTTATGAAAATAAAAACGAAAACGCAACGTCACTCTGCAAGTTCCCGCCAAAAAGTCCTGCATAATACTAGTAACACACCGTTCGACCGTCGGACTCCTAGGAGGCGGGGCATCCTGCCGTGCATCAGAGCGTGAGTAGCGCGGCAGAAACAGGCAGAACCGATATAATTATTATATTATACGTCGGAACGTGTGTTACGGCTATTACTCTACGATTATACGATTCAAAACGTAGAGTGAAGATCCCTTAGAGTCCGTTTTGTCGTGGCCAGTTTGAGATAGAAAATGAGCTATATGTAGTTATACGATTTTTATACATGTATAGAACTGGTGTTACCATATAATTACTTTTACTCGGCTTTTGGGAAATTATTATTTGAGTTCTATAAAAAGCTTATATAAAATTTGACATTAATTTAGAATAATAAATATCCTGGGTTTACACATATATTGCGTCAAATAAATCGTATTATTTCGTGATAAGTATTATTTGTTATTATAGCGGCAATAGAAAATTTCAACTGTCTACTTATTACGGTACATGAGAACCTCACTGTCAGACAGACGGACTGACAGCGGACGCTTAGATATAGGGTCCCATAGGCAGCCTTTGGGTAGGGAAGTAAAAAAAAATGATTTGTAATCTCCTTCGTATAGCCCCACAAACTTATCTGGCCCCGTGGCCAGGTTTAGTTTAACTTTGACGGCCATTGATTTGGGATTTCATATTTACGATTTATAACGTATTAAAACAAGGTACTTACTAGATCTCGTTCAAACCGATTTTCAGTGAAAGTTTGCATGGTAATGTAAATCATATATATTTTTTGTTTTATTGTTTTCTTATTTTAGAAGTTACAGGGGGGGACACACATTTTACCATTTTGGAAGTGTCTATCGCGCAAACTATTCACATTAGAAAAAAATGATATTTGAAACCTCAATATCATTTTTGAAGACCTATCCATAGATAAAAAAAAATGTTGAGTTTCAGTTCTATGTATGGGGAACCCCAAAATGTATTGTTTTTTTTTTCTATTTTTGTGTGAAAATCTTAATGCGGTTCACAGAATACATCTACTTACCAAGTTTCAACAGTATAGTTCTTATAGTTTCGGAAAAAAAGTGGCTGTGACATACGGACGGACAGACAGACTGAACAACACTCTGCCACTGGACACTAAGCACTTAGTATGAATTCGGTTGATGTAAATAAAAGAACTGAACTTTTTGCTATTGGTAAGGTATATATTTCAAATGCGACTAAAACAAGGTCATAATTTGCAAGAGAATCTTAACATCGCGATCTAGAAAACAAACATAACAGTAACAGCGCAATCTAGTGATAACAAGGAACAAAAATATTATACACAGACAGACAGACATGACGAATCTATATGGGTTCCGTTTTTTGCCATTTGGCTACAGAACCCTAAATAGAACTTATTATATCTTTCGAAAACAATAGCGTAAATGAATGTGATGAAACAATATTTCTTGGCATAAAGTTAGATGATAAAGTAGGATATGTAAGAAAGTTAATCCATTTTTTATGACATACATGCAAACCACGGCTATGTATGTTCTGTCATTAGATATGGTATAATCGAGTGGGGAAATTCATTCAATAGAGTATTTATTGCGCAAAAGCAATGCGTACGAGCAATCTGCAATGTAGATAGTTTGACTTCTTGCAAACCATTATTCAAAAAATTAAATTTGCTGACGGTCCCTTATTTATACATTTTTGAAATGTGTTGTTTTGTTAAAATGCATATGCAGCTATTTAATCGATTTTGTGATGAATGTAGTCTTATAGTAGATTGCCAAACAGATTGAGACTTTCAAACATAAGAACAACGCTGTATAGTAACAACTGTTATCCAATGGCTGTAAAAAATTACAATAAATTGCCTAAAAGTATTAGTAATTTAGCAATAAATTTAAAATTATATTTAAAAAAATGTTATCATGTGAATTTTTCTATTCAATAAACGATTATTTCAATTATAAATTTAGGTAACAATTCCAGAACACCTCCTTGAACATCAGTCAAAGCATCGGGATCCTTGGCGTCGACATTTCTAGTGACGTTTTGTTCCGAAGTCACTTGGAAGACAAGGTTAAGCTGGCATCCAAAAAGCTCGGAGTGCTCAACAGAGCGAGGCAGTACTTCACATCGGGGCAAAGGCTACAACTTTATAAGTCACAAGTCCGGCCTCATATGGAGTACTGCTGTCACCTATGGGCGGGAGCACCTGGATACCAGCTTGGGCCTTTAGACTCGGTTCAGCGACTTGCCATCAGAATTGTTGACGATCCCGAGCTCACAAGCGGTTTAGAGCCCCTTAGTCTGAGGAGAGACTTTGCCTCCTTATGTGTGTTCTACCGCTTGTACAACGGAGAGTGTTCTAAAGAATTATTCGACTTGTTGCCCACTGCTACCTTCTACCATCGCAACTCTCGCCATCGACGGGGAGTCCATCCTCACATATTGAAACCAGAATTGTTTCGAACTGTGCGGGCTTAAAGGAGCTTTCTTCCGCGGACGGTCAGATTGTGGAATGAGCTCCTCGCCGTGGTTTTCCCAATGGAGTACAGCATGGGGTTCTTCAAAAAGGGCGTGAAGAGATTTCTTCAGGGTCGGCAACGCGCAAGTGATGCCCCTGGTGTTGCAAGCGTCCATAGGCTACGGTAACTGCTTACCATCAGGCGGGCCGTATGCTTGTTTGCCACCTTAGTGGTATAAAAAAAAAAAAAAAAAAAGGTATGAATAAAAATTTTAAAATCTTATAGATATAGTTTATGTTAGGTGAATCTTAAATCTGTTTTATTGCTTAATTTATTTTGTGAATGTTAAAACTCAATATATTATAATTTTATTTTCTATTTTATCAAATATTTACATTGTATTAATCAATTTTGCATACCACTTGCTGGTGAAGAGTGAGCACGTTTATTATTATGTTGTATGTACCACAATTCGAGCGAAATAAAAATCATTCATTCATTCACTAGAGTGGGAGACTGAAATTTTATGTTGGCAGCACAGATTTGAGAAAAGTTGGCAATACCGAAACGTCTTTGGAATGTCATTATTTATTTCGCGAACCAGTTCGCAAACAATGTAATGACCTTGAAAAACCGACATTCGAGTAGGATAAAAAATGCTAGCGCTCTGTCTCGTTTCTTAACGTGTATTTCCAATGAGTGTTTCTCTTTCTGTGTGAGTGAGTCAGAAGATATCTCAAGGTCAAAAAAGGTCTTTCTCTGTTGTGATCAAAAATATTTAAAATAGCGATGGGTAACTAGCCGAAACAATAGCTTAGCTAGCCGGCTATATGGGGTGTAAAAGCCAGCTAGCTAGTCAGCTATTTTGGCTATTTAGCTAGAGCAGCGGCGGCTTAGCTAGTTGAATAACGTTCAACTGCGATCCGAGTTCGATCCTCGCCGCTGCAACAAGTCTAGTCTAGATGATAATATAATAAATTTTATTGTATACTCTTTTGAAAAGAAATTACTTTCTCTCATAGGTCATGCGTATTACTAATAAAAACATCGAAAATCAACAATAACGTCATCTCTATATATGGATATGAACTAAAAGCTTTCACAGTACATCGACTCAGTCTTAAGTTCTAGGCAAGTAAACCATAGATGTCGCGCTGCTTCAGATGTTTAAAACTATTTATTTAAACCCCATTATATTACAGACTAATAGAAATTAAATTAAATTTAAAAAATAGGTTTGAATTAGTTTCAAATTCAAAATAATAATAACGACATGCACTCTAATTTCACACTTTCGGCACAGCTTTCGGGACTCGCACTACTACTCAGATTCGCAGTAAGCGCACGCACACACACGTAGACAGAGAAAGCTATAGACCTTGAGATATCTTCTGACTCATTCACACAGAAAGAGAAACACTTATTGGAAATACACGTTAAGAAACGAGACAGAGCGCTAGCATTTTTTATCCTACTCGAATGTCGGTTTTTCACTTAGATTAAGGATTAGGTAGATAGGCTGTCAGCGAATGGCGAAGAAGATAGCGATAATTCGACATAGTTACATATAATACAGCTACGTACAATTAATAGTGCCATACTTACACTTTCACCCCATTATGTGGGTAAACCAAGGATGTTAAAAAAAGTCGGATATATTCTCGCCAACAAAAAAACTGTGTCACTCAAGTCGGCCACCACGCTGTACGTACAAGCCGGCACGCACACATTAGTTGAGCACGGGTAATCGACTCTGTGTAAACGGCGACAGAGTCTAGTTTCCAGCGGAATGGCCAATATGTGTGCGTGAAAGGTGGCCGACTCCATAGACACAGTTTTTCGTTAGCGAGAATATGTCTTCTGTAGTCTTTAGGGTAAACTGGTATTGGGTATTTTGGTTTTACTACGAGTCGTAATTTTATCAATGGTGTGGCAGGTGATATTGTTATAACTTTATAGAAGTCATAATAAAACACGGGAATGATGAAGTATAGTTTAATTAAGACCTAATTATATAAAATAAAAAGGTACGTACAGGCTAGAAGATTTTTTTGTATGAGTTGTGACTTATCACGTTTTGACCGCAACCTCCTCTTTTATTGATTGTATATACTGTACTGATAGGTGATGTATTCTGAAGACACATTAATACCTAATTATCCTTTGCTTCCATATAAAATCGCAAATTTTCACATTTAGAGAGTAACTCTAAATGTGAAAATTGAATGGTTGAGCCATGCGGATCTGAAGAGAATCTGGTAATCGACTCTGTGTAAACGGCGACAGAGTCTAGTTTCCAGCGGAATGGCCAATATGTGTGCAGTGTGCGTGAAAGGTGGCCGACTCCATAGACACAGTTTTTCGTTAGCGAGAATATGTCTTCTGTAGTCTTTAGGGTAAACTGGTATTGGGTATTTTGGTTTTACTACGAGTCGTAATTTTATCAATGGTGTGGCAGGTGATATTGTTATAACTTTATAGAAATCATAATAAAACACGGGAATGATGAAGTATAGTTTAATTAAGACCTAATTATACAAAATAAAAAGGTACGTACAGGCTAGAAGATTTTTTTTGTATGAGTTGTGACTTATCACGTTTTGACCGCAACCTCCTCTTTTATTGATTGTATATACTGTACTGATAGGTGACGTATTCTGAAGACACATTAATACCTAATTATCCTTTGCTTCCATATAAACTCGCAAATTTTCACATTTAGAGAGTAACTCTAAATGTTAAAATTGAATGGTTGAGCCATGCGGATCTGAAAGAGAAAAAATATTTGATTTCATGATACATGCATGACTCATGCAAAAAAATATTTGATTTCATGATACATGCATGAGTCTTTTTATGTATGAGAATTACTTTTTATGTATCAAACTTACCTATAAATATAACTATGAATGGTTCTTTATGAAAACTACAAAAAATAAAACACGCTATTTAAAGTGGTAAAATTTATAAAATGTTGGTATCCCCAACTCAACTTATAATCCGACTATTTACGAATGACACATAGTACCATAGTTAACCACCCCACAATAACAAGCCTCACACTTTGGTCGGTTAGCACTAAAAACAAATTTTGTTGATCATCGTATTTCGACGAAATTATCTATTAAATTTGCATGATATTGACAGAAAATACACTTGAGTATAGTAATCCTTTGATTTCCTTACTGTATAAGTTAAAAAAATCCACATACCGATGAAAGGTTATGTTTGGTTAATTTCGTTCACTACGGCTTTTACAGTCAATTACACAACAATTCACCATCACTGCACACTAAACAATATATTTGAGAATATAAAAAAGTCACAAATAACATTCAATTAGCACATTTCACAGCTCTCATCAACAAATATCTTTTGCAACCAAAAACTTGCTTGCCATCAACGAGTTCAACGACACCGATTTTGACACTGATGTCAAGAATAGAAACCTATACGCGAGATAGGGACAAAAAAATATGCTCAGTCCTGCTCTCACATACACGTTTTGCCATATACGTATCTCGTTTTCGTAATTATTATTATTTTAGTGACCAATCTACCTAATCCTTAATCTAAGGTTTTTCAAGGTCATTACATCGTTTGCGCACTGGTTTGCGAAATAAATAATGACATTCCAAAGACGTTTCGGTATTGCCAACTTTTCTCAAATCTGTGCTGCCAACATAAAATTTCAGTCTCCCACTCTAGTGAATGAATGAATGATTTTTATTTCGCTCGAATTGTGGTACATACAAGGTCATAATAATAAACGTGCTCACTCTTCACCAGCAAGTGGTATGCAAAATTGATTAATACAATGTAAAAAATTTATAAAATAGAAAATAAAATTATAATATATTGAGTTTTAACATTCACAAAATTAATTAAGCAATAAAACAGATTTAAGATTCACATAACATAAACTATATCTATAAGATTTTAAAAATTTTATTCATACCTAAATTTATAATTGAAATAATCGTTTATTGAATAGAAACATTCACATGATAACATTTTTTTAAATATAATTTTAAATTTATTCCCTTGACTGTTTGATGATCCGCGCGGGCGAGGAAAACAATAGAAATTAATTGTTATTTTTTAACCGCAAGTCAAGGGATGCTAAGTTACTAATACTTTCAGGCAATTTATTATATTTTTTACAGCCATTGGATAACAGTTGTTACTATACAGCGTTGTTCTTATGTTTGATAGTCTCAATCTGTTTGGCAATCTACTATAAGACTACATTCATCACAATATCGATTAAATAGCTGCATATGCATTCTAACAAAACAACACATTTCAAAAATGTATAAATAAGGGACCGTCATCAAATTTAATTTTTTGAATAATGGTTTGCAAGAAGTCAAACTATCTACATTGCAGATTGCTCGTACGCATTGCTTTTGCACAATAAATACTCTATTGAAATGGCATGAATTTCCCCACTCGATTATACCATATCTAATGACAGAACATACATAGCCGTGGTTTGCCTGTATGTCATAAAAAATGGATTAACTTTCTTACATATCCTACTTTATCATCTAATTTTATGCCAAGAAATATTGTTTCATGACATTCATTTACGCTATTGTTTTCGAAAGATATAATAAGTTCTTTTTAGGGTTCTGTAGCCAAATGGCAAAAAACGGAACCCATATAGATTCGTCATGTCTGTCTGTCTGTCTGTCCGTCCGTATGTCACAGCCACTTTTTTTCCGAAACTATAAGAACTATACTGTTGAAACTTGGTAAGTAGATGTATTCTGTGAACCGCATTAAGATTTTCACACAAAAATAGAAAAAAAAAACAATACATTTTGGGGTTCCCCATACATAGAACTGAAACTCAACATTTTTTTTTCATCAAACCCTTAGGTGTGGGTTATCTATGGATAGGTCTTCAAAAATGATATTGAGGTTTCAAATATCATTTTTTTCTAAATTTATTTTTATTTATTTAATAAGGTAAACGAAACAGGCTACAGTCGATTTACAAGCATTAAAATTAGTACATATAGATTTTAACTAGACTATAACCCTAAACACGTTTACACAGCATGCACAAATAAAAATAAATGCATATTGTTGGTGTTTAAGTTAAGCCAATCAAGAAAACAAAAAACACAAACTAAATATAACAATGAAAAATTAATTAAAATCAAATCAAAAACAAACCAAATATAAAAAAGAAAAACAAATTTAAAACAAAGTAAAATCAAATCAGAAATAATTTTGAAACAAATGTAATAAACAAATACGATTAAACATAGTATGTTCAATAATTTACTTAAGGACCCTATGGATAAGCCTCTTGAATGGAAGTTGCCGAGGCTGAAAAATATCAAGCTCATCATTTACACTTGCCAATTCATTATAAGATCTACACATTCTCACAATAGGATTAAAAAACGATGTATTATTTTTATAAGTTTGCAATACAAATAATTTGGCATTACGACAACGATAATTCAAGTTGAAGTTAATCATCGAGAGCAAAGCAGGAGAATCCATAGCTGAATGTATAATTTTATGTAAGTAAATCATATCATATTGCTGTCGTCTGATTCTCAACGATGTAACCTGGAATTTGGCGAGCCTGTCGTTATAGTTAAGAAGAGCTCTACCGAACCTACTACGGTGAGATAAAACTTTCAGGCATTTATTTTGTATGCGCTCGATACTATTCTAATGGACGACGTAATAGGGGGACCAAATCGGACACCCATATTCCAATACTGTTCTTACGAGACTGTTAAAAAGATACAAAAGACTCAGGGGCTTCATAAAATCCTTAGTGAATCGTATTATAAAACCCAGTAGCTTATTTGCCTTATTTATTATGTGTTCATAGTGAGCTCTAAATGATAATTGCTCATCAAATATAATGCCAAGATCCCTGATTGAGGGCTTATAGTCAGGACTTCGACCCGAAAGCTCATAATTGTACATGATCTTTTGTCTTTTCTTAGTGAAGGTAATAACAAAACACTTAGAAATATTCAAATACATATGATTACGAGCACACCAGTCGGATACAACAAGAAGGTGATGTGAATATTTTGCGGGATAGACACTTCCAAAATGGTAAAATGTGTGTCCCCCCCCCCCCTGTAACTTCTAAAATAAGAAAAAAATAAAACTAAAAAAAATATGATTTACATTACCATGCAAACTTCCACTGAAAATCGGTTTGAACGAGATCTAGTAAGTACCTTGTTTTAATACGTTATAAATCGTAAATATGAAATCCCAAATCAATGGCCGTCAAAGTTAAACTAAACCTGGCCACGGGGCCAGATCAGTTTGTGGGGCTATACGAAGGAGATTACAAATCATTTTGTTTTACTTCCCTACCCAAAGGCTGCCTATGGGACCCTATTTCTAAGCGTCCGCTGTCAGTCCGTCTGTCTGACAGTGAGGTTCTCATGAACCGTAATAAGTAGACAGTTGAAATTTTCTATTGCCGCTATAATAACAAATAATATTTATCACGAAATAATACGATTTATTTGACGCATTATATGTGTAAACCCAGGATATTTTATATTCTAAATTAATGTCAAATTTTAAATAAGCTTTTTATAGAACTCAAATAATAATTTCCCAAAAGCCGAGTAAAAGTAATTATATGGTAAAACCAGTTCTATACATGTATAAACATCGTATAACATATAGCTCATTCTCTATCTCAAACTGGCCACGACACCGGCTAGTGGCGGCTAGATTGGCTTTGGCTAGCCGGCCAGCTACCAGCTAGTGGCGGCTAGAATGGCTTTGGCTAGCCGGCCAGCTACCGGCTAGTGGCGGCTAGTGACCTGTGGCGAATAGGCGGCTACCCGCTGTGTGTGACGTAAACTTCTCGTAATGAGGACGATTTCTTATGATACCTATGGTCAAAATACCTGTCAAATCGTGCACTGAAGGTTCAAATTGGTTCAAATTATCAACAGTTAGACAGGTAAGAAAACTCCTCATTCTTTCTAGCTAGCCAGTAGCCATCCAGTAGCCAATAGCTAATTATCGTGTTGACAGATAACATAGCCGTGGCTATTTTGAGAGTAGACGCTTTTTGGCTAGTTATTAGAATAGCTACCTATCTCTAATTTAAAATGTTATTTGGATTTTGAATTACCTAGGTACCTACCTACTTCAGTTTATAATTTTATATATTGTGCAAAACTACGATAGGTAATCAAATTTCATGATCACCTCCTTTCTTTACTGTAATTATACGTAGCATCCCTTTAGTAGTTTGTGCAGTAATTCGTGTTCGGTTCGATTATAACCACTGAAGTTTGGTTAGGTTTTGCATCGGCCGATGATATTTTTAGGCTTATATCCATATTGATGAAAAGAATGGCTGTTTTTAGGAAATATATAGGTGAGTTACCATTAATATATACTTAAATGTATGGGATTCAGGTTAGGGTATAAGTCCTCGATGTGCCAAAGCCAAGGACTAAACTTATCCCATACCTGTGAAACATTTGGTATCAATCTTTAATTAGATTGAGATTGTTGATGTATAATCTCAATTTGAAATTATAATATAACTACTATTATACCCAGTACCTACTTATCTAGTTTTAAAACTAAAATCTTAAAGCTAAGGGATTTATTTTTCTGCCCCCCTGTTAAGCCTTTGATTTTTAAATCTGATTGTTCTACCTGTTATATGGAAGACATTGGTGCCAACCTTACGGATGAAATGTACCAGGGCTTGTACCATGGATCCAAGAAGCATGAGCCAGATTTAGATACAGTATTGGACAGGAGCTGGTCTAGTGGCTTAGACAAGATGATTATTACTGGAGGCAGTTTAACTGATAGCAAGAAAGCAATTGATTTGGCCAGTTGTAATTGTAAGTGTTCTTTGATTAATAATGCTATTATTTTAGTCACGCCGTTTACCTACGCAAGTTCTCAATAGCGCTGGCTGCATAGTTTTTTTTTTTATTGGAACGATTTTGTAATTAAAATTTTTTTCTTTATGATTTTCTTTTGTTTTTTTTTCTTCTCTCTATCGCTTGTGCTTGAGCCTGACCCGCTGTTTAATTGTCCCACGCCTTTTAATATTATTTTCTTTAAATTCATAACAAATACATCGCCAAACACCACCTACACACAGATAAACATACAGTAACACAATTTCACATCATTACACTACATATTACCAACAGTGTAAGTGCAGTGCAAACATCTCCGCATCACGGGTAAGTGGTAGAACTATAGTCCTCATTATTTCTCTTCGATTCCCACGAGATCTGCGCAATCAACGCCTGTGCCCGGCGTGATTAATATTCATTATTATAAACTTGTAATAAAGCAATGGAGTCCTACTAGGCAGCTCTCTTACATTACAATATTGATTGCAATTGGCATATTAGCAAATATTCATTCCAGAAAATTTAATGTTAGCTTCTATTTTGTTAGGGTAAATGGCAATTAAAGTACTTAAAGCCTGACTACTTTTAAAACACTAACGTCGTTTAACAATGACACTTAGGTGATCAATAAATATAATGATTGCTGATATGGTGGAAAGATTGGTTATCGCCAGAACTGTCCCTTTCTATACCTAGCTATTCAATAAACGAGATACTTTAATCTGTCATTAAACCCCACTGCACACTGTCTTGCAGTACAAAAAAGACAGAACACTGTACAGTGGCCGGCCACACTGCAAGTTAGCACGTGCAAACTGAACTATGCAAACCTCGGTGTTTTGAGAGCTCACAGTCTTACCTGCGCAAGCTGGTTTGTGCAGTCATGCTTGCATCAAGGGGCGTGTAGCTGAGGCCATTTGATTGGCAGTTACTTAATTAGTAATAAACAGTGCAATAAAAACATTTCAGCTCGATTATTCTCTACTGTAGGATGCCATCCTACCAGGTGCACAGAGTTCATGGCTGACCCAGAGACTTACCTGAAATGTCTAAAAGACCTTATATCGGAAAACAAAGACAAAGTTGTAGCTATTGGCGAATGTGGATTGGATTATGAGAGGTTACACTTTTGTGAAAAGAATGTACAGCTAAAGTAAGCACAATTTTGTAACCTATTGGTCCATATGGATGGCTATAGTAAATGCTTACCATCAGGCGGGTAGTATGCTTGTTTACTGACTTCATAGTATTAAAATATGAGTTATATTCCACAGATATTTTGAGTACCAGTTGCAATTGAGTAGGGAATTCAATCTGCCCCTCTTCTTGCACTGTCGGGCTGCTGCAGATGACCTCGTCGATATATTGAGCAAGAATATGGACAATATTGTCGGGGGCGTCGTGCACTCGTTCGATGGAACACAGGATGCGCTGGACAAGATATTACAATTGGGGATGTATATTGGAATCAATGGATGGTCAGTTTTCATTTGAATGGATATATTTGTTGTAATCATTCCGCCTATTTAATCTGATATCATCTGGTCGCCGGCAGAAGGAAAAAGGCAAGGTAAACTTCGCGCAAGCGGGCGTCCAACTTACCTCTTACTTAGTTGCATTGCAAACCTCTCGCGGCTTCTTGCAGACTAATAAGTAAAGGTATCAAAATAAAGAAAATCATTATCGTAGTCTTTAATTTATAAATTCTTTGTCTGTCTGAGAAGGGGGTCGCCAGAATTTTTCAACCTGTAAGGGGTTCGCGAAATCAATAAGATTGAAAAACACTGGTCTATGTAAATCTACACTAATATTATAAAGAGCTAAAGTTGGGATGTAGGAGGTAATCTCATGAACTAATGATCAGATTCTGAAAATTACTTTATCCCATAGTGCTATTGGTTACTTTTCATCCCGGAAACGTGAGTGAATTTGCAGAGCATAGCTAGAGAGCAGGCCACATAAACCAGATCCATTAGTCCAATTGACTCATTTAGATAATTAATTTGCATTTGAACATTATTTTACGAATTTTGATATGTTAAATTAACTGTTTTAGTTCTTTGCGAACAACAGATAATTTGGATGTGGTAAAGAAAATTCCCCAGGATAGACTCATGATTGAAACGGACTGCCCCTGGTGTGAAGTGAAGCCAACCCACCCAGGCTATGCACATGTGGTGACCAAGTACCCCACAGTGAAGAAGGAAAAATACAATGTCGGGTCCAACTTCCAAGTGAAAGGCCGCAATGAACCGGTTAATATTGTGTAAGTGAAAAAAGAATAGAAATCCAACTAATTCATATTGGTACTTGAAATTTCGGAAAACCACCCAACCCGTGGTTTTCCCAATGGAGTACAGCATGGGGTTCTTCAAAAAGGGTGTGAAGAGATTTCTGCTGGGTCGGCAACGCGCGAGTGATACCCCTGGTGCTGCAAGGGTCCATAGGCTATGGTAACCGCTTACCACCTTAGTGGTATAAAAAAAACCTTAGTTCAAGTAATAACTACTTATTATTGTTTTTCAGTCAAGTGTTGGAGATTTTAGCTGGAGTTCGCAATGAGAATATAGATGAATTAGCGTCTGCTATTTACGACAATACGAACAAACTATTTTTCGGTAAATAATTTGTAAGTCATGTAATTATAAAGCCTACTACGATGTAATAAATTATTTTACATGCTAAATATACCTAATTGTTTTAGATAAAATATTTTTGTTGTATAATTCATGTTTTCAATTCGATACCGGATTTGAAGAAAGGAGGATGTTAAAAATAAAATAATCACATAAATCACTAACAATATTTCATTGTGACTTATTTCATACAACACAAAATAATATAATTCATTTTTTCAGAGGAACGAATCACAGGGCAGTTACATTTACACAAAAACTGACTGAGTTACTAAAATGACTAATAAAATTATACAATTTCAGATATGGATATTTCACAAACCTTGTTACGTAAGGCAAACCCCCCTAAAAAGGAAGCTAAAGCAATATTACTAACGCAATTCATTTTTTCGAATTTATGGCAGATCTTATGCAATTCATCAATTCCGAATCTTTTATTGAATTGAATTGTATATAATTAGTGATTAGTATACCAAAAAATATTGAATTACGTAAGATCTGCCGAGAATTCGAAGAAATGAATTGCGTTAGCAATATTGCTTTAGCTTCCTTTTTAGCCCCTCAGGTAATTCGAAAGTTGATTTGTTTACAAATTATTATTTTATGTAAGTGTAACTTTATACAAATATGAAATCTCAGTGGTAAAAATAACTTAAAATGCAAGAATAAAATAACAGTATCTTACCACACGGTAATAAAATTTGTTTTAGCCATTCATTCCTCAATTGCGTAGGTTTACAAAGTTTGCCTATCGCTCCACTCTGCAAAAATAAGATATTGATCCTATTATGTAATTCGAGATAATGTTTGAGATATACTCCTCAAGAATGTATGACGAGTGGCGTGATAATGCTCGCTTTGGAAACCGCAACATTACAATTAAAACACGATCTCTCTTCAACACAAATAAATATACTAAAAACCTTAAATCTCTATCGATCTTACACATTTTTAAAAAATAAATGATTTATGGATATTAAAAATAATATTTGGATGATAACCAAAGGTAACTTGATGGACTGCCGAGTGGATGAGTCAGTCATAGTGTTCACCATAAATGCATGATCAGGAATGTTATTTTAAATCGAATTCATCATTATTCCGAAATTAATTATAATACTAAAAACATATTTTGTCATGGAAATTATATTTTAATATTATTTAATTTTTATAATGATATGATTTTATTGCATTAAATCGATTATGATGAGTTGTAGAGAGAAGTATAAATAAATAAATATCAGATTAATTCGTTGTTGGTAGCCACTAATTGTATGAAATTATTGTACTCGATTTAAAGTTTTTTTTTCGTAATATATATATATTTTGCTTTTGTAAAATGAATTAGACATTATTTAAAAAAAAAAACATCAGACAAGGATGTGCGGATGGAGGGTTTTGGAATTTGTGCTATAAAAAAAAGCCGGTATTTTCTCATTTGAAAAATTAATTTGTTCATGTTTCTCAGCAATAGCTGACGCCCGTATAGAACGAGATCAAAACTCAGAAGTATCAAGAATAGATCATGTTATGTTAATCTAAAGTAAACCAAATATCATTGGTGCAGGTTCCAAATTCAATTGTTTTAATCTCGACTCAAAACTTGACCTAAGCATTGATTGACATTCTAGAATACGGACTTAAAACTGTATATACTTTGTCCATAAGTGACGTTATGGAATGTCAAAGAAAAATAAACCATTTCTATATAAAAAGTTCATTTGTGTCTTAATTAGTTAATTTTGCTTTGGCATTCCAAAAATAAATTTTTATAATGGACAAAGAGTAGTGGTTAAAGTTTAAAAATCATATATACATTCTTATTTCTTAATTTGACTTGATTTACTGGCAATTTTTATATTCAATTTATATTGGCTATTGTTAATTGATAGTTGACACTAAATATAAGAAATAGAAGTCAAATATCAATCGCAAAATAAAGATAGATCGGATATAGAAACTGGCAGTTAACGGCATGTCAACTTTAGCATAAAGCATTTTTACAAGCCTTTATATTATTCAACTACTACAAGAAAAATTATACATTATTCAACTACTATATAAATATGATCTAAATGTCGCAAATCATTTCCAGAAATATTCTAATGAAGTACAAGAACCTAAATTTCGTCTAAATGTGGCAACACCGTTATAGTGAAGTTGTTAAAATATCCTATCCCTCCATCCGCACACAAGATAATATAGAATTATCACTTGGTAAGAGTTCTCCGCTCACTTCAAGGTATCTTAGAGTAAAGGTGGACCTGTTCCCTAAACCAGTGGAAGTAGGACGACACGTGGAACCTTGTCACGTTGAGGGCAGTTTCAGTTTTGTTCTGTAGTATTTCTGGAGCCCAATCGCCACTGGAAATATAGAGAAATATATTATTAGCAACCAGCTGACCCCTGCGGTTACACCATACAGATTTCAGTTTCCGTTGTGGAACCTTAATTAGTTTACTAAAAGTAGCTTATGTTATTCCTTATATGTATAGTTTTACTGGCAGATAGCTGTTGTTAGCTATCTGCCAGTAAAACTCACGTCAAAATCGGTCCAGCCGTTTCGGAGATTGGCCAAACCAAACAGACAGATAAAAAAACCGTACATCCTTTTTTAGTATCTATTTAGTAAAAAGCTGTTATTTAATGTTGATTCACATAAGGTTCATTCACATTCCTAGGTTTTCTATATATGCACAAGAAATCTCTTAAAACAATACTCACACAAAAACTTTCGTCTTCAAATAATCTGCGGAGAATTGGTAGTAGTCGTTGGAATACTTCTTCACAGCTGCGATCGCCGTCGCTGTATAACCCTGAACATTATCAATCAAGCCGGGAGCATATTGCTCTATGGTAGCCACCACAACCGGCGCCTTCTCAACAACATAGTCTTTCACATTTCCATAGAGAATACCAGATTTTTTCACAGCAATGAAGAACGCATCTTTAGATAGCTGTATGTATGGTTTGCACACTTCGACTGTTTGTGCATAGTACACAGGCGCGTTGGTTTCAACCCAGAGGTAACCTCGGGCTGATGTCGATAAGGTTTTCTGCCATGCGTGCTGGCTCTGTTCCAGGATGCCTAGGTCGTTTAATAGGCGGCCAGTTGCACTCTCTGTGGATTATAAGAATTATAACTTAATGATTTATCTATTTGAAGACCAATATAGAGAAAGTGACAATCAATTTTAAAATACTACATTTGGATTTATCATTTCAACCCCGTCTAGAGGGATATATTGTTTTTCCAGGATAAAAAGTAACTAGAAAATATTCTGTGTACCAAATTTCATCCAAATCCTTTCAGTACTTTTTGTTGGAAAGACTAACAAACATGTTCACATCCTCACATCCTTGCAGGTAGAATAGGATAGATTCAGTACAGTTTAAACCACATTCCTGAGGGAAGGTTTAATGGTTTATCTAATATCCAGGGTATGTCTATCTATGCACCAAATTCTTTCCAAATCTGTTCAACCATTTTTTTTTTTTTTTTTTTACTGTTTATAGGCCTGTGTTTGACCGCATTCTCACCATGGTAAGTGATGATGCGGCCGAAGGTGGTAAGCACACAAAGCCTAGAAGGAACTGGCTCTCAAGTGCAGTTGTCGGAACACACCGAAAGGTGCTTGGCGACAGATTTTCAACTTGAGGGTGGTAGCCAGCCAGGCGGGTACTACAAAGTACCCTACCACCGTGCTACGGTTTCCTCACGATGTTTTCCTTCACCGAAAAGCTCAAGCTCATTGTAAGATTCGAACCCGGGACCTTCGTCTCGGTATCCGACGTCACTACCACTGAGCTATCATCGCCTTTAAAAAATACCATAACAAGTTTAGGCCCTGATAAGGCTCTACTGGTTCATAATACACTTAAATTTAGATTACTTAAGCAAGAAACTTAGTAAGGCATTTTATTTGTGTGTCTTTCTTATGAATTTATGCTATGTACCTTTTGTATCAGAAGATAAAGTAAGTTTTTTAATAACTGCAACAGTAACTATAGCCGTAAAAGTGATAATTCAATGTTAATGTACACAAAATAAATGTTCCAGATTTCTCTACAGAAAGTAATCAACTTTATCAATTTAACGATAATGTTAGCATTATAGTGCAATAGGTTACACGCCATCACATTTCTTAATCAATGTTTGCTAAACATTATTTTATCATATGAAAACAAAATGGCAAATTGTAGTGGAACAGTCAACAATGTTAAGCACTTGTAAGATGAATGTTAAATACAATGTGATGTCATAAACAAACAAATACTTTGATTCACTATAAGTAGATTTCAAATAGCAAACACATGGTATTTTATTAGATTTCTCAATGGTCAATTTTTTTTATACTACTTAGGTAGCAAACAATCATACGGCCCGCCTGATGGTAAGCAGTTACCGCAGCCTAAGGACACTTGCAACACCAGCGGTGTTACTCACGCGTTGCCAACCCTGCAGAAATCTTTTCACACCCTTTTTGAAGAACCCCAATGTTCATTTCAATATAATAAAAGAATACTATAATAGAGCGAGGTTTCACAAAATATTGTGAGTACTATTTCAGAGTAACCAAATGGAATTTCACTAGATATTGGTAAAAAACCCTTGACCTTGATGACTCATGCTATGTGAAATACTTAAGAGTATAGTAAGGTGAAATATACCGTTATTTACCTCATACTAAATTAAAGTTGAAATATGTCTAGATTATTTATACACATTTCACAGCCACTTCTGAATTGACTATTGCTATTTATAGCTATTACACATATACAGGGTTTATAAACTAAACTGTACATTAAAACAAACATCAGTCTGCCACATACAATAATATAGCTCTCTTTTACCAGTAAGATGGTAAGTGAGTCTGGATTTCAAGGTTGTAGATTTTATAAGGAGAAAAAAACTCACTTGGGAAATTCCCACCAACTCTCTGAACATCATATGCCACGAGACCAGCAATGCTGACCATCAGGAAGAAGCTGGCCCAAAGCCAAGGAAACCTTCTAGAACTCGTCATTCTGCCTAGAATATCCTGTTGAACAAAAGATTATTTTATTAACTGGTCCATAATCTAGGATAAAACGAGAATATGGCTCTTTCTAGGTGGTAAGTATAGAGCAGTGTAGCAGGCAGTATCCACTGGTACCAAGGTACGAAATGGTGATGAATACAATAAGAACTTGACTAGGCCTAGCTTTCTTAATATTTAAATAATCACTGCAAAAAAAGAACATTATACTGATAGTATTAACTGATATTCATTAAAGATATAACTCATATGTGAAACCAGGCAAACAACTATCAGAAAATATCAATTTTGTTATTGTTGAATGCCTACAGTTTAAAATATGCTATTCATGAATTTGAAATGTACAACCCATCAAAATATCTGTGCATTTGATTTTAATGAAGTCATATCAGCACTCTGGTATGGTGTGTTAGGCTCTAAGGCTACAGGGTGAGCATGGCGAGGTGACAGGGGAAGTCAGAGTGCACAGATATTTTAATCAGTCAGTCAATCAATTCATAACATCATTTTGTGTCTTTTTCTTCATCATTTACTTTTTGAAACATTTTAAACAACATGACATTTGGACAGGAATTGTACATTTTTAATTGGACTAAGACAACTTAAATCTTCTTGCGTAAAGTCTGTTTGGTCAGCTGGCTTTTATTGTATGATTAAAACCTTTCCATTCATAAAGATTCATGTATTATCAAATTTACTATAGCTGTAGATATTACACAATATAATGCTACACACACACACAGCATACAGATGTATAAATAAAAACAGCTATAGATAAATGTGCATGATAGATATGTTTGCACTTTTATACACAGCATGTTAAGTCCCCTTTATGTATATTCTGTTTGTAAAATGATAAATTATTTGAACAATACTTAAATTAAATTAATATTACTGGTTGAATAACCTCTACAAAATATATTTTCTAAATATAGATTTCCGGTGATATTAATACGGCACCTAAGGAAACCCAAAAGATAACGATTTAACATACGTGGTGCTTATCATAGAAGCGTATACGTCACATCTCAATGACGGAATTATTGATTCTAATTCACCATAAAATCACTTTAAACGGACGGCGCACAATATTCACCTTCAAGACCGCTAATAAATTATTTCGAGCGGATGCAATAAGCGACATTTTTACCTGATTTTGACTGCAAAAAGGTTCTCACAAAATATTACATGAAGTCACCAGACGCACTGTAACGGACGTAACACATCAACAATTTACTGTTACTACGCGCTGGCGGCCTTTCTATACACTTACAAAGTGGTTTTTCTAGTTTCATTCACAAGCAACTGCGCGCCTCTTGAATTGATCGCGGACTGCGCCTCAGACCCTTGGTCCACACGAGATCAAGGAAATATTATTTCTATGTCGGAAAATAATTTTCTATCCAATAAAATACATGATTTACCTTCAAATTCGCGTTATTTCGGGCGGTGTGCTCCGTAAACTCGGTAAAATTCACTAGAGAAAAAAATGTCTCCCGTACGCGAATATTTTTTTGACTGTCAATGTCAGTGTTGCCAGTTTACGAGATGAGATGAGTGGGGTTACTACATGCATGGTTTCTAAAATAAAATAAGGTCAAAAGAGTTCACGACACTTCATGACCAAAAGAGTACACCTTTCGACACGTAACTTGGTCACGTTTTGGTATTCAATTTCCAGTTTTTTTGCTGTTGTTACGTGCTGGCTTTCAGTTGTTCTTTTCACTCTAATTGTTTGTCATCACTTATTCTATGGTTATTGAAATTATTTATTTTTAAACATGTCTGTTTAGAACTGAAGAAAAAGGAAAAATAGTCTTCCGAGTCTGGCCACGTTACGTACGTGTCGGCAACTATACCTAGGTATCCATCAAGAAAATCCCTATTAAACTTCTTGGCAAAAGATGTTATGAACTTTCATAAATTGTTATATGTCCAAAATTATGATTTTAATTTTGGGTTCGGAATTTTCAAATTAAGTTATTAAGTTTACGATTTGATTAACGCTTTGCTCGGCCACGAATACATGTACGCACAGCTACACATCAAGCTATAAGTTCCAGTATAAGCCGACCTCCCGTTGTACCGAAATCCTATACGTATACAATGCGAGATTAGCTTATACGGGAAATTTGCTTGATGTGTAGCCGTGTGTACCTTCTTAGTGGATGCTCAGCATGATGCAGGAAATTAGAATTTTTTCAAGTTTTTTTTATTTTTACCTTCGTAGAAAAATATGGCTAAATATTTCAGTGATAAGCGACCGTAGTAGTTTAGTTTAGACTGTCGCAGCCGACCGGCTCCGTTTGCGTGCTCTTTCGGCTCGGCCGGGTCTAAACGTATAATCGGCGCCGGTCTGTGTGAAAAGAAGAGGCACCGTCCCATGCTCTCCGATCCGGTCCCTAACATTTGACAACTTTCAGCTTTTAGACCTTTTAAAATATGTACATGATAAGTGTTTCTGCTAACATTTAACAGTTTATCGATAAATCTTTAGAAAACAAACGATATAAAAAGCATTTGTCAGGGAGATCTTATGAAGGCCGTTAGATACCCTGACATCCATGCCACAGGTTGGATTCCCACCCAGGATAAGAAAGACAGGGCATAACGGGTTCTCCCATTAAACATATGGAGCAACTAATACCATACAGAAGAAAATAACATTACTAAAGTGGTGTTGCGTTCCTGCGGTGAGTAAGGTCGCCAGGAGAATGCTCTGTGCTGCCAATGCAGTACCAGAGACCAGCTGTGTAGTACATAATGCTGTCCCTTTTGCTGATAGCACAACTTCTCCTGTAAACTCCTTTTCAAACCCTTTTGACCCATCAAGAAGGGTCAAGTGTTACCCCAGGGTAACAAACATTATTAAGAATACACTAACCTGGCATATCTTATTAGTTTTGACGACAGTCTCATCCTTCTTCTTGCCTTTTAGGGCCTCTCCGCTTACTTCTTGATATTGTAGAACAGACATCTTCAGCGACTTCAACTTCAATTTACGGCTGACTTGGGTCCAGTTGGTATCTAATAAAGTGATGCTTATTTTAATATACTACGTAAACATCTAATAATGGTAGGTAGTTATAAACTATTTTTTTATTCTGACTTCACGTCAAAAACACAGGTTTACTCCGAAAACGAGACACCGTTAAAACATCGACCAATAAAATTGCAGCGTAACTAGTCATGAATTTAGTGGTTCCATTATTGCTATCTCTTTCTCATACACGCAAGCTGAGAGAGATAGCAGTCGTGCCTTATAAAACAATGGATACAATTTTGAATACACTGTGACAGTTCACATAATCCAGGTATAACATAACTTATTCTAGAACATACCAATATATTCCAGAAGTGTTGCCGATTGCTTACTGCACCTATGGAACAGCTGTCTCCAAGTGGCGTTGCAGGAGTCGTCTTGCGCCAGACAATCGACCAAACTGGCGACAATCACTTTATTGTATGGATCCAAGTTTGATCCGCTGAGGTACTGATTCGGTAACTTCTTCATAAGTTGATTGAAGGTCACTTGTAACTTATTGCCACTTTTTTTGAAATATAAATCCTGAAACAAATATTCACCTTAATATTATAAACGCGAAAGTTTG
The DNA here is from genome assembly GCA_951394255.1 of Polyploca ridens. Classification (NCBI taxonomy): domain Eukaryota; kingdom Metazoa; phylum Arthropoda; class Insecta; order Lepidoptera; family Drepanidae; genus Polyploca; species Polyploca ridens. The sequence continues at coordinate 3,224,101 of OX596261.1, forward strand.
TGGAGGACGTATGCATGGACATCAGGACGCAGTGTCGCCTTATATGAAAGTGAAGCACTATATTAACTACGTATGTGTGGATGTATGTTACTATTTTACGCAAAAACTATCAAACGGATTTTGATGAACAAATTTCATCAAAATCCGAATATGATGATAATGAATCCGCACACAGAATATGTTCTGGATCCACAAAAGATACTTTTTATCCAGTAATAAACATAGGTTCCTCGGGAGCGTGGATGACACCGCGCGGGTTGAAAACAAATTCTGTAATAAACAGATCCTGGCCAGCGATGGGGTAAGACTAGGTAGAAAAGAACACCTAGGTACTAAAAACTACATAGTTTGTGCTTTTGCACTGATTTTGAACAGTAAGACAAATCACTGCATCTAAATGTTTAGTGCGTCTTTGACTTAGCCCATCAGAGCGCATTATCGGTGGTGGGGAATTGGTTGAATAGATTTCATTTGACATTCTTTGGGTTAATTGTTTGATGATACAAGCGAATTAATTTAATTACATATGCAAAGAAGATATAGGAGTTCGGTTCGAACCTCGGTCGATAGCGGTCGCCTACACGTGGTCGCTCGGTCCCTAGACGGTGCATCCCGGGGAGCACATTTTTTTTTTCTTTTTTCGCGCGTATCGCCCTGAGTGCCGTGTAGTGAGTGTCAAGTTTGGCGAGCATCGAGGCGATTTGGTGAGATCTTTCCTTATAAATCCTATACTAGATAAAGCTTAGGTTGCATCGCAGCTAAGACTGTGGCATATAAGCACCATCATGGTATCGGCCACAAGTACCTACGAAGGCGCTCTGCCGAATAACGGCCTGTCGTCGGGTAGCTGCCAGTGTATCGCAGTATTAACAGTGGCTGATATCTTAAGTGTATCAGTGGGTTACCTTTAGGTCTTGCAGGGGTCTTGGTGTTTATCTCCAAGAAGTTGACCGCTTATGCTGGCGCTCAGATCGTCAGCTTTCCGACGTTAAAGACTAATTGCTTGGCCTTTAATATACGGGAAACTGATTCGCTCAGTCTACCTGTACCCCGTACAATGTGATGTAGAATATATCTATAAGATTTAATCAGCAGAAGGATGGACGGTTACAGTTTTCCTAACATGTTTTGTTTGTATGTACTATAGCAACAGAAACGTCCGGCGTCCGTCTGTCATGGACGTTTTTCTCGACATCGCATAACAAAAGATCTACGAAGGGATCGATATAGAAGCCAAAGTGTTCGGCCTTGACTATCACCCTCGGGTTTGGCCTTCGGAAGCAGTGGACGTAAAGACAACACAGCGTCTGTGTAAAATTTGTTGGAGATTTGATTAGTGTCAGCTTAGCCGTTAAAGGGTTATACCGAGAACGTCATAAAATGCATATACCTACGTAAAACCACGACTTCATATTATGATTTTTAAATTGATGCGTTTGTTGACTCTAGCATAGCTATCAAAATCAGAGCATATTCTGCTTAAATCTCTTATCAAGTAACTAGAATAGACGCTTCGGTGAGGAAAACATTTGATTTAGAACTACGACAAAAACTGAACACGAATCCAACCATAACTTTAAGTATCTATTTTCTACACAAATGATCTCTGGCGGATCGCTTAGCCATCTGGTGTCCATCTAGTTGTTAACTAATAATGTAACTTTCTGTAACATAAAAAAGCCCACTAAAACCATAAAAAAAAAAAAAAAAAACAACCGCACAAGTGCGAGTTGAACTCACATGGAGAGGGATCGGCACAAGCTTGACATTGCGGTTAAAATACGTGTTCTCCCATTGACTCCAACTGGGTTTGAATGCGCATTGTTGACAGATTTAGCATGTTATTTGAAGATCACATTTTCTTATCTCCCATATTCCAAATTAATTTATTTGCGATACACGTCAGTGTTGGGGTCACAGAAACTCATACGTGTACCAGGTTTTAGCTCGTTCGGTCCATTGGATTCTTAGCAAATCGGCTGTGAAGGACGGACAGACGCACGGGTGATCCTATAAGGGTTCTTTTTTTCCTTTTGAGGTACGGAGCCCTAAAACACCACTCAAACAAAAGAATAATTATTACTTGACAATCGCGGCGGGAAACGCCAAGAACACGTGCAATATGCGACTGACGCCAAACAAAAACTCTCAAGAAAGTCGTAAACATTCCAAGTAGTTGAAACAAAAAAAGAAAAGGTCAATGGGGCTGCTTTAGTATCGGCGCGATTCTTAAAATGTATCCTTCCAATATGTATAATATTGAAGTTACTCTATAATATAACACATACCTACTTGCGTAACCATAGCATGTTAGATCCACTAAAGAGGTTCAATAGCTCATTTTATTTCAGTTTAGCCTATAAGCTCTTTCCTACAGGCAAGTACAAACACCTAGCTTGATGACTACCACCGAAATGCAAAATGGAGCATCTGAAGATACTGCTGAGCTGATTGCCATACAAAAGCAGAATATGCAGACAGCTCAACATACCGTAATTAGTATAAACTGCCCCGACGGCACTAGCCGGTATTTTGAGCCGAAGCGCAAAGTCTAACGCACATACTCACAGCTCCAAAACATACCAATAAGAATCACAAACGTGGAATTTAGCAAGACACGAATAAAAAACCTGAAAAAAATTATACCTGCAAGAAAAGGCACTACTCTTAGATGAAGATTGTAACATCGCGGACTCACGGTTCTTACCAGAATAACCAACCTCTAGTGACCCAACAAGTGCAAAAAACAAACATACTTTGAAAGGTATACATATACATACACATACCCAATAAAACCTTCATGTTCTCGTCACGGCATTTATAGAACTATCCGAAAACATCAAAAATGGCAAAAAAAAATATCTTGGCGATCTCAATGCTCAGGACACGAGATACGAGAGAGAGACCCACGCTACAGCACTGAAATATGGTATATGTACACTATCACGCAACACAAATCCTGACAACGTTAAATAGACGGAACAAGATACGGCACTCGAATGCACAAGCTTCAAGAAGTTCTGGCAAACCGGAAACAAAATCATCCCAACTGGATCATATAGGTGTTGGCAATTTTCACTAACTCATTCCATAATCATTTAGAATATCTAATACCTAATTACGTAAATTCACTGATCGTAAATAAGAATGGTAGAAAATCAACCCCATTAAACTCAATAAAGAAACAAGAATCCAATAAGACAGTAGAAGAATCCAAGAAGAAAATTCATAATAATTCACTGCAATATCGCAAAACCGGTACATTACCCTGTACAAATGCAAAACAAATCCTGGCAACGTCACGTAGAAGAAGCAAGTAACGGCACCTGAACGCAAAGCTTCAAGAAGTTCTGGCAAACCGGAAAAAATCAAAGAAACAAGAATCCAATAAGCAAAAGCAAAGCGAAAATGCATGTGTTATTTAAATAATTTATATATTCACAAAATATACTCGCTTTCAATGCATGAAACTCATGGGAAATGTGATGGTATCCGGAAACGGGTACTAAATCTGTTAGTTAGGTCACCGATGGGACAGGCGCCCCATAACAACGTATAAAACACCACAAGAACTGTTATTCAAAGAATTAATTCTGACATTAAAGTGTAAAAATCTTGAAAAGGGAGGACACTACTTCAAACTTAAACAAACCACAAATCAAAAAGGAGAAACAAAAGCCCATTAGGATATCTACTTATTGCGGAGATAATGCGGAGTAAATAAAACAGCACTGCAAAAAACTATAGTAAACTATTCAAAGCATCGTCATCGCACTCCCAGAAGAAATAGCAAACCACAAGAATAAACCGGCATGTCTGAAAACACCATACGCTCTTTCAACTGAATGGCATCAATCAGGAACTAGGAAAATCAGCAGCATTTCACTTGTTAGAATAATGGATGAAAATCGAAGATACTTATCTCCAATATACGCTCTAGCTTCTGACATTGAAGAAGCATCTCGACGCGTGACATCTTAGTACTTAAAGATACAATATACTATAAGGACAAACAGTTCCATGCAAACATAAAACATGGACCCGGAAAAAAGCATGGACCCGTGGGAAAAAGGAAACTGAGCTCCTTCGCCATGCCTCACTACACTCCTGATGTACGAAGTGTAAAATACACTGGACGAAGAAATACCTAACCCGGACTGGGAGGAGCTTGCGTTATGGAAACCAGATTACTGGTATATTACATATACTACTGTTCTGTTTATAGATAGATACTAAATATATATAATTATACCCAGACTCAGGACATACAAACACTTTCATGAACACACACAAATACATGTCCTAGATGGCAACCGAACCCACGACCTGCGGCTTGATAGGTGGAATCAATCAACCACGTGTTTGTCAAGGGAGACGACAAGTCAAGGGAGATGCATTTAATCCACGACGAAAGAATCTAACGGCCTTTATAGGAATTTACTAGTAATACAATATTTATGGACGACGACATCATCACAGTATCAACTAAACACAAAAATAGGCTATATATAGAAATAAATTATATGCATGATCAAAACAATGGGGCTGAACATTAATTAAACCAGGACAAAATGCTCACCTGCGACCAGATTAACAACACGAAAACTCATACACACAGCTTGATAGACAGCGATAGGAAATCAAAAATACTCCTACTTTCGGAAACACAAAATGGTATGTAACTAAATATTCTGGAAGTTTCTCATCCCATTAACCCATACTTAAGTGCCCAAGCACACATCTGAACGACTATAGTCCCATTGGTTACGGCCCTTCCGCACACCAAAAACTAAACTAAAAAAATATTTACGAGAGAGACCAATCGGCGCCTGATATGGATTATTTTGATTACTATACTAATAACCTCGCTGAATGTTGTGCCTGAGGAAACCAAATTGAATCGAGAATAATAACGAAGAACAAGAAACACATAAGCACATACCGAAGCTACAGGGAAGCGACACGGACGGAGCCTCTCAACCACAGAAGCTATACTCACTGAGATCGAGGTCATGAATGGAGGAAGTTAATCAAACGAACAACAAAGAAATAACGAAAATCAACCCAGGAACAAAAAACCAAAATACGAAAGAAGAAAATAATAGCCCAGCGCTCAACAACCAACAACCAACAACCAACGCTCATCCCTCTCTATGATACCCGTCTTCCCACTCTCCAATATTGGCTATAGGCTGAACAGTCGGTCGATTGTGGTCAGCTGGCTGCGGTTGGCTGGCCGTCCTCTCCCATCCCAGAGCGTGTCACTCCTATATACCACGCACCCCTTGGTTTATCCATGGTTACTCCGATACAACTATTCAGGTACCAGTCATTATAAACTAAGCTAGTTACATGGTGGCTGATGCTTGAATGGTTGTATAGGACATGGGTCGGTCGTTGTACTGGCTGAGGGTAGTGCTAATCATCATCATCATCATCATCATCATATGCAAAGAAGATATAGAATAGTGCACAAGTGTACCATCTAATGATCTGTCGTTGTGTAAATGCCCTTACCTTATATTTACTCATTTGCATGATAAGGTCACTTGACAGTTCTTTCGAGAGACTATTCTTCTTGGCGTAGACCATATCAAACATAGCGAAGAGTTGGTCTTGACTAACTTTAGTGCTGTCCATATTTGCGTGATCGTCTAACAGTTTCGATAGATATGCCACTACGTATTTTGAGTAGTTCTTCAACTCGATTATTGGTAGGAACAGGTCTTGCCAGGCTGAAAACAAATATTTTGATATAAAAAAAGAAAGAAAAGACATCTATTTTGGATCACAAAAGAAGAGCACATTACACACGATTATGAGATGTGTAGCCAAATACAATGGCTACTTAAATAATCTTTAAAAATATTAATACTGATTAAATCTAGTAATACAACAACATAATCTTCTTGTAGACTCTGGTTTCTCTTGTGGTCACAGACCAATAAGCCTAATAGACGCCATATAAACAAAGTTTCGCAACACAACACAATCGTTTAAATATTGGGGGCTGACGGACGGTGTTTTCCGATTGGTCACAGGGGCGCGCGGGCGCCTGCATAAGTTGAATGATCGCGAGTATCCAGTTAATGAAGATCTAATGATACCTCTATGCTAAAATACCTGTCAAATCCTGAACTTAAGGTTTAAATTGGCTTCAATTATCAACAGTTTGACAGGTATTTTGAGCATAGAGGTATCATACTAAGACTCCTCATTGGAGTCTTTTATATAGGCTTACTTGTTTGTCCAAGAGCGTACAATTAAAGGGATTACAATAAAAAAAAACCATTAATATCACAAATGAAAATGAGACACAATAGCTACGGTATCATCAATGTGTATGGTTAAAAAGAGATATTGTGGGTTATCTTAGGGCCACCTTGAGATGTCTCAAAATACCTGATACCTTATCATATTGATTGTGACTCAAAATATATGGTGTGCTTATGTAAATATTGCTTATCTTTGTTACAGGGTAAAAACTGTGCTATAATATTTGTAGTTGTACCTACCTACACAGTTTATTTATTGAGTTTCATACTAATTAGTAAGGTATGAATTGCAGTGCACAATTATTATATAAGTATTGATATTTATGGGGTTTGCAATGCGTGAGTGATACCTCAAGTTTTACAAGCAACTATACACTATGGTAACCGCTTACATCAGGCTAGCTGTACGCCTCCCATGCACTATCACTCAGTCTTTTGCTACACATAGAGTTTGTAACATTTAGATCATTGAATTTAAATATTTTTATTTTTGTATGAGTGATGAATTATTAAAAGTCATCGAACAAAAGTTGTTGTTTACATACTCACCTACTTAAATTATTAATCCACCGATTTTTTGCAATACTTAAGTGAATACTGGTGTTTACCTTTCAAACCAACAGCGAAGTTGCTTAAGCCGCCTTGTCCAAAAGCCCACAGCAAGGTCAGTCCAATGGGTGGTCTGTTCTGATATGAGTTACGGAGACTAGCATATTTTTGTATAGACGCAACGCAGAACTCAGGGTTATCCTGACCGAGAATTTGTAGCAGTATCCTGTGACCATTAACCAATTGACCTGGAGAGTTTAATAATTTTAATTAGACATTAAAAACAATGAAGCCTTTTATTTTGATATGTATGTACAGTGTTGGTTTTTTTTTTTATTTATTATTACTTTATAAATTAATTTAGAAACTTTTAAATTACTAGATCTTATAACCTACCAAAATAAGTCACAATAAGCATGGATATCACATTCACATGGCCATAAATTGTGGCTCTAGAAAAATCTGCTGAACAGCAATTACTAGAATAATCACAACTGTTCCATCAGCTGCATCAAATAATATAGTACAAACCTCTACTCATATCATTTGCCAATGCAGTAAGGGTGACATCATAGAACAATTGCGTATTTGCCTTCCCCGCGTCTTGCAATACTTTGACCAAACTGCTTTTAATATCAGCTGGGACGGCAGATAGCGGATACGTAACTGGATGGTTTGCGAATGTTGCATCTTCAACCTCAATTTGTATTTTTGAATTGAGGAAATTTGCCACTTCTTTCAGCCAGACAAGAGGTGCATTAGAAAAACGTAGCTTATTAGAAGTTATGATGCTGGCTAACTCTGCCGGATCAATCTGAAATGATCATATGATATTACACCTCTCTAATGCTAAAATTAGGTTCTAAAGATGCTTTATTTTTTTACTTTCAGATTAAGTTACTAAGGAAATAAAGCTTCACTCAGTGAAAATACTATTCTTTTAACAATCAAATTCCTAACATTTAGTTATTAAATCACATAAGATACTTACAGCTTCTAGTGCATCCTCAATAGTTTTAGGAGGCTTAGGCTTAGCTGTCAGCCTTCTTATCTTGTTTTTTACCCTTACCATCTTTCTTTTTGTTATTCACTGGCTTTTTGTCATCATCAATCTCCATACCCGCATAGAAAGATTTGATCTGAGAATGTGGTACTGGGAAAAGAAATCAAATTTTAAAAAATTGCCACATAGCCACAGACTAGGAAACCAATATGTTCATTATTACAGCCTGAAACCATAAAAATTGTCTTTCGATTTTTGATAAAAGGTGCTTGGAAACACTGGCCGGCTGTTGAAAGTGTTTAGTACTTCAGTACTGAAGATTAGACTTTCCCTTTCTAACATAAAATAAGTGATTTACATTAAAAGTAGGGTAACTCACCGACGTCTTCAAGTTTCGGTCCGTTTTTAATGGTCTTTTTATCATCCTCCTTAGATTTTACTTTTCCATTCTGAGACTTCTTGCTTTTACCAACAACTTCCCATTGACCACTCGACATTTTTCGGTGATTTAATAATAGATTTTTATAAAATTCTTTGTAAATCTTGTAAATAAAGGGAAAGCGACAGGTTACACGTCAAAATCAAACAAATATCATAAAAAACGTCAAATCCTATATTCCAATTAGATCTCGAGATTTAAATCCTGAAAAGGATAGCATAATCCTATTTCAACGCGTGTGAAAGAGTTGCTTCGCTATAAATGTTGTAAATATCGAAACGGAATAACTGAAACACAATAAAAAAAAGTTTATCTGTAATGGTTTTCTATTGGATGAAAGATTCCACTGTGGACAAAACGTGGCATTTCCATTTCGTTGCAAGCATTGAAATATAAAACTAAAGAAATGTAACTCGAGCTCAAAAATCATTCCACGCAAACCGAACCGCGGTGGGCGTTGCCAAAAAAGAGAGACTCATCGCGCTGACAGTTCGCCGGTATCATTGAGTCGATGCGTTCGTGTCGCGAGGGACTTAGAACTGTGATTATTATTGTGTTTTGCGTTGTTTACATTGTGCAAATATGCCGTCATGTGTTGTTAAGTGGTGTAGAAGCCATACAGATATGAAGAATGCTGGAATCACTTTTCATATGTGAGTAAATAAACATTTTGAAATCCTATACTTGTGACTCTGGAAAGTGTTATGCAACATGAACGCAACATGCGTATTTATTTAACACGTTTTGATATTTCACTTAAACTGTTATGCACTAGTACCTATAATTATAAAGAGGATAGAACCTTTGTGGCATAGCGTGCCAGCCGCCATTTTAGTTTTTTTTTCAATGTTGCGGCGCACGGTGTTACTTATGTATATGGGTAGAGGACACTTATACAAACAAAAAATGTTAACCAATATGGTGGCCTAAAGTGTCACGTTTCCGAGATATTTGGAGGTAATATCCAAATAAATAGTTAAATCGGTAAAACTTTCCAAGACGGGACGTGGGGTAGGGGGGAGGGGGGGTATGCGAGGGGGTACGGGGAGGGATGCTTGCTGGTCGCCTATGCCTGCTCTCCCTCCGCGCCGCCGGCTTTTTATATACACTCTAGGGGTAGTGACCACAAGACTACAAAGAGTGGGGTAGGGAATGCAAAACCGTGGCAAAATGAAAACCGGTTTTTATTTCGGTTATGAGATGTAAAAACCGGTTAACCGGTTTTAAACCGGTTTTTTTAATGTTCGCTCGTTTTTTTCTTTCACGTTTTTTTTTTTTTCTTTTATACCACTTAGGTGGCAAACAAGCATACGGCCCGCCTGATGGTAAACAGTTACCGTAGCCTATGGACGCTTGCAACACCAAGGGTATCGCACTCGCGCGTTGCCGACCCTGAAGAAACCACTTCACACCCTTTTTGAAGAACCCCATGCTGTACTCCATTGGGAAAACCACGGCAGGGAGCTCATTCCACAGTCCGCGGAAGAAAACTCCTTTTAGCCCGCACAGTTCGAAACAATTCTGGTTTCAATGTGTGTGAATGGTCCCTGTCGATGGCGAGAGTTGCGATGGTGAAAGGTAGCTGTGGGCATCAAGTCGAATAATTCCTTAGAACACTCTCCGTTGTACAAGCGGTAGAACACACATAACGAGGCAAAGTCTCTCCTCAGACTGAGTGACTCTAAACCGCTTGTGAGCTCGGGACGTTATTTCTATAGCTTGAATTATAGATACTAACCGTGCTTAAGATGTAAAAATCGCAAACTGAGGAATTATTATCAGTTAAAGGTAATGAAGTGGGTATAAAAGAAACATCATCACCATCTGCCTGCCCTGTTTCCAATCATTTGGGATCGGCGCAATATGTACGCTTCTTCCATTCGTCCCTTCTATCCATTATCATCTTTCATACAATTCATCCATCTCTTTTTCATCAAACTGATGGACATAATAGTTTATTTAACTCTGCAGATTCGTTTTCATCAGAGACTCGTTTATATAGACTACTCGGTTCGTTGCTTTTGATTTTATTTTATACGAATGAAATCATAAAAACATATCACGTTTGCTTGGTTTTTAATTGCTATGAGATATGATGACTTTATGTTAAAAAATAGATCAGTAATTAAGAAGTACTTATTTAAACATTTATTAAATTATGTTTCGTACGTTATAATATTCATTTCACACGTAATATTATGAACATGGCTTATTATAGCGGCACAGCAACTTGCGTGTACACAAAAACGTGTATATTACTATACGAATGTTGTCTTTAGATAAAATAAAAACACTACCCATTCTTTGTTGTCGTGCAGACGGGTAAAAAATAACACCAATCAATCAGCTTGCTTTCTGGCAGATACATAAGAGCCTTCATTGACAGTAGTTGCTCCGATAGCATGACATTAATGCTGGCGTCCCGCAGGCTCTGAATTATCCCCAACACTATTCCTCCAGCATATCAATGATATACTCTCGATTGCCAGCATTAATTGCTATGCAGATGAAATTACAGGGGAAGCTCATTACACGAGCCGTGCAAATATCCCTCGTTCTATATTGGAGAAAAGGCGCGAAGAACTTACGTCTTAAAACGAGAGTACACAAACTAGTGGATTCGATTGGGGTCGACTAAACCTAGTCTATTTCAACACCACTAAGTCACACACAAGCCTGCGCATTCACCGTTTAGAAAAGTCCATTTTCTGTGGCTCTTCATTTCTAGAACATGTCACGAAAAGCATTGGGATTCTTCGCATTAATATTTATAGCGAGACGTTCTGTTCCAAAGTCATCTACAAGGTATCCAAAAAACTCGGTGTGATTAATAGAGCGAAGCAGTACTTCTTATCGAGACAAAGACAGCGACTATATAAGTCGCAAGTCTGGCCCAAATGGAGTATTTCTGACTTCTGTGGGCACCTGGATACCAGCTTGGGTATTTAAACTCAGTTCAGCGACGTGCCGTTAGAATTGTCGACGATCCCGCGCTCACAAGTGTTTTAAAGCCCCTTAGTCTGAGGAGACACTGCCTTCTTATGTGTGTTATACCACTTTTCCAACGGGCAGTGGTCTGAAGATTTGTTTGACCATCAGGCCCAGTTACCTTCTACCATCGTAGTCACCGACGGGGAGTCCATCCACACACATTGGAACCAAAATGGTCTCGTACTGTGCGGTTTCAAAGAAGCTTCCTATCGTGGACGCTCAGGCTGTGGAATGAGCTCCCCGCTTCAAAAAGGTTGAGGGTTAGCAACGTGCGAGTTATAACCGTTATGTTGCCAGTGCAAGCATCCATAGGCTACGGTAACTGGTTATCATCAGGCGCGGGCCGTACGCTAGTTTGCATATGTATTGTAAAACAAAGTTTAACATATTTTATATCATAAAAACAATAATCATTATAAGTTATTTTCTTACCAGCTCAACACACTACACATCAATACACTTCAGTTCATCACAAAAATACTCACTGTTTTGCACTCAGTTTACAAAACGGCGGCAAATCTTCCTTTTTTTAGTATTTCCAAACATTGAAATAAAAACCGAAAATAACCGAAAAACCGGTTTTGGTTTTATGTAAAACCGGTTTTTTTGTTGGTCAAACCCGTACCGAATAACCGGTTTTTCGATTTTCGGTGAAACCGGTTTGCATTCCCTAGAGTGGGGGTGCGCTGAGTTGGTTTTTGAACCGTTTGAACCTACGATTTTTCTTGTAAAATGTATAATTGCAGTTTTTTATACATATAAAATAAGTTTGGATAAAAAAAAACCTATCAAAGTTGAATTTCAATATAAATACATTTAAAACTCATCTCATTTGGCTGTATGGACTACACTTTTTCCTAAAGAAACGCAACTGTCATGTCAAAAGTCGCAAAATTGTGATTGTATTAACAAATTTCAATACAAACTATGAGGTTGCTTCAAGAAATGACTTTGCAGAAAGACTTCTTAGATAATTTACTATCTGTTAAAAAAAATTGAATGCCCAGACCAGCGTCACGTCTCAACGTTTATCCGTTAAATCAACCTGGGTACTATTATTTAAATACAATTCAATGCATATAAACACGTAATAAGTTCATTTTTAATGATTGTCGTTATTCTTATATGGCGATCTTTACCTCCAAATATCTCGGAAACGTGACACTTTAGGCGCCGATTCCACTGAAAAGAGTTCTAGAGTTCCGAGTTCTGCATTCCGTGTTGACTATTGTGCACACAGCAAGCAGTCTAGAGTTCTAGAGTTCTGCAATATTCGCTACTGATCACACATCATACACTTTTTTTACTTTCAAAGGTGCCACATAGCTTACAAAAAATAAAAAGTAAACACATGAACAAGCTTACTTATTTTTCATAACACCATTCACGTATCTCCTGGGGGCCTACCACAAGCTCTTAAAACAAGGTTAAAATAACCTTATTCGTCTTTTGTCCCGTTTTGACGTCGGATGTCAAAGAAAAACAAAAGTCAAATAAGGTTATAATAATATTGTTTTAAGAGCTTGTGGTTCGCCCTCTGATATGACCTTAACGCGACCCATCACTCTATAATTCGTATGTAAAAACCATAAACTGATTAAAATACTTCTTAATTTTAGATCCTTACAATTATAACACAAAGAAATATTTTAATCCAAAAAGCACATCACAAACTTTTAAATGAATATAATAGAGTGGTATAGTTAAATTACAACTAATTAATCCGACTTATATATGCATATGCATTACGATACTTTATAACTTATCCTCTTACAATCAATGCATAACATCGTCCACGCATCTCGCACTGCAGCAGGCGTGCGGACCAATTAGCATTAGGCTGTCCCGCCGAGAACCAATCATCGCGCTTGCCGGAATACAACGCGTTAGGCAAACGCGGTAAGCGCAGGTAATTGGCTTATTTGCATGTGTGTTCTTTCGTTCGAATACTAGAGATATTTTGTCAATGTAGTAAAGTGTGGAGCCGAATTTCGCGTTGATTTTGTTCACAATTATGCTTCCTTAGTTTTATATTTCAATGGTTGCAAGTTGCAATATTGATTATCACATATTATTTAAATATTTGAGTTTGAATGTATAATTTAATAGTATATTACAAAACCGTATTATTTATTAGAACCGTATTATTTAAATTAAAATTGAATTTCATGATTTATTTCTATTTTATTTGTTTGGACCATTTTTGGACAAATAATGGTGCCGATTCTGTTGTAAATCGCACTAAACTAATTTTAGTCACATCTCATCTCTTTCTTACGAACATGATTGAAAAAGGATAGAACATATTTTAAGTTGTCAAATTAATCTTTGCCGTCTTATTTTGCGTGTATTTAGGCGTGACCGCGATAGATGGCGACTAAAGGAGAATGGCAAGATTCCATACATGCTTGGACCTACATTTTTTTGTAACGTATATGACAACCACTGTTGAATTCCTGTAGATTAATAAACTGTCATGCTATTTCTAAAAAATATTTTAACAAAAAAGCTGCAGTTTTTTTTTATTTGAGTTAAAAGGTTTTATAGGTTATGCCGATTTTGACATATCAAATGAGTAACGCAGAGTAACGTTCGATATACCTATTATAATTACATTGTAGACAATAGAGACAGATAGATGCTGAATAAATATGTTAAGTACCTAACAATTGTTTCTAGGATAGGTACTAACCCAGGTAGATATATCCTACTGGTAGGTAGTAGGTACTTTGAAGTATCGGGACATGCACAGGCTTTCAATAAAACAAGGTCATTTTTATTTAGGTTTTTATTCATCAAAATAAAATCCAATGACAATCTGCCAGTGGATTTATATTGCGTTCATGCAAATCCAAATAACACAGCCAATTGTCGATTATCTAAGGTCCATTCAAATGCCGTAGTCACGTGTAGAAAAGAAATCGGTATCCGTAGAAAAGCAAAGGGTCGTGGTGTAGTCAGGAGTCAACCAAAAACCGAAGGAATGGCACAAAAAGAAAGTACCTTTTGAATTGTGTGACAGTCACACAATGTCAGACAAATCAATCAACTTCTTATTAGTTTTAAGTTTGGCAATCAAATCGAAATTAGGACTTATTTCTGCCAGTGTCGAGTTATATTATAATTTCTCGTCAAAAAGTCGATCAATCAACTTCGCTCAAAGGGCTCGCTGACCATAGACTGCGTACGCGTTTGATTTGACGTAAAAAAATATAACATCGTGTTATAGAGTGTTAAAAAGTTTTCTTTTTGTCATAGAGAGTTTGTATTAATAAATGCAATGACATTTTCAACTAAACTCTGTTAAAAATAAAATTATTTATCATTATTATGACTAACAGAAATGTATAAAAAAAAACATTGTGGACATATGTTGTTTTGAACAACGTTCAAAGGAACATGGAACGACATTATGGGTGCGTTCCAAATCACAATCAGCTTAACTAACAGCCTAAAATATATAAATGTATATTTCTATTTTCTAGACATACTGCTAGTCCTGAAAAATATTGAATTATGTTATTTAATTTAACTTTAATAAAGCAATTTTTTGATATATATTATGTCGTTATACGCAGCTAGGGCCAATTTCGCCATTGTCCTTTACATTGAAAACAAGCATTGGACTAATTTGTTACTTTTTATCGTGAAAATGGAGTTTTTTTTTGTTATCAAGACATGTAAAAGTGAATCATATGCTGGTTGTGGGATTTCATTTCAAAAGTAAGGAATAACGATGATTTTATTTACCAACAATGGTGAGTCATAAGTAGTTTGACCATGGTTTATTAAAAAAAAATGCAGATGGAAGACACTAAAGTTAGTGTAATTCTGTTTAAAACTAAATATAATTCGTATAATGTTTATTGTGTGTTGTAATGTGTACAAATTATTTGTACCTACCTATGTATCACATAATTGAAATAGCATTATTTTTATGTTTGTTACAGCTTTCCATCGAAAGAAGAAATGAAGCAAAAATGGAATTTTGATGCGATTAAAACGAATGTTTTCCACAAGATTGAAACATCTGATTAATCCACCGCATCCTTTCCAATGCATAACAGATGAAGAACCGCACGAACTGCAACTAGTAAAAGCATTGGCTAATAATTCGTACCTTGTAACGAAGCGGACTTCGTACATTAAGGTAAACCAGTGGAGGACTTAGTTTTACCTTCCTACTTGGGTAACCTATCGGAGAGCTATAAAGAAAACACCAATCAATGATTACAAAGTTGCCACCAATATATTTACTTCTTTATTATTATTACATACATCTGAGACTCTATACCTAATACTTAGATCTAACACTGTAGATAGAGGGCGCGGCGTGATCTTGCCTTAAACGGTACGGGGAATCGCTCCTTGAACGTACTTTCCTGGGAGGTGGTACCTATTCGTATTTGGTAACCCGAACCGATAGGAGCACCAATCCATGGAATGGTAACGTTCGAGGAGACGATAAAGTATACTGGCTCACGGGGAGTACGGTATCGGGGACGCGGACGGTACCCTCGGGTAAATTTCCCAGGGCTTAGGTACAGACGGACTAACCTCACCGCAATGATCAATACTTGTCGTATTTGGTAAACCGAACCGATTCGTGTTGATTGTACGGTAGCGCCAGGCCGACTGCGCTCTCTCAATGGAGTGCGCGGTCTTATAAAGGATCGGTGCGGGGTGAGGTACGTGGCGCGCGGTGCGCGGGCGTCCCGCGGGCGGTGACTTTCCCCTCTGCGCTGCGGCGGCGTCGGCGGCGGCTGGATGGTTCGAGGTGGCGTGATGTGCTACGTCACAACCTATTCACCACGCGAAATGTAAAGCATTCAGAAACTTAGGCAGTGAGATTGGCCTAAAGCAGAAACTAAATAAAACGATTTTGTTTAGCCGTGTTTAATTTTAATAAATACCTACTTTGTCAAGCACATTGAGTTTTATTTCCCTTTGCTTTATTTTAATTCCCAAATAACAGCTCTGTAGAGCAAACGAAAAAAGAGCAAGGGGAAAAGCCATGGTCCCGGAACGAAACTCTGCATGCACCCTTGCCTATTCATACGTAATATTTGATGATTCGACACAGAACGTAACTCAAAAATTAATCATAACTTTTCTCAAAAACATGGGTATACACGGCTTCACATCAAGCTATACATTTCCAGTATAAACTGATCTCGCATTGTATAGGATTTCCGTACAATGAGAGGTCAGCTAATTGGAAATTTATATCTTGATTAACCGTGCGTACACGATTCAACACCCACATAGAACATAACAATTTCAGTTTCAAATAATGGGTTTTCGTGAAAAAGTATCTTGATATCTATAGTTTTTCATTATGGTTTTATGTCTTCTTTTTTCCATAAATTATTATTTCACTATTTTAAGGAACATAATGTTCATATTTTCGAAATACAAACAATAATTTGAAATCACCTAGTGTCAAAACGCCACAAACAGACAAAATTGGAGGAACTTTGCAATGCAGCGGTTGTGCGCGAAAGGGACTAACCATGACCACGACCACTCTGCCAAGAGTGCACGACTAGGAAGAAGAAGTGTCAACCGGACACAAATTATCTCTCAAATCAAACTTTCCTGTTTGTTATAAAAATGTTTGGTCACACTATTAGAATGGGATAAACAGCCTCGGTATGCGTTATCTCCCTCTGCTCGCGTTTTTGGCCCAAGAGCTCAATCCTGTTTGTATATTACATCCATGGTCGCGACAGACTGGGTATGCGTTTCAGTACTTTTCACGTTTGAATGCTGGCAGCACTCGCTCGCATTGTCATTCTGATTTTCCATTTGAGTCCTGAAATGGAAATACGATGATATCGTGTAATTGAAAGTGAAAAGCTATCGGAAGATTTATTATAAATAAATATTCGTGTGTTTCAAAATAAAACTGTGTGCTTTAGACTGACCAGTGATTAGACAATGGATAAAACAATGGTGTGCGAAGATGCGTCGAGGAGCTTACGAGAACGGGTGTTTTTCGCAGCAAGAGATGGAATGTCTTTGACTCTTTACGCTTTATTATATGAAAAAAATACTGATGAAATTGACGATGTATTAAATAGTGTAAGTAACTTATTATTTATTTCATAAATTACAGTTTGTATCATTGACATTTGCTGCTTATATTGTTCATTAATTTTACTAATGTCATCGAGCTAATTTTTCACAACAGTCCCGATAATAATCTATTTTTATCATACAAATCAGACTGTGTGTTACCTTTAGCGCGTGATACATGAACGTGCGCGTTATTAATTATTTTTCTACGCGTCGCGTGAATTTATTTTGCGTCTGCGTACAATTTTACTGTCGGAACAACCTTGGTACTAGGTCGAGGCCTGGATTCGGTGGGGTTAGTATGTTACCATTCATAATGTCATTGATTTTTGGCACACTTCAATACCTGAAATGCTGGAGGCAATATTCTACCTCAAGATTTGACTTTCAGTAAATATTACCTATTTAGTTATAGTGGTGAATTTTGATGATGTTGAATATTATTTTAAGTTTTTTTATATAGAGATACTTAGATATATACTATGATAACACTATTGTTATGCCGGAAGTATGGAGTAGTAATGACATAGGGTATGCTCACAAAGCTATAACCTTGTACTTGAGCTTACATTAATTGCTTGGCTCGTGGTTAAAAATATAACAATGACATAAATTGTTATAATAGGATGCGCGTCCCTTGCGAGAACCAACGGGTTTGACTTACGGGGTATTACTTTAAGACTACATAAAAAAAAACTACAAAAATATTGCAAAGCAGTGTGGATCCTACAATGTTTCCAAAGCATTCATGATAATAATTTTACATATACCGAAATTATGAAGAAAATATAATATTTGCTGGCCGGATCTTACTACAAACAACATCTTCATCTTTTAAGAAGCATAAGGCTTCTTAAAAGACGAGCCTAAATTGTACCACTAAACAGTTTGAACCTATACATTAATTGTCATAGAACATCTTTAGTTAATCTTTACTGTATAATTTATATTATACTTGACAAAACTGAGTTAAAATATACTAAAGAAGTTTATTAAAAAAAGTACAAACTTGTCTGAATCCTGTACCTCCATCTCATTCCATCATATGCCTATCCTTTTCCCACCTATTTGCAATCAGCAGTATGCATGCCTCATCCGTATATCCCTTTCTATCATATTAGCATTGACTCCTCATTATCCTTGACACAATTCCTCAATTTATTACTAAAAAACTGTTATACATTCACTTTAGAAACATTCTCATTTACATAAACAAGCATGCAATGTTTACTTGTTGCATAATATTTAGGTAATTAATGTTGCTTAGATTACGCTAGAACAAACAGCATAACTATAATATTAACATAGTAAAGAAACTTATTAAAAAAGTTAAATGTACTTTTTATGATTGTTTTAACTTACTTTTAATTTACAACTGGTCACAAATACAGTGTCGTTTATAAAATATGTTGGTTATTGTGCATAAAAATACCATCCTATATATCTGGGAATCACCAAAAAGTTATCCTTTTAAAACTAAAAGCTTATTAGTTGATTTTTAATTAGTATCCATTGCAGTAAATGCTAAATTATTCAAATTTGACCAACATCCCATAACTAATTCTCGCCAATTTGTGCAAAATGACAATTAATTGCTTAAATATTCTCCTCAAATGTAAAATCTAGGGAATTTTCATTTTGCAGAAACGCGTGGACAACCGCGCTCAAATATTTTTGGTGAGTCCCATTTTTTGTAGTGATGGGAGACTTTGGCTTATAAGTCTACTTATTTGTTGTGAAAAGATTTACTTGCATGACACTGAATTGATGCATAATATAATAATTTTTTAATGCCCCAGTCTGCTGCACTGTCAAAAGGCGGTGAAATGCAAGTCTAATGATAATTTTATGTGTGCCGTCTTTGTTTGCTTAAGAAATATTGTAACAATTTACATAATCAGCAAGTCATTTTTGTATTAAAGTTATAGTCTCTCATCACTTTATCATACCATATCAGAAAGTATTGTTTTTTTTACTTTGCTATATCAAAGTTGAAACGAGTGTAAGATAATAGGGATACGGTTGGGTTTGTTCCCGGGAATAAACCCAACTTCGATCATACACATATATCATACAATAAAGATTCTTTTTTTTTTGTGATGAAGGAGTGCATTGTTTTTTAAAAAGTGACGTTTTGGGGTTGTGGTGGACAGGCGGCGGTCCCACACAATTCCCACGCCGTGGTAGTACATACTCGTCCGACTCGAAGTCGGAAAGTGTGATACTCGATCCAGTCCGCGCAAGGTCCGCGTGGGTCCGCGCGTAGGTAATGTAGGTACATACAACAGCGAGTATAATTAAAATAACAATCAAAAGCATCTAAAAATATTTTTTTAGGTACAAAAAGCCACTTGAGTATTTTCCCGCCGTTCGGGAATTTACCCGTATATTTCCATTCTTTCCTGTATTTTCCCGTATTTTTCTTTTCTTCCCATATTTTTTTCTTTCCCTGCCCATCCCTAAATAGGGATATTAAGGAGGTGCTGCAATAAAATAAAATATAAGGTCTTCACACCAGCTGAGTTTCTTTTGTTGAGAAGAGCTGGCAATAAACTTGGCAATTAATAGGATACTATTTAAAATATCCAAATCTGTTATGTTATGCCTTGTTATGTCGAGAAATCGGTACCTAAAATTTAATTAACAGAAACACATCAAATTTAGAACCTAGCAGTTGGTTAAAGAGGTGCTCTCTACCCTTTACCGTATGCCACTACTAGCTGTTCACTCTCGCCCCCTATTTTACCCGCTTAGGGATGGAATTTCCAAAATTTGTAGCCAGGCTACAAAAGGAACCAATGTGTACCAACTTTTGAGTTAATCGAGACACCTAAAAGCCTTCCCTTAAAACATAATTACCCCTTGTTGACCCGCTAGTGGTAGATTTTTTAAGAAACCAAAAAAATTGTATTTATTTTCTGTTGAAAGTATTAATACCGGGTTTCAAGTTAAACAGACTGCACATTAGGTTTCTTCCATACAAATTTTGACTTCCCCTTAGCCCCCAATTAGTGTTAGGGTTGAAAAACTAATAATGAGAATCTTTATTACTTATTTAGGTAAGTAATCATGCTAAGTTTCATGTTCTAAAACCCAAGGAATGATTATTTCATACAAACAAAATGTCTTCCCATAAAGGATGAATTTCCAAAAGCCACTTCTGGATGTCTACTAACTAAATCAGTGTTATAGTGTCCTCCTTCTCACGTGTCACATAAAGGCTTTGTAATTTTAACTAATCAATGTTTCATTGCTATATTATGAATAACGGGGCTAGTGTTCATACAAAGAAAGTTAAAATTAAATTGAAGGTATTAAATTTACAATAACACCAGCAGGTAAATGACATGTCAGTGAACTTGACAAATATATTTGTATACCTACATATAAACAATGCTTTGTAAACATGCCTCTGTCAATGTTCTTACTATAATCTTATTATAGTAGGTATAATACAGATACAGAAACCTTGAAACTATAAATAATCAAAACTATTGTAGGTACAATACTATTGTTATTGCATCTATTTTGATTATTTTATATAAAAAAAATACACAATATAGATAACACATTATTGTTACACCACATATGATTTACAATGTACAAAAAATATCATAAGGAACAGCCATTTATTTTTTAATTCTTTGAATTTTATGATTAATCCAATGGCTACGTTACACAATAAAAAATCTTAGAAGTCTTCTAAGATTTTTTATTGTGTACAGTAGGGTACTTTCTGGTACCTGTCTGTACCACCCTCAATTTGAAACTCTTTCGCCAATCACCTGCCAGTGGGTTCCGATAGCTGCAGCCGTGGCATAGTAAGCCTTTTAAGCTTTGTGTGCTACACCTTCAGTTCAGAGGGCCTACTACGAAAAACGATACACGATAGTCCGATCATCATTGTCAATCAATTAGCTAATAGAATTGGTCAAAATTTACGTCTCGTCAGTTTTGCTGCAATTCTATTGGTTAATATTTGACCACGATGATCGGCCTATGGTGTATCGTTTTTCGTAGTAGGCCCTCAGCCACATTAGCAAGACGTACTCGAGACTGTTCCGAAATCTAAGCGTTCCATTTTCGATCATCCGAACCGTATCCTATTTTGATTTGAATCTAACTTGTATCCTAAAACTCGAAGCCTGGGTTTGAACTATGCTCACAATATTTCGCATTATATACAAGCCAGGCCATTTACTAATCCAGCAAGATAATGGCGATCCAGCAGTCTTCACACAATTATGTGCAACGTGTTCTTCACAGGATCTATGTTGCGATGGAGTCAAATGTACACCGCTCATCGCTGCGGCAAGACACGGACGTGAGGGTGCTGTCAGAATACTCCTGGAGAAATTCCGACCACCAGTCAGATTGGAAACTGAGGGTACTGTCAAATTTGAAGAATATGTTATTGAAGGTAAGGTAATTGTACTATTGCGTTTCATCATTTCAGCCCATGGATGTCCACTGCTGAACATGGGCCTCCCCCATTGATTTCCACTTCGAACGGTTCTGAGCCGCTTGCATCCAGCGGCGCCCAGCGACTCTGACCAGGTCGTCGCTCCACCTGGTGGGAGTTCGTCCCGCTCGGCGCTTTCCAATACGTGGTCGCCACTCGAGAACCTTTCTTCCCCATCGGTTATCGGCTCTTCGAGCGATGTGGCCTGCCTATTGCCACTTCAGCTTACTAACTCTACGAGCTATGTCCGTCGTTTTCGTTCTTCTACGAATGTCCTCATTACGGACCCTGTCACGTAGAGAAATTCCGAGCATAGCTCGTTCTATAACTCGCTGAGTGACTAAGCTTATTTATGCGGCCAGCAGTAAAAGACCACGTCTCTGTCCCGTATGTTATCACTGGTAACACGCACTGACTTTAGATCGATTCCATAACGTCAAATTCCTTGCTACTGCGTATTACCGTAAATGGACAAAGAGAATGCACCTTTCAAGAATACCGCAAAAAACTTGTTCCAAATACTTTTTTGGCGTCAACAAGAACGTTGACTTGGTTTTTGTCGTCTCCTTGTGGACGCGTGGCGAGATATTTTTGGACATATGAAAGCGCAACGTTTACACACAAAGGAATCGAAATTTCGTCTTAAAACATTTCAATTGGCTTTTGGCTAGCGTCCAGACTCTTTGTTTCCCATCCGCGTATGATTTATAATAATTAATTTTGCGTTATTATAAACTGTATATAAGTTTTTTGGCATTAGTCGCGGGCGCTACACGCGGTTCTCCAGTCTTTGAGTCATTTACATCGAAGGAAATGTACAAAGGTAATGAGTTAGGCCTCTGTATTATAGAACGAGATAAAAACTCAGATGATATCTCAAGAATATCATCGTTTTAATCGAAAATAAACCCTTATATCTTTGGCACAGGTTCCATTACTTGAGAGCATTGATTGACGTTCTAGAATATGGACCATAGTTTCATCGCTCAATAATTTTGTCGCTCCTGCAACATTCCCAGAACGAAACGTTATCGCTCGTTGCGTAGAATTCGGGGCTGAATCACGTGTATTGCTTTCGTTAGATATTTAGATTAAGGTGTGATTTATTATTTTGACTCAGAGCTATGTGTTATTCATTTTGATCTAGAATTCTCTGAGATTCCTCAGGGATGACATTGTTTCGGCCAAAGAGAATTAAGGTTACGAAGAGTTTATTGAGGTACTAGCTTGTGTGTCAGCAAGTCTTAAACGTGGAAGTGAAAGACGCGGACATTAGCGTTAAATCTTGCAATCGTTTGGCACGAATCTGAATTCTGACAGGCTGGCGTCATGTTAGTCATACTAGAATGATACCCGAGTTTTGTTTACAAGTCTCAACGTGCGTTATTTAAAATTATGTGTTTTGTAAAGTAGAATGCGAATTCCGTATTCCCAACCGTATCCTTACAAAACTGTCAAACGCAACGTCTTTATGTCTCTCTGTCCACAGCAGGGATTTTGATGCGGTTTTCAGAGGAGGTTTCTAGATAAAGATTGTTTTAGTCATAGTGTGGTCGATATTGAATAACCCATGAAGTATCAATAAGTTTTTTCTTCCAACATGGGTGCAAGTCTTGATAAAATCACTATTTGGGATGCCACACAAAATATTGCATTTAAATACACATGTGTTCAGTGTAATTAACTGTAATTTAATGTGTAATACAAGTCGCCGGCTACTCGTAGATCAAACGGGGTTCGAGGCGACAAATAAACTCAATTACTTTGTACAATCTGCGTACGGAACGATATTTACAAATAACGTGACTGGCACGTTTTATTTATAATGTTGATTCGGAAATTATCATCACATTCTGAATGAAAATTCAGCAAACAGCGTAAAATGTTTTGGTATAGATTGAAACTTGAATGCATGGAAAACGTGACATTACACAGAAAAAATTAACTGTTTCGGTAAAGTTGAATAGCTAAAGGCATTTCGTGAAATAGATCAAACTGTATGTGCCCCGGAGGTGGTAAGCATAATTCTTTGCGCAAGATCTTCAATTGAGGGAGTAGCCCATGCAGGCGGCTATTACAATCTGTGATAGTTTCCATTATGATTTACTTTTACGAAAGCTCAATCTCATTTGAGTATTTTTTTATATATATTAACGAGGTACTTATTTTGCTTACACTGTACCATGGTAGATTGGGTTACCGTCTTGATAAGATCCGTCCAACGAGTGGGTGACTTTTGCCTTCAACCTGACCCTGGATATAAAAAAAACAATAAGTAAATTGTTGTTTTCAGGTGCCACAGCGTTGTGGTGCGCGGCGGGGGCGGGTCACCTCGGAATTGTGAAACGCCTAGTCCGTGCGGGTGCAAATGTGAACCATGCCACTAAAACGCTTAGCACGCCCCTCCGCGCCGCCTGCTTTGACGGCCGCCTCGATATCGTCAAGTACTTGGTCAGGCACGGGGCGGACATACACAAGGCGAATAAATTCAACAACACGTGTTTGATGATTGCTTCATATAAAGGACATTTGGATGTGGTAAGTTCAAATTACATGAAAGTATGAGTTTTGCTATGTGCTCATAGTTATGATTGTTCGAAAACGACCCCCTGTGAATGTGCAATTCAGTTAAATCTCATTTATTCACATTGCACAGATTGACCACCAATCTGTGCAGGTTTTAAGTACCAATGCAAAATAGGTTTTTTAATCCTAACAACAAACAAACAAAAAGCAATCTCACTTTCGCATTCATAATATTAATTATGAATGCGAAAGTGAGATTGTTTTTTGTTACGCCTCAACTTCTCAACGGATCATCATGAAATTTGGCATGTAGATAGCCTATGGTATGGAGTAGGACATGTACCTAGAAGGCTATATACCTTTTATTCCGGAAACGCGGGTGAAACCGCCGGGGACAGCTAGTAGTTAGTAATTTTAGGAACTTGAGCCCCAAAATGGCGAATTTTAATCAGTACATATTGAGATTTCTTTATGGGTGTCGACCATAAATTTTTTTCTTAGATGATATTATTCCTAAAATAGGAAATATGTGTGATTATAGTGTTGTGTTGTGTTGTGCAGGTACAGTTCCTGCTGGACTCGGGCGGGGTGGCGGACGAGCGCGCGCTGTGCGGCGCGACGGCGCTGCACTTCGCGGCCGAGTGCGGGCACGCCGCCGTCGTGTGCGCACTCATAGACCACAACGCCAAGATACTCACCAATGAGAGCGGTCAGTGTTGTGTACATACAGTTGCAGCTACACTCGGCCGAGTGCGGGCACGCCGCCGTCGTGTGCGCACTCATAGACCACAACGCCAAGATACTCACCAATGAGAGCGGTCAGTGTTGTGTACATACAGTTGCAGCTACACTCGGCCGAGTGCGGGCACGCCGCCGTCGTGTGCGCACTCATAGACCACAACGCCAAGATACTCACCAATGAGAGCGGTCAGTGTTGTGTACATACAGTTGCAGCTACACTCGGCCGAGTGCGGGCACGCCGCCGTCGTGTGCGCACTCATAGACCACAACGCCAAGATACTCACCAATGAGAGCGGTCAGTGTTGTGTACATACAGTTGCAGCTACACTCGGCCGAGTGCGGGCACGCCGCCGTCGTGTGCGCACTCATAGACCACAACGCCAAGATACTCACCAATGAGAGCGGTCAGTGTTGTGTACATACAGTTGCAGCTACACTCGGCCGAGTGCGGGCACGCCGCCGTCGTGTGCGCACTCATAGACCACAACGCCAAGATACTCACCAATGAGAGCGGTCAGTGTTGTGTACATACAGTTGCAGCTACACTCGGCCGAGTGCGGGCACGCCGCCGTCGTGTGCGCACTCATAGACCACAACGCCAAGATACTCACCAATGAGAGCGGTCAGTGTTGTGTACATACAGTTGCAGCTACACTCGGCCGAGTGCGGGCACGCCGCCGTCGTGTGCGCACTCATAGACCACAACGCCAAGATACTCACCAATGAGAGCGGTCAGTGTTGTGTACATACAGTTGCAGCTACACTCGGCCGAGTGCGGGCACGCCGCCGTCGTGTGCGCACTCATAGACCACAACGCCAAGATACTCACCAATGAGAGCGGTCAGTGTTGTGTACATACAGTTGCAGCTACACTCGGCCGAGTGCGGGCACGCCGCCGTCGTGTGCGCACTCATAGACCACAACGCCAAGATACTCACCAATGAGAGCGGTCAGTGTTGTGTACATACAGTTGCAGCTACACTCGGCCGAGTGCGGGCACGCCGCCGTCGTGTGCGCACTCATAGACCACAACGCCAAGATACTCACCAATGAGAGCGGTCAGTGTTGTGTACATACAGTTGCAGCTACACTCGGCCGAGTGCGGGCACGCCGCCGTCGTGTGCGCACTCATAGACCACAACGCCAAGATATTCACCAATGAGAGCGGTCAGTGTTGTGTACATACAGTTGCAGCTACACTCGGCCGAGTGCGGGCACGCCGCCGTCGTGTGCGCACTCATAGACCACAACGCCAAGATACTCACCAATGAGAGCGGTCAGTGTTGTGTACATACAGTTGCAGCTACACTCGGCCGAGTGCGGGCACGCCGCCGTCGTGTGCGCACTCATAGACCACAACGCCAAGATACTCACCAATGAGAGCGGTCAGTGTAGTGTACATACAGTTGCAGCTACACTCGGCCGAGTGCGGGCACGCCGCCGTCGTGTGCGCACTCATAGACCACAACGCCAAGATACTCACCAATGAGAGCGGTCAGTGTAGTGTACATACAGTTGCAGCTACACTCGGCCGAGTGCGGGCACGCCGCCGTCGTGTGCGCACTCATAGACCACAACGCCAAGATACTCACCAATGAGAGCGGTCAGTGTAGTGTACATACAGTTGCAGCTACACTCGGCCGAGTGCGGGCACGCCGCCGTCGTGTGCGCACTCATAGACCACAACGCCAAGATACTCACCAATGAGAGCGGTCAGTGTAGTGTACATACAGTTGCAGCTACACTCGGCCGAGTGCGGGCACGCCGCCGTCGTGTGCGCACTCATAGACCACAACGCCAAGATACTCACCAATGAGAGCGGTCAGTGTTGTGTACATACAGTTGCAGCTACACTCGGCCGAGTGCGGGCACGCCGCCGTCGTGTGCGCACTCATAGACCACAACGCCAAGATACTCACCAATGAGAGCGGTCAGTGTAGTGTACATACAGTTGCAGCTACACTCGGCCGAGTGCGGGCACGCCGCCGTCGTGTGCGCACTCATAGACCACAAACGCCAAGATACTCACCAATGAGAGCGGTCAGTGTAGTGTACATACAGTTGCAGCTACACTCGGCCGAGTGCGGGCACGCCGCCGTCGTGTGCGCACTCATAGACCACAACGCCAAGATACTCACCAATGAGAGCGGTCAGTGTAGTGTACATACAGTTGCAGCTACACTCGGCCGAGTGCGGGCACGCCGCCGTCGTGTGCGCACTCATAGACCACAACGCCAAGATACTCACCAATGAGAGCGGTCAGTGTAGTGTACATACAGTTGCAGCTACACTCGGCCGAGTGCGGGCACGCCGCCGTCGTGTGCGCACTCATAGACCACAACGCCAAGATACTCACCAATGAGAGCGGTCAGTGTAGTGTACATACAGTTGCAGCTACACTCGGCCGAGTGCGGGCACCCCGCCGTCGTGTGCGCACTCATAGACCACAACGCCAAGATACTCACCAATGAGAGCGGTCAGTGTAGTGTACATACAGTTGCAGCTACACTCGGCCGAGTGCGGGCACGCCGCCGTCGTGTGCGCACTCATAGACCACAACGCCAAGATACTCACCAATGAGAGCGGTCAGTGTAGTGTACATACAGTTGCAGCTACACTCGGCCGAGTGCGGGCACGCCGCCGTCGTGTGCGCACTCATAGACCACAACGCCAAGATACTCACCAGTGAGAGCGGTCAGTGTAGTGTACATACAGTTGCAGCTACACTCGGCCGAGTGCGGGCACGCCGCCGTCGTGTGCGCACTCATAGACCACAACGCCAAGATACTCACCAATGAGAGCGGTCAGTGTAGTGTACATACAGTTGCAGCTACACTCGGCCGAGTGCGGGCACGCCGCCGTCGTGTGCGCACTCATAGACCACAACGCCAAGATACTCACCAATGAGAGCGGTCAGTGTAGTGTACATACAGTTGCAGCTACACTCGGCCGAGTGCGGGCACGCCGCCGTCGTGTGCGCACTCATAGACCACAACGCCAAGATACTCACCAATGAGAGCGGTCAGTGTTGTGTACATACAGTTGCAGCTACACTCGGCCGAGTGCGGGCACGCCGCCGTCGTGTGCGCACTCATAGACCACAACGCCAAGATACTCACCAATGAGAGCGGTCAGTGTAGTGTACATACAGTTGCAGCTACACTCGGCCGAGTGCGGGCACGCCGCCGTCGTGTGCGCACTCATAGACCACAAACGCCAAGATACTCACCAATGAGAGCGGTCAGTGTAGTGTACATACAGTTGCAGCTACACTCGGCCGAGTGCGGGCACGCCGCCGTCGTGTGCGCACTCATAGACCACAACGCCAAGATACTCACCAATGAGAGCGGTCAGTGTAGTGTACATACAGTTGCAGCTACACTCGGCCGAGTGCGGGCACGCCGCCGTCGTGTGCGCACTCATAGACCACAACGCCAAGATACTCACCAATGAGAGCGGTCAGTGTTGTGTACATACAGTTGCAACTTTCGCTCCCTTTCCGTCTTATCCAGTATAATGTTTTTAGACACTACAGTTTTAGCTGTGTGTGCATCTGTGAATCAGTTTCTCCTTTTACATATATTTTTATTATAATACATGCAGGTATGACCCCCCTTCAATGCGCCGCAGAGCGCGCCCGCGCCTCAGTAGTCGAACTACTGGCGGCGCGACCTGACGTCACCAGAGCACAGGCTATAGAAGCTTTCGAGCTACTCGGCGCTTCCTTCGCTAACGACAAGGAGTATTACTGCCTTAGGGTAAGCCTTCAAGTTTTCAATAGTTTTAAAAAAAAAAAAAAATTGGCTTTCGTTTGACCACTGACGCGCCCAAAAGGGACGAAGACAAAGCCTAAGTTAGAACACGCTTACCCAGAAGGAACCTATTCACTCTGGCCTCGAAAGTCCCTAGATTGTATGAGACAGGAAACAGACGTCGGAAGCTAGTTCCACCATGGATTTAATATACAAACAGGATTGAGCTCATGGGCCAAAAACGCGAGCAGAGAGAGATAACGCATACCGAGGCTGTTTATCCCATTCTAATAGGGTGACCAAACATTTTTGTAACGAACAGGAAAGTTGGATTTGAGAGATAATTTGTGTCCGGTTGACACTTCTTCTTCCTAGTCGTGCACTCTTGGCAGAGTGGTCGTGGTCATTGTTAGTCCCTTTCGCGCACAATCGCTGCATTGCAAAGTTCCTCCAATTTTGTCTGTTTGTGGCGTTTTGACACTAGTTGATTTCAAATTATTGTTTGTATTACAAAAATATTAACATTATGTTACTTAAAATAGTGAAATAATAATTTATAGAAAAAATAAGAGATAAAACCATAATGAAAAACTATAGATATCGAGATACTTTTTCGCGAAAACCCATTATTTGAAACTGAACATTGTTATGTTCTATGTGGGTGTTGAATCGTGTACGCACGATTAATCAAGATATAAATTACCAATATTAGCTGACCTCTCATTGTACAGAAATCCTATACAATGCGAGATCAGTTTATACTGGAAATGTATAGCTTGATGTGTAGCCGTGTATACCCATGTTTTTGAGAAAAGTTATGATTAATTTTTGAGTTACGTTTTGTGTCGAATCATCAAATATTACGTATGAATAGGCAAGGGTGCATGCAGAATTTCGTTCTGGGACCACGGCTTTTCCCCTTGCTCTTTTTTCAGTTTGCTCTACAGAGCTGTTATTTGGGAATTAAAATAAAGCAAAGGGAAATAAAACTCGAATGTCCTTGACAAAGTAGGTATTTATTAAAATTAAACATGGCTAAACAAAATCGTTTTATTTAGTTTCTGCCTTAGGCCAATCTCACTGCCTAAGTTTCTGAATGCATTACATTTCGCGTGGTGAATAGGTACGAATTATTAGCCAATGCTTTTACTAGTTACAGTTTTTGCGGTTCTTCATCTGTTATGCATTGGAAAGGATGCGGTGGAATAATAAGATGTTTCAATCTTGTGGAAAACATTTGTTTTAATCGCATCAAAATTGCATTTTTGCTTCATTTCTTCTTTCGATGGAAAGCTGTAACAAACATAAAAAATAATGCTATTTCAATTATGCGATACATAGGTACAAATAATTTATACAATAGGTACACATTACAACACACAATAAACATTATACTTAGTTTTAAAAAGAATTACACTAACTTTAGTGTCTTCCGTCTACAATTTTTTTTAATAAACCATGGTCAAACTACTTATGACTCACCATTGTTAGTAAATAAAATCATCGTTATTCCTTACTTGTGAAATAAAATCCCACAACCAGCACATGATTCACTTTTACATGTCTTGATACAATTTTTTTTCACCATTTTCACGATAAAAAGTATAAAAACCGTAGCTAGAACTTAAAATGCGTTTCCACAAAACAACAGAAAAAGTCGCCATGTTGCCATGACACCACTGATATCAGATTTCAGTGCTACCAGAATAATTTTATGATAGCTACCAAACAATCATATTATTTTGATTATTTTACTTAAATACAATTATTTATTATTATTGACAGATGTAAACCTACAAAATAAAATGATTTAAAACTAGTTTAATAGCAAAAAAATATTTATACGTAATATATTTTACTTGTTGTGGTGAAATATTTTCTACCATCTTTAACATTTTTATCTTTTGGCAATTGAGGAAAAGGGACAAACGGCCTCGGTTCGGGCTATCTCTCTCGGCTCGTTTTGCCTCGGCTAAGATAACTAACAAAAGTAAACCCTAACGTGCATGACTTATGGTTTATTTTTGTATGATAAAATTTTTGGAGAGTTCAATCCTGTTTGTATATTAAATCCATGAGTTCCACTCCCTTGCTGTCCGCATTATAAATGAGGATGCGCTGTGTCCGTATTTTTGCGTATGTCAACAACGTACGGGTGAAACTTTTCCCGGCGTCTTGTGGTTCGGTGTAAGAATAGGGATGGTGGAATTACTTAATAATTACAGTTGCTCGAAATGTATACTCACAATGGCTTGATCATAAGGGGTCGAAATCGAATAGACACATCTTTGGCCTCGACGTATCTCCTTCTGGGGTCTGTCAAAGGCCAAACGAGAGTCCATGAAAAAAAATATGAAGATACGGTTGTGATAATCCTATACAGATGCTACTTCCAGACTAGATGCCATTTTTCGACGCCTAGGTTGGGTTCATCATTTGGCTTTACATAACTTTGAAACTACTAAAATCTAACATAGACATGTGATACGTCGGTCATATACCCTCGTATTCATGTCTTCCAGAATGTCCAGTGCTAGAAAGCGAGCCAGAACAGTTGCCCCCTCAAAAGATACGGTACGGTATCCTCTACGATCGTAGGGCCATCCTACGCTAGACGCTGTCGATTTTCGTTCTACAGCGTCGGATGGCCAACCTCTTCGCTCATACGGGCGCCTCCCCAGAAATGTTTCTAGTACTCTAACGTAACTTGGCCCTATAGAGCCTTTTTATCCTTGTCGGAGACAGGATCGATTAAGTAAATTTATTTTTTCGACAATTGCCGTTTTCTCCCTGACTAAATTTTTTTCGAATTCCGCAAATGGCTATAGCAATAACTCAAAAATTATGGGATAATCTCCTAAGACCATATTCGCGTGTTTTCAACCCATAAAGTAGCTGGTCACTGACCCGTCTCACATTTCCATCCTGTTGTTCGTTTATAGATGTCGTACCAGTACTTACACAGAGCTATGGCGATGCGATACGACACGCGCTACGGGCTGCTCCTCAAGAAACCTGCCGATCCCATACCAGCCTACGATAATTGGAAGGAGAGCACTACTCTAGAGGTGAGTACTATCTGCAATTTTGATAAGTACATTTGTTTTCTGAGATAGCTAACTTATCCAACTTTGTTTTTGGATTTTTATCGATATTTTTTTGTCTAATATCCGCAAATTTCGTTTGATCAAGTTTCGAAACAAAAAAACACATTGAATATACTATGAGACTAGTATATACTTTTTATGCCTTCAGAAAATCATAGGTTGTCAATAAATCAATTAGTAAACGATACTTACACCTGGTTGCTAGAAAGAAAAATTATCGAAAAATTACGTGACATGCTGTCAATCTCTAGTCAATCGTGTATTGGGTTGCTGAATGAGGCAAGATGGAGGCAAGTAACAATCTGTCAACAGTTTGATATTCCAAGTGTCAAATCTCCAATTATTCGTCAATTAACGCATTTTTAGGTTTCTGGAAAACTTATTCGCATGTCAACGCCTTGTCACATTGTCAACTAGCTAATTGGAGATAATGGACCAATTATTCGAGAATTAAAGTGTTTGTTGTGATAAATAATAGGTTTTAAAGCAGTTGAATATAAAAACTGAATTTAAAATTAATTTTCAACCTTAAATTAAGTACTTTTTTGCATGAAAAGCTATTTTAAAATGCAATAAACGAACTGATTGAACTTGCCAGTGTCATCGTGGTTGATATGAAATAAAATGGCTTGAACAACCAACATGACACTGGCTATTTTGTAAGCCATAATATGTGTATGGTTATATTGTCAAAATAATAAAAAGAGTTTTTTGAATTTGATTTAAATAATGAATAAATGAAAATAAGAATAGGCTGTATGGCTCCACCTTTGCCTGCCTTTGGGGGAATATTATAAACAACAACAACGACAATGAAAGGGACAGTGCTACGGAAGAGACAGAAACAAAACACAAAGGAGTGAATGAAAGTGAATGAAATAAATAAATCACCGTTGACAATCAATTAGATAATTTATCTATTTTTTTCTTTTCGGAAACAAAGGCTGTCAACAGATTGCTAATTGTGACAGTGTGTCACCTGATTTGACATTTCATACACGTTTTAGCAACCGGCCGTTAGACACATGATTGTACTCATGATAACAAACAACTTTCCCAAAGAAACAAATAGAGATAAATAACTAAATTAAATAAAAGCTGATGGTGTATTCTTATTCTTGTTAGGTACTAAATATTATAGTGTCATGTGCTAAGTAAATTAAAAAATAATTTTACTTTGGGAAAGTTGTTTGTTATCATGAGTACAATCATGTGTCTAAGTATAGTTTACTAATTACCAGTCACCCTATATGACTCAACTTTTCGTACATAACATCTGATCGCCAACGTGCACGCCAACGCGGACGCAAGCTGAACGCGTTGGTTTGATCAGAGCTTTAGTGACGCACGGGTCGTCGCGAAGTAAACCTAATATGATACCACGTGTTGGTGGTATGTTGTATTGTATGGTGTGGTGTATGTATGTATGTCGTAAGCTATGCTCGGAATTTCTCTACGTGACAGGGTCCGCAATGAGGACATTCGTAGGAGAAGGAAAATGACGGACATAGTTCGTATAGTCAGTAAGCAGAAGTAGCAATGGGCGGGCCACATTGCTCGAAGAGCCGATAACCGCTGGGGAAGAAAGGTTCTCGAGTGGCGACCACGTACTGGAAAGCGTCGAGCGGAACACCCTCCCACCGCGCACAGGTGGACCGACGACCTGGTCAGAGTCGCTGGGCACCGCTGGATGCAAGCGGCCCAAAAGCGTTAAAAGTGGAAGTCAATGGGGGAGGCCTATGTTCAGCAGTGATATAGGCTGATATGATGATGATGATGTATGTCGCATAGGAAGTGGAGCGTCTGCACGGCAACGCGCACGCGCTGCACATGGAGGGGCTGGCGGTGCGCGAGCGCGTGCTGGGGCGGCGCTGCCCCGACCTGCCGCACCCCGTCGTGTTCCGCGGCGCCGTGTTCGCGGACGAGGCGCGCTTCGACCGCTGCCTCGCCCTGTGGCGGCACGCCTTGCATCTCAGGCAACATAACTCGGTTAGTGACATATTGCTGCCCCGCCCCGCCCCGACCTGCCGCACCCCGTCGTGTTCCGCGGCGCCGTGTTCGCGGACGAGGCGCGCTTCGACCGCTGCCTCGCCCTGTGGCGGCACGCCTTGCATCTCAGGCAACATAACTCGGTTAGTGACATATTGCTGCCCCGCCCCGCCCCGACCTGCCGCACCCCGTCGTGTTCCGCGGCGCCGTGTTCGCGGACGAGGCGCGCTTCGACCGCTGCCTCGCCCTGTGGCGGCACGCCTTGCATCTCAGGCAACATAACTCGGTTAGTGACATATTGCTGCCCCGCCCCGCCCCGACCTGCCGCACCCCGTCGTGTTCCGCGGCGCCGTGTTCGCGGACGAGGCGCGCTTCGACCGCTGCCTCGCCCTGTGGCGGCACGCCTTGCATCTCAGGCAACATAACTCGGTTAGTGACATATTGCTGCCCCGCCCCGCCCCGACCTGCCGCACCCCGTCGTGTTCCGCGGCGCCGTGTTCGCGGACGAGGCGCGCTTCGACCGCTGCCTCGCCCTGTGGCGGCACGCCTTGCATCTCAGGCAACATAACTCGGTTAGTGACATATTGCTGCCCCGCCCCGCCCCGACCTGCCGCACCCCGTCGTGTTCCGCGGCGCCGTGTTCGCGGACGAGGCGCGCTTCGACCGCTGCCTCGCCCTGTGGCGGCACGCCTTGCATCTCAGGCAACATAACTCGGTTAGTGACATATTGCTGCCCCGCCCCGCCCCGACCTGCCGCACCCCGTCGTGTTCCGCGGCGCCGTGTTCGCGGACGAGGCGCGCTTCGACCGCTGCCTCGCCCTGTGGCGGCACGCCTTGCATCTCAGGCAACATAACTCGGTTAGTGACATATTGCTGCCCCGCCCCGCCCCGACCTACCGCACCCGGTACATATTTACTATTTATGTATAAATTTCTTATTATATTATATAATAAATCGTGTTTGTCCACAGGTATCGGTAGTGAAGGACTTACTCAGATTTGCTCAAGTATTCTCACAGATGATTCACATTGGAATTGAACTGCCACTTATACAGGTATATATTTAGACATTTTAAAGTCATTTGAAGTCACCTTTGTGGCTCAGAGCTTAAAAGCTACATAGGAAAATATTGTGAAAAGTATATTTACCTGACTTTTTTTAGGTATGCTTCGTGCTGGAGGCGTGTGTGGAGGAACTTAGAAGAGGAACAAGAAGGCTAGCCAAGCCGCCGACTAAACACGACCCAGATTTATTAGTAGTAAGTTACCATATATTTAGAAGACTCTTTACCTGGTAAAAACTACTGATTTCCTGAACGAGTGAGCGATGCGAGCGTAAATTTATAAAATTATGATTTATAATTGGACTGTTTTACAAAAACCTTAAACCGACTTCAAAGTACACTAAGAAGTAATCAAATCCTGATCTGATGACAATGGGACCAAACGGGAAGCGTACCCTTTCAAATAAAAAAAGAATTGTCCAAATCGGTTAATAAATGACGGAGTTATGAGGTAATAAACATAAAAAAAAAAAAAAAAAAAAAACATATATTCGAATTGAGAAAAAGTAGTTTTTGACCAGTAAAGAGGATGTTAAATGTAACAGATATACGGATTGGATCCAGATAGAAATAATATAGTAAGTGTGGCGGGCGCTTGCGACTTGCAGGAAGAGGTCGAGAGCAACATGAGGACGGCGCTGTACCTAGTGGCGGTGGCGGCCAGGCTGCTCGAGAATGAGAACAACAACGAGGTTAGTACGCGCTTCATCTATCTATCTATCTATCAATATTTACTTCTATCTTAACTGAATATTATTAATGCGAAAGAAAGAAAGAAAAAAATAATTTATTCATGACAACACACAACATTACATGACATACAATATGAAATATAGACAGAACATACAATGAAAAATTTTACAAAGTTTTTTTGAAAGTGAGTTTGTTTGTTTGTTACGCCTCAACTACTCAACGGATCATCATGAAATTTGACATGCAGATAGCCTATGGTATGGAGAAGGACATATGCTTTTTATCCCGGGAACGCGTGGGATAGCTAGTCTACAATATTTCTTCACCTTACAGAATACCGCATCCAAATATTATGTAGGTAACCGATTACCACCAGGCGGGTTTGATGGTAAGCGGTTACCGTAGCCATATGGACGCTTATAACTCACGCTTTACCGACCCTTACCTCCTCCGCGATGAGCTCTAGTGACCTTACTCACGCGCAGGAACACAACATAAAGTTATTTGGCTGCGGTATTCTGTAAGGTGGAGGTACTTTCCCAGTCGAGCTTTTTGCTCTTTTGGCGAATGAACGCTACGCTCTACCTCTCTTAAAATCTTGGTAATCAGTTAATTGTGATAGTCGTTAACCACTAAGCACGCGAAAACTAATTGTCAAAATTTCCTATAATTGCGAGTTGCGGGGCATTCGAACGGGTACGCGCGGCGACATTGAGATTTTCACCAATATCTCTAAATCTACACATCTATTCTAATACATAAAACTACCAGTGGAATCTTGGATACATTTCCTATTGGAATCTAATTATCAATTCTGATAATCTTAAAAGAATGTACCACGACCTTACTTCAAAAATCGTCAAGAGCTTAGAAGTTACCCTCTTATGTATTTAGCTTATATTGCTAAATATCTTGCTATTTGGCATATTTTCGAAATCTATGTTGGATTAGTCATGCTGAACAACTTTTACTATGGGGCGAAAACAGAATTCTCAAATAAAAAAAATTACTTTCCATACATTATGATAGAGCAAGGTTTCACTATTGGTCCAATAGTAAAAGTTGTTCAGCATGACTAACCCAACATAGGTTTCGAAAATATGCCATCTCGAAAACTCCACCCTGTGACATGTGTGTGACCGCAATCTCAGCATAGTAAGTGATGATGAAAGCTATTATGAATCAGGATGCAACATGTTCAATACGGCGGGCGGTGTACAGACTGCGCAACATGACACTACGCACCGGCGAGACTTTGTTACACTTGGCGGCCGACAGACGGACGCCCGTCGACGACTTCCATACCAGCGATGTTTGTCAGTGAGTGTGATTGTTCAACCTGTTCGATTCCCATCAACGCAGCATTTTTCTTAGTTTTACAACGAATTGATAAACCCCGATAAGATTCATCGTACCATGTTAATGGTAAACTATACAGCCTTTGTTTGGTGCTTTTGGCTGCTAAAATAAGTCAAAAATTAGTATCTGGCTCTATCGCGTAACTTTGGTGGTAATCGTAACGAACACCATTAATACATTTCATCCAATCAGGGTCAACGAATGGTCATCATCGCGTCGTACCGCGTGCGCGTCATTGGATGAAATAATTAATGGTGTTCGTTACGATTACCACCAAAGATACGCAATAGCCCGGCTGTTTGTTTCAATTCGATGTGGCCCGATTTTAATGACTAAGGGTTAGTTCACGCCGAAATGTGACGCGACGCTACGCGGCGTGCACGTGGTCATGTTCACATCTCGATGTGAACTAAGCCTAATGGTCGTCCATTGTTCGAAATTCGACCGTAGACCGAAATTTAAAAAAAAAAGTTTGAATAAATTCATTTTAGTTTTCTGCAAATCCATAAATGTGCTAAAAAAGGGGTACAAAGTGTTCTCTCAATATATTACTAAATAAGTAAATATAAAAATGCCTTTATTCCATGCCAATTTACAATTTACATATAGCACGTAATCCTAATCCTAACTTATATTATGAATGCGAAAGTGCGTTTGTTTGTTTGGTACGCCTTCACGCCTCAACTTCTCAACGGATCATCATGATATTTGGTATCTAGATAGCCTATGGTATGGAAAAGGACATAGGCTATCCCGGGAACACGGGTGAAATCGCGGGGGACTGCTAGTGCATGTATAATTTCTCAACTGCATACGTAGCTATTAAATTAAGAACCTTAAATACTACATACTAAGGTACATTTTTGTGCAGGTTTCCTTGCACAAGGACAACTCGACTGCTCCTAGATTGCGGCTTGGACGTCGACGAGCCTGATAATCAAAGAAGGACGGCGTTACATGTCGCGCTTATATCTTACCAATTAGTACCAGGTGAGTGTTGGAAATGGAACCCTATTACATATAGTGTAAAGTTGTTTCTGTATGTGTGCTCGACTCGCGTAGCGTAGACCCACCTTTATTATTAAAGCTACTCTTTTGTACTCTTCCTTTGTCACACACAGACAACATATTATCATACTGCCCGCTGCAGATAGCCTATCGTAGCGAGAAGGACATAGGCTATTTTTTATCCCGGGAAACGCGGGGACAGCTAGTTATGTATATTTATTTATTTATAAGGTGGTGTACCTTATAAATAAATAATAAACAACGTGTATACATAACATTTTGGACGGTAAAGTTACAAGTACAGTAGTACCAAATTAATATGGCTTACCGATGTACCTGCGCAGAACATACATTTTCAAAGCGCGGGAAACGCTATTGGTCGGCAGCTGCCGCCATGTTAGCGCGCGCCGTGCGGAGGGGCGTGACTTGCGAGTGAGACGGAACTAACAGCTGCAGTGTATTATGAACCTTATAGTAGTGATCTAAGGTTGATTGTAAGTTTTAAGCATTCTTTCGTTAATCTTCGGGGCGATACTTTCTTTTCTGTGCGAACGAAGATTCACGACGCGCCATATAAGATGGGTAATACTGTACATAGTAGTATATTTGTTTGTGTTTAGATGAGAGAGGTCAATTTGGCGAGAACCTTTGCGGAGTTGTGTGCGAGCTGCTCAGTCGGGGGGCGCACGTCGACGCGGTGGATGCTGACGGAATCACGCCACTACTCGCTTCTATGGGAGGTTTGTCAAGCTATATCTTCAATATAATATAAAAATACTAGTCCTGATTGTCTGACTGACATATCAAATCACAGCCAGTAGGGTGGGGTGCAGTAACTTGATATTTTGCACACATGTTCCTTTTATAACGTATGTACTAGGATAGGCTTTTCTGGTTTTTTTAAAGGCGTACAAAAGGATAAGCAAACAGTAACAGTAAATAAAAAGAGTATGAAATGTCTAAATGTCATGTCAATCTGTGTAACTGTAACCGTAGCACTCCTAGCCCCCCTCACACATACACGCCCACACACCACAAAACACACACATCCATACAAACCATGTTTTTTTAAATGCGGGTAACCTATTTGTATTTTAAACTTTGAGGCGGAAATAAAATAACACATAAAATAAACAAACACCCATACATACCCCCCCAAACACACTCACCCTCCCACACCCCCCCAAACACACACCCACAAACACACTCAACCCCCAAACACACCCCCCAACACACACTCACCCCCACACCCTCTCCCCACACACACACTAACTACACATTCTTTATACTGATAACCTATTTGTAATTCATTCGTAGTGGAAATAAAATGGATTTCTTTTTTTTTTCCACTAATAACCCCTGTTTGTTTCCCAGGTCCAGCAGAAAGCCTGGTACGGTCGGCGTTAAGGCCGCGGCTGTCATGCCTGGCAGCCGCTTCGTTAGCCCAACACGGCGCCAAGTACCGCGCCTCGCAAGTACCCAGGGACTTGCATGCCTTCCTAGCAATGCACGGAGTCACGCAGATGCACTAAACAATACAAACAAACGGTAATGTTCACTTAAACATAACGTTTTACACAGGGATACATTTCAAGAGAACCAGGCTGAGAAGGCTTGAGCTTATGGCGGCTAATTTCAGGGCCGTTTTTGTCTCATGTCTTGCAGAAAGAAGCATACATTCCGGCTTATTAGTCGGTACATGATTGAATTTTGATTTAAAAAAAAAAAGTTATGCAATTTCAACCAACTTCTTGTATTGTAAAAATAATCTAGGAACCACGGATATACATCTAAATAGATGACTCGAGTGTACTTCGCGTGTTAAAATCTGTGCAAAAATGGGGCACAATGTTCTTCTTTTGAAACTGTTTCGCGCGGACAGGGAACTTGCATAACACTGCATGTCCACCAGAGATGTGTTGTCACGGATATGTTTAGCTAACAAATAGGATAGCTTCATTTTTACTTTAAAAATCTAATGCCAGCCTAACTAAATCAATCTTGTGACATTATGGTAGGTACAAAAAAAGTTACTCGCTTGGTTTTCATATGGATGGAGGGACTTGCGTTATCTATTTAGAATTATGTCTGTGCTAGGCGGCAAAAAATTGTCAGTTTCTAATTTGGTTACCCTTTGAAAAGTACCCTGTATTTGTTAAAAAACAGAAATGGAAACAATGAAAATATTATACTGTTTTTTATATTTGGTATCTTATATCTTTTTTGCGTTTTTGTTTTTTATGACTGACAAAGTTATCTTATGGTTATCCAGCAGATAGCTACAGTTTAGCTGTAAGATTACCAATCGAATATCGATAAGGATATGTAAAATTAAATCGTTTTTGTCAACATTACCTATACGATATAATGTCCAAAGAATTTAGCTTAATGCCCCGAAATATCTGTAAAATGTCTAATTAGCTGTCGTAAAATTACCTCTTTCAGGACTGATTCAATCAAAAATATGACCCACATAATGTTTTCAATTGGATCTCAAAGATATTTCTTAATAAAAATCTCAATCTAATTCACAATTATTCAAAATGTTGAACATAATTTATATAAACTATTACTGAACACAGGGTATATAGTGTTCTGATAATATCATTCAACTATGGCTCAAATATAATAATTATTATATTCGATTAACGACGAATCGACTCGTAGGGGACGTATTGTGATAAAATAGATTATAAAATAGAATTA
This sequence comes from Polyploca ridens, assembly GCA_951394255.1. Lineage (NCBI taxonomy): Eukaryota > Metazoa > Arthropoda > Insecta > Lepidoptera > Drepanidae > Polyploca > Polyploca ridens. The sequence continues at coordinate 3,264,843 of OX596261.1, forward strand.
AGGATAGAAGGGACATCTGGAATCATGTGCCTATGTATATTTTTGTCTCAGAGAATGACCACAGGATTTAGCTTTGTACATATTTTTTTATTTAAGTTTTAAATAATGAACGCACATGAACTGTATATATTACCCCGACTGACTAACAAATGATTTGATTGCCCTCTATCGAATTAGACGGTACATAATCGATTTTAGTTATTCGATTCATTGAAGTTCCTACGGTCCTCTAATTTGACATTTCAGTAATTTATATAATTTTGCTGGTACAAAAATATTAACAATGTCAACCCTAGATATTCGAAAGGTAATATAACGCAGTAATGGTAAAATATAGTATACCTACATGAAGGAATTGCACAGACAATAATTGAAATTCGGTATCGGTATCAATTCAATATATAATAGACAACCTTAACTCGACATGTATGGAAATCGATATAAGTTACAGGCAGCTGTCATTCGCACAATAGTCGATTAGTTTAAAGTTTAGTATGGAAGGGATGTAGCCAGTTAATTATTCTTAGTTTAGTGCAATTAGATATTAGTTTTGGTCGAAAAGCAGGTTAATAAGCTATAGATAAATTCTTACTACATCCTACTAACCCACAGTAAAAAAAATAGAATATTAAAATAATACATTACGTGAGTAACACAAAAATCTAGTCAAAAATATATTATTATTAATTGTATATATATACAATAACCATTTATAGCTATGCGCACAAAGGTCAAAGAATAATATATGCCATGTAGAACGGACATTATTTTGACATAGTCCAACCAACATACAAAATATTTGTAAATAGAGCTATGTAAAAATAAAGTGAAATTCATCGTTCAACAGTGTATATTCTCTTTAGTTTATAAATAGCCTCAGAATTTTGAAATAATCATACGCTGTATTTATATATAAATTAAAGCTTGTTACCTACCTCTATGCTATATTTTTGACAAATCTTGGTGATATGATAACTGCAATTCTAGCCATATCATTATTGTAAGATAGAAAATTATAAAAATAAATGCGTGCAAAATTGTATACTATAGGCATGCTTAGCTGAGATAGGCCCTCCAGTATTGTTGATATTCTGACATTAACATACTTACATACATATTATTTAAATTAAAAGGAAAATTGCATACATTTTAAAGGTGCGAGACACCTAACAGTTTTCTAAGTCAAATTATTTTTAAAATAGTTTATGTAACTATTACAATAAAAAAATGCATTTTCTTGATTTATTTATGGCATAATTATTTCGTTTTTATGCCATATCACCGTCAAAATACTATCAATAAATAAATAATGCATATAATCCTAATTCCACTGACTCAGTTTTTTTTTTTGATATTTATTATTGTGTTTAATTTAATCATAATGCTATCTAGGTTTACATAAAATTTTGTTCAGATGTACACTCAGAAAATATAAATATTGACACAATTTGATGGTATATTAGTCCACGAAATAGTAATATGTACCAGATGTACCTATACAAACCAGTACAGTAGTACCCAACTGATATGGCTTACCGATGTACCTGCGCAGAAGATACATTTTCAAAGCGCGGAAAACGCTATTGGTCGGCAGCTGCCGCCATGTTAGCGCGCGCCGTGCGGAGGGGCGTGACTTACGAGTGAGACGGAACTAACAGCTGCAGTGTATTATGAACCTTATAGTAGTGATATAAGGTTGATTGTAAGTTTTAAGCATTCTTTCGTTAATCTTCGGGGCCATACTTTCTTTTCTGTGTGAACGAAGATTCACGACGCGCCATATCAGTTGGGTAATACTGTACTCTTATAAGAAATATGATCTTAGTTTATTTTTATTCTGTGTCGTGTGTAGACATGTTTCCACGAAATTTGATGGAGGCCGATAACAATTTATTTTGTCTGATCAATATACCTATATACCTATATACCTATGATTATTACCATATTATTTTTTAAAGAATCCGCTATTTTTCTAATGTTTTGCTATCAGTTTCTGAAAGCACAATTAAAGTTAACTTAGGATCAGAGGTAAATATTTTAAATCTGAGATTAACATTGATATCGCTTTTAGTAATTGACGATTGTACTTATCCTGTGTACCTGTGACGTACAATTGTATATAATATGCGTTAAGGGTTGAGAACACAATATGATATAGACAAATCTTACATCTTTCATCAATAAAAAATCCCTATGCTATTGTGCCAAATGATAACAAATTATAGTACGAGACGTGAAAATTTCACCTACTTCGCATATTTCAGTAAATCTACATTATCCTAATCGTACCATCCTAAAAAATATTGCAACATATATTGCATTTATTGATGCGTTCGTTTGTCTCTAGTATCTTCACAACCAGCCATAGCCCCAATTTGAAGATCTTTAAAAGTAGCAAATATTGTAGGAAAAAATTTACAAAATAAATTATCTACAGGCTGCTACAGTATGTGTCTTACAACCTTACGGTGACTTTTCTTTACGAGCGGAGTTAAGACGTCTATACGAATTAATTAATTATAATAATGTGGTGATAAAGAAAGAATTCAACAAATGAAATTGGTCTACGCTTCTCCGCTCCAATGGAAAAGCACCGTCAATACTTAGTAAGTTAATATCTTATTACGAACATACAAATAAAATTTAGTTATCAAAGTGCAATTTGTATAGAATAGGCAGCTTGTATCAACGAAATCGACTTAATTATGTGTTCAATAACATGATTTTATATAGGTAGTACTGTAGTTCAATGTAAATTTGTCGTATAGTAACAGTAAAGTTAATAATTCGCGATGTTATAGTGTTGAAACGAAACGTTTTGCATTTTCGTAGATACAATTATTGTTACAAATCGTATTCGTCCTTTGTTAAGATTAACGAAGAATTTATTTTAACGGCGGCTCTACTAATTAAAACTAATATAAGGTTACAGCAAGTTGAAAAACCCCGAACTACCCTTTGAGTTAAATATGAAAAATTACTTATTCGACCAAAATGATGTCGTACCTAGTTGCGACTCCGAGCCTAATGATAACCGTCATTTACAATTTTGAGAGTGTAGGATTTAGGATGTATCAGATTGTCACCGGTGGGTTATACGGGGTTTTTGCTACACGCTGTATAATGGAGGTCTTTCTCTATTGTTATTGTCTAATGATATTATCGGCTTCTGTAAAGAAGAAGCTGAATATTTTCATGTTGCTCTTGGAATTTGAATCAAATAATGCAATTATTCTAACAGTAAAATATACCGATCCTATGTAACTATTGTAAATAAGATTATTATTTATCAATTCGAATTGCGAATATAGCGTTATATTTTTTGTCAAAACAATATTCGGCAAATAAAATGTTATGAATATTATTAAACTTTTTTATTTTACTTGCCACTTCCAGGCCTCTGTCACTCGCCTATACCTACCGCGATAAGCAGCTACAGCTCGCTTCGAGCCGGGCTCGACTAATCTGTCGGGGCCGCCACTCGCTTGCGAGCACATTGGTGCCGATTCTGTTGTAAATCGCACTAAACTAATTTTAGTCACATCTCATCTCTTTCTTACGAACATGATTGAAAAAGGATAGAACATATTTTAAGTTGTCAAATTAATCTTTGCCGTCTTATTTTGCGTGTATTTAGGCGTAACCGCGATAGATGGCGACTAAATTTATATTGAAAACAAGCATTGGACTAATTTGACAGGACTAAATTTCTTACATCCTTTTCTTATGTTCTTTGTTAGAAAGAGACATAGTGACATTAAAATTAGTTTAGTAGTGAACAACAGAATCAGGGCCATTGTACTCAATAGGGATGTTGCCTGGGTAAAAATATAATAATTCTAATTAGTCCGTCAGTTAGATTATCAAAAAATATTGAACACGTATTTTTTGCTTTACAAAATCATTAACAATTGACGAAGATAAAGCGCGACTAAGTTCGGGAGTGGGGGCTCGTGACGTCACTTGTTCCTAAAAAGTGTACCACACCGTGACGTCACGCGGAACTTCAACACACGATATCTTCGTATTTTTTTGTTTAATTGACGACAGAAAAAATACGTGTCTAATTTTTTTTGATAATGTAAATGACGGACTAATTAGTTTTTTTCAGGAAAGTAGCCTATTGTGTCAGAACGAAAATCAGAATGCGTGTTTATTTGTTTTCTTGTGCGATGTTAACCTAGGAAATATATTAATTTATCAATTGTGCTGCACTTTGTTATAATGGAGAACCGTAAGACTATTAATATGAGTTGACGGCTGTCGCAATAAACAGAAAATTTTTAATTGTTGTTTTTTAAATTACTGCAAGATTCTGAATGTAAGAAATACATAATATTATGTTTATTTTACACGGTGTTTAATCAGTATCCTAATTAATTATGTGAAGTTGATATAGGTAGGTAACCCTGACGCTCGTAAGGTCATTTCGGTAAATTCTAAATACAAAGGCATTGCGTTCTAATGCGCGTGGCGTTAAGGTGTAATTTAGAATGAACGTAGTGCTCTGCAATTATTGTAGGCTATTAAAACGGCGGCATTCCCTCAAGATCAAAGGAGTGCAACTTCTGTACGTTAGTACTATTATTTATTCTTCCTATAAGGTGCAGCACAGACGACGGATTTTTTTGTGCGAAGGAGTGTGCGGCACACAAAAAGTCTGTGAAAATAAAGGGTTGTGCGCCGGACTTTTAGCGCGTCGTGTGCGTTACTGCTTAGAATTGTATAGGTCTAATTTCACACACTCAAAAGTTGGGCGCGGTGCGGTCTTTCGTCTGCACTGCACCTCAGGCGCGGACTGATTACAATTTCAAAAAGATTTCAAACGTACGACTGTCCAGTAGTACCCAATTAATATGGCTTACCGATGTACCTGCGTAGAAGATACATTTTCAAAGCGCGGGAAACGCTATTGTTCGGCAGCTGCCGCCATGTTAGCGCGCGCCGTGCGGAGGAGCGTCACTTGCGAGTGAGACGGAACTAACAGCTGCAGTGTATTATGAACCTTATAGTAGTGTTCCAAGGTTGATTGTAAGTTTTAAGCATTCTTTGTTAATCTTCGGGGCCGTACTTTCTTTTCTGCGCGAACGAAGATTCACGACGCGCCATATCAGTTGCGTAATACTGTACTCATTCTTCACTGGAATAGGGTTGAAAATTGTTGCGGGTTTTCTTTATACAGAATATACACATAATATAATAATAAATAATTGTCCGGTTAACATTTTAATATAATTCGACGCAAAAGTTTTTGTTGTGACGTAACTTACGATTTTTATTGGGAATATCAAAGCACTCTTTAATATTTTATTTGGTTAACTTTTTTCTTAAGACCCTTTTCTGTTCACAGTATTTTTACAAGCTTTTATTTAGTTTCACCTGTCCGGAGTCTGCAATCGAATCTTCGAACTTCCTAGTTTCCGATTGAGCTGAAATTTGGTACACATTAGTATATTGGATGACAATATGCATTTACAGACGACAAAAAGTACAGTCACGATAAAAAGTTTGTATGTTTTTTCTTTATGTTAGTACTTGTTTGTGTTATTTATTTTCATTGCGTTACGGCATACTCGACTCGACTGTCAAAGAAATCCATTTTTGTGATAAGACCTCGTCTCAAAGAAACAGTTGAACAGGACTATAATTTAAACTGGAATTGATTAGAATGAATGAATGAATGAAATATTCTTTATTGTATACACTGACATACTAAAAATAACAAAAGTATTACAAATTAGGGAAGTTATACAATGTAGGCGGCCTTATCGCTTAAGCTTAGAATTTAGAGTTCCAGATAATAAAAAGATAATTTATAACCATGGGCGTATAAAAAACAGGCCGGAGCAGCGCCTTATATGAAAGTGAAGCACAATATTTCTTACGTATGTGTGTTACCTACTGTTAAAATCAGTACTGGCCTAAACAGGCACAAGTGATACTGAGCCTTATTGTCACTGTCGACGTCTCAATGCGAAATGTCACCCAATCGGCTTACTATGGTATACATGTGTGTGTGTGTGTGAGGCTTGTATTTACGAGACGGCCCGGCTTACTTGGCTTCACTTCATATAAGGCTTCATGCTAGAGAAACGTATCAATTTTAATAAGTTAGATAACAGTCAGTGATCATTTAAAGCTACCTTCCGGATACGGCCTTACAAATAGATAGGTAAAAAAGACAATATTAACAATGCATACATAGTGTATAAACCACGACCAATCCACAATCAACATCCGTGTGAAGATCATTATAAAAACAATGTTGCAGATCATCGGAAGACGCGGCAAGTGAGTATTATAGTATGGGTCTAAGGGTTCCGTCGTAATTACAGGTATTGATTTACTAATTTTGAGTTTAAAAAGTATTTATCACGTGAACTACTTTTTCATTAATTTTCAAATGGTGAACACAAAAATTATAAGGTACATATATAGCCATTTGTAACACTTTATTATTCAAAGTTTTTCTTTTGTATTTTTTTTTGTGTGACAATAAAGTATTATCTACCTATCTATCTATAAAGTACCTAAGATTAGTGTCCGTTTTCTAGAAAAAAATAATTAAAAGGCAAAACATTACACAAATCATTCTGTTCGTGCGACGTGGTTTCTACGCTGCCGTCTTATATTCTGCTTTTGTTATCCAAAATTTCAAATATTCCAGCAGTTATCCGGCAACATTAAATCGTTCCACTTTCCCTGATATAATTTTGTATCACCTGATGCGATTCAAAATTGTCCCGAAAAAGTCCAAATGAGAATGTAAATAGTGGATTTTCAAGAAATAAAAATCAAGTTACGTGATTTATCGATTCTCGCCAATGCATTGGCATTGTTGCATGTTTTTTTGCCATTCAGCTGATTTCTCAAACCCGTAGCACACGGATTACATCAGAAATGTGGGTCCCAAGACTTCCAGTTGACATTTTGTGTAGACAAGCAAAAATTTGGTTAAATTATTCCGAATATTTATCCACTGTAGACCAGTGATTCTTCGCTGAATATAACTATTATTGTTAATCCCGCCTGATGGTAAGCGAATATGTAGTCTAGGGTGCCCCTCCCCCCAATGTTTTAAGGGGTAACTAATGCCCCATAAGTGGAAGAGATTATTGCAGGGTCGGCAACGCGTGAGTAATGCCCATGGTGTTGCATGGGTCCATGGTATAATTTTTCTTGGATCATGCAAGGGTCTAAACTAAGGGTAATCGCATATGGCGGGCTGTATTTCTTGTTTGCTACCTTAGTAATTAACAAAAAAAGTTGAGCGTTATTGTGATCATCTGATAATTAAGTTTCTTTTTTGTGTTTTCGCTCTACAATTTGCGGTCAAACAGTTTCCCAAAAGTCCTCAAGTGTAGTAATATTTGTGAAATAAAATTACGATTTCAAATAATCCTTAATAGCTTCTTTTTTTGTCTTTGTGTAACAACACAATTTTTAAGATATGGCGCAAAAATAAGAAACAACACGTTAGACAGTGTTCATAACGCGTAAAATTTAACATACATAATATAAACAATGCAGCACGGCAAATTAGTAAATTGCAACAATACAATTGTCCCGCGGTACCCTAAAACCGCGAAGTTATAAAACGTCACATTGTCATTAGCAAAGCGAACGTGACAAAGCGACGGATGCAATGTTATGAAAAGGGGATAAATTGAAAATAAGTTTGTGTTGTACCTATTACCTAACTGCGGTTGTGTGGGGGTTAAAGTAGTGACGCGCTTTCGGATATTCAAAATTATGCGGATTTGTTTATTACAATGGCTGTGCAATAAACCTATGCCTGTATAAGAAGTTGGTCCCATATATCCCGCTCTTTCCAGCTTGTTTCTGGTTTTTCACCATGAAAAAATGGGAGAGAATTGCAATGAGAGAGCTCTACTAGAGCTGGTTGAGCTGTGTCACTCACTGTTGGTATAGGTATCACTGGAGCAATTATGGTAGAAGCACGCCTAAATATAGATTATGGACGTGAACGTGAATACAAGAATATTTGGAAAGTTTTTGGACTTTTTTAATTTGGACTCCTTCAAGGCAGGAGTGACTATACTTTTTCTGCGCAAGCGTGACTTTGATACTTAGATATATATTTATGCTCAGATTCTTACACAAGTTCTCATTCATAATTCCTGCAACATCATACTGAAGAGGAGTAGAAAGTCCCTGAAGGCTCCAACAATATCTTCTTCCGTAGGTAGGTATTTATAAAAATTATCTGCTAAGCTGCAAAGCTGCCAAGTTAGCTTCATCAATCTGCGGATAAATTGGCCACTAGCGGATACGTAGCCCATCTCTCCGGCGCATCTCTTGAACGCGAGACGTTGGTCTGTCTAGAGACCACTTTCAGTTTCTACAAGTTGCTTGCTCCGTAAACACGCATCGTGGTGGTTGCGTAACGTTCGCGACTCGCCGGTATAACCCGCATACGACTGACATACTTTTTAAACACAATCCGATAATTTAAACACTAAAAATAATCGTTATTTGAATAAAATCTGTGTCAATACGTAAGAGCATCGTAACTTTTTTAATTTAGAATCCGTTTGAGCGTATCAATTGTTTTTCACGGTTTTTTTTTGAAATTTGTTATATTGGAATTAGTTATTTTCTTTTTAATTTACATAATGTGCAGAACTAAATGTTTCGTTTCTGTGTGTCGCGAATTCGATGTGTTGTTTGTGTGAAGTGAGTGATTCAATAAAACACCATCTGTCGAAAAGTAATTATTTTTTATATTTCTTAATTAATTAAGTAAGTACATTGTGAGATAAGTAACCGCAACATACCGCATTAATTATAAACATAAATAAATAAATAACCATGGGCGTACCCAGCTTCTGACCCAGGGAGGCCAATTCAGTTTTTTTAAGCCGGGTTCTCCGCGCTTGTTTTGCCTTACACACGACACGGGGACACATACTTTGCGCTTCAGGCGGGACGTCCCGCTTTCAGGCTGTCTGTCCCGCTGTCACCAGTGAGGGAAAAAATGGCTCGCTTTCAAAAACAGACCAAACGGTAATTGAATTTAGGTAGGTGTCTATTATTTTTCGGTCCGAAGAAGATTTTTCTCTAATTAACTTCCTACTTTACTTGAATATGCTTTGCATGATACGCGCAGCGTTTCAAGTTAACGCATAATATAATATTATTAAGAACTTTTATCGACAACAGTCGGTATATTGGCATACGAAATCCAGGGCAGCTGCCCTCCCCTGCCCCCCCCTGGGTACGCCCATGTAAATAACATAATCGTAAATCCTGAGGTAGAGCAGAAGAGGTACTCGAATCACCCCCATGTATGTTACTCGGGTGTTTTGTAGTTTTGTTGTTTTAAACTACAACTTTTTTAACAATCTCTGACAGTTTGGTCAATAGTCGATAGATAAGTTTTAAAACTTTATTAACCCTAAATAGGTAGGTACCTTACCTACTAAATTTAAATGTACGCAAAAAGATAAGTTCTGCCATTTCCCGTAGGGCTTTATGCGGAGCGGGATGTTGTCGAAACATAATTGCCCTCTCATTCTTTTTTACAAGCTTTTATTTAAATTGCAATGTATGTATGTATGTTTGTTCGGGTGGAATCTTTCAAGTCGAATTTCACCCACTTCCAGTGGTCGGATTGACTTGATATTTGGTATACATTAGTGTATTGCATGATATAATTATATCTTGGATCATGGTGTATTGGAGATGACAATGCAAGTACAGTCAACAAAAAGTACAGTCACTCAAAAAAAGCTAGTACTAAAAATGAAATTTTTGACAAAGAACATTTTGAACAGGTGTGTTCGTAATATATTTTTTCTTTCTCTACATTTTATGTTTCGCGATAAAACCTCCTTTTATTTGATTAAAACTCAAAGTGGTAATCAGGCAGTTGCCTTTAAAATCGCCTCGATCTTTTAAAAAAGGCATGATCATGTGGAGTATCCACCTACATAAACACCTACACTGTAACATGGTCTAAAAATAAGCAAACATTTTGTTTTCTTTTTATGTTTGCTTGCATTTGGGCAAGACAGCAAAGTACAGAAGTCATGAAGACCACCATTATGCTTGCGCAGATTTCTATTCATATCTTGTCGGTTTCCAGAGGGAAATACATGAATCATTATTATGCTAATTCTTAATGGACCAAAGAGATGCCGCATCTTGCCCAAACCAGCTCGAAAAAAAACCTTCACTTATATAATATTCACTATACTAGCTGTCGCCCTCGGTTTCATTCGCATTCCCGGGATTAAAAGTAGCGTAACACACGGGGATAATTTAGCTTCCTATTAGTAAAAGATTTTTTAAATCCGACTGGTAGTTCCAGAGATTAGCGCGTTTAAACAATAAATCAAACAAAAAACTCTTCAGCGTTCATATATAAGTATAGATTTAGTATCAAAACGCAAAGCCTTCTGGTAGTGGCGTTTGTTCCATACAAACGTAATCCTCAGTTTCCTCTCTGGATAATGACACTAGAGCAATGATTATTTTACCATGCAATCTGTAGGTACCATTGTATGTCCCTCGGTTGTGTTTTTCTCCATAAGTTAATTATTATAAGAATTAGGAGCCTTCTAAAATCACAAAATCTTAAAATTTTTAACGCCCTTATCAGACGTCCAGCGAACAAATTTAACGAATATAAAAACAAAGGAAAACCGACAGACATAGCCCTTCTTACGATGATTCTTGATTTTTTTAAATCGATCCAGTTTTGGAGTAGAAAACGGGGATTACGAAATAGCGATTTCGTCTAATTTAAATAGGTATAATCTGTATCGCCCTCGGGCGGGATAACCCGGGCACAGCGCGACAGCAATAGATATGTTAAAAACCTATTTCGAATTTCTTGCAGCCATCCTTTCCTCTTAACACGGTGGTTTTAAGGTCCATTATAGTTTTCGCTTGGCTGGCTACCACCCTCAAGTTGAAAATCTGCCTCCAAACAACATAAGAGATGCCTGCATGCCAGTTTGAAAAATTGAAATAAGAATAAATTACCGCTACGGTCTATAATAGCTAATACCTCAACAATTACGGTAAAGCATCGGTTTACGAAACTTTCTTCTATTATGAATGGTTAATTTGTATTTCATAACAGTTGAACCGCCTAATTTGCGCCCGCGCTGCGTCGGGAGACGTTTCGTTTCGCCCGATGCTATTAATGCATTCATCTACTGTGCAATTTATACTTTATTTATCACTAGCCATCCCCCGCGGATTTACCCGCGATCCCGGGATAAAAAGTAGCCTATAATGGGTATTACCCGGGGATAATGTAACTTCCTATAGTGAAATAATTTTTCGGATCTGACTGATAGTTCCACATATTAGCCCGTTTAAACAAAGGAAAAAAACTCTTCCGCTTTATTTTATTAGTAAAGATTCTTTATTTTTTTAAGTTTTTTAATACAATTGAGTGGGCTAAGTAAACGACCCGCCTAGTGGTAAACGGTTACCGTAGGATGCTTGGAATACCCGTAGCATCACTCACGCGTTACCGATTCCTCTCTTCAATGAGGTCTGACTACCTAACTCATACACAGGAATTCAAATTTCAGTCATTTTCCTGTGCTATTCTGTAAGGTAGAGCTGCTCTTTGAGCGAAACAACGCTTTGCTTTACGTCTTTTAAAATTACATATTCTCGTATTTAGGTATAGTATCCTAATCCTAACTATCCTAACTTCCTCGTAAAAGCCACATTTAGGGAGTTTGCAGATCAAAGACAACGAACACATTGGCTGTCTAATACCGGTCTACAACACTCCAAGAAATTCCTAGGCTCTAATTTCAAAGCCCGGGAATGCATCTGGAATATGAGCAGGGGGCAAATCCGCTACCTGCTTGGGGCCTTTACTGGGCACTTTGGAACCAACGACATGCTCATGAAGATGGGTCTAACCGCGACACCCATGTGCAGGTTGTGTGGGGAACATACGGAACGCATGGAGCACCTTCTGTGCACATGCGATGCACTGGCTGGTAAGCGAATGAGTCTCCTAGGGATCGGATATCCAAAACCAGAAGACTATAGGCTCATATCTCCTAGCCTCGTTGTAAAACTCATGAAAAGAGTTTTCAACGAGACTGGGGAGGAGTAAGGTATCTAGGGGACCACAATAGATCCCAATGGGTCGAAGTGTCCGAGGTATTTCTCGGCCCCTCCTTAAGATAAGATAAGATAAGATAACTATCCTAACTTCCTAACTATTCAAATCCTAACTAATATTATAAATGCGAAAGTGAGTTTGTTGCAATAGGACACGTAGAGCTATGAGGGTTTGCATATAATTTAGAGGCCTATGAATAGACATTCAGAATCTACACAGATAAGGTCTTATTTAGTTTAGTTTGAGTGACTTCTTCCTCCGTGATCGAATGATTAAAGGTTAGTTTTGCTTGCTTCGTTGCACACAATGTCTGTCCGTTTGTTAGTGAAGGGTTTCTCACGACTATTGTGAAGATACTGTCCAAATTATGTTGTGCTTCTTTAGAGATTCACTAAAGATAGAGTCACGGATTTTATAAAGCTTCAAGTGAGCTGGATAAGTTTATTAAAATATATTTCTTTATAATGTAGGTATGCTAAGTATTGTAAGTATGTACCAGCTGCTACTCGGTCGGCATAAAATTTCAGAGTTGAAAATGATCCCAGTAAACTTTTTTTTTATGTTGGCTACCAAATCCAAATTACGACTTATTTCTGCCAATGTCAAGTTATATTATAGTTTCAATGTAAAGTTATCGTACGGTAGTAGAAAATTCTAAATCTATGATTGATTATAGTCATGTCATGTCACGTCAGCTATTACTACAATGGTGGTTATTGTACTAAAACTCTTCACGGACTTTTTGAGACATCCTACACATAATTCACGCTACACATAATTCATTTCATTTCACTTCACTGGTGCACATGGATTGATCTTTATTGGATAAAATACTACCGATAATATACAATAAAACTCAAAATACACGAATTTATGAAAATATAAATGAAAACACAACGTCACTCTGCAAGATCCCGTCAAAAAGTCCCAGAAAACCTTTAAAGGACTTATCAATTCCAAGGCTTTCAATTACATACCGTGACATTCAGTTTTGATGAGTCATGTCTCCAAAGAAAAAATAATCCATGTCTTGCATTCCTTTAAAAGTAAAAAAGGTAAGTTTTTTACAATTATGACCTTCATGGTACCGCGTTAAGCCAGGCCTCGGATTTCGCAAGCCCACTTCAGGCTTATGCCACAATATCCGATATATCTCGAGCCATATACAGAGGTTATTTGACGGATAATAATACATTATTAGAGATTATCCTTCGCTCGAATCACAGTTGTCCGGTTTTAGATTATAGGTACTTAGCGCATGTACAAATATTTTGGCTTAGAAGTTTCAATGTTTATATACTTTCTTATAATACTAACTTTATAGATATTGATATATTTGCATGACCGAAATTTAAATTTAAAAGAGACGCGTTTAGACATTTACTTAATTTCAATTAAATAAATTATAATTTATGTGTTAGATTATTAATATGCACTGGATTTTGTATAACTACTTCACTTCTTACTTAACTACTTACTTTAGATTTTGTTTTACTTGTCTTTTATTTTTCAACCCTTTGAGCATCACTTGATGCCCCCAGTGGCACATTTTAGCTAATTTCATTTTTTTTTTGTGGATAATGTAGTAGGCTGCAATATTGTTATTACTTTCATAAGATGTTTATATGTAAGACCTTGTATTGTAGCTGTTTATTGTCCCTTAAAAAATAAAATACATTCTGGGCCCTTATTCTCGCGCTTTCGACATTGATGTCGAAAGCGCGAGAATGTATTACACATTTGTCGAAAACCATGGTGAATATCTAAGAAATTCTACACATGTTTGTCGCCAAATAAGTGTCTAATGCGTCAAAATTTTATTTGTTTTCTTAATTATCCGATGTGTTTTGGCAAATAATTAATGTGATATTGGGCATTGATATCTATAGTGAAAAACTGGCCCTATTGTTTGGTAGAGTATTTACTTATATAGGGTGTAACGGAAAGGGTATATACATCCGAAGGGGCGAAGACTACATCAGGTACAGACTCTCTATAAAAAGTTTCAGCTCAAAATAAGTTACTCAAAAATTCAAACTAAATTTTTGCATTCAAGTTTATTGAATTAAAATCATAACCAACATGTCACCGGTCAATGAGAGTCATTATCACTTTGCGTCCCTAGCAATCAATCTCAAATTTTATCTTCCGCCATCTGTGCGCCTAGCGCGGAAAAAAGTGGATTACTGTAATGTATATACACTTTCCGTTACACCCTGTATAAGAAGACCTAGCGAAGAAGAAGGATAATATTTCAATTGATCTGTACTACATATACCAAAATTTATATAAATCGATATTGTTTAAACTCACGACTTCGCCCCCGATTCTCGCGCTTTCGACATTATCTGTCAATGGCGCCGATTCTGTTGTAAATCGCACTAAACTAATTTTAGTTACATCTCATCTCTTTCTTACGAACATGATTGAAAAAGGATAGAACATATTTTAAGTTGTCAAATTAATCTTTGCCGTCTTATTTTGCGTGTATTTAAGCGTAACCGCGATAGATGGCAACTAAATTTATATTGAAAACAAGCATTGGACTAATTTGACAGGACTAAATTTCTTACATCCTTTTCTTATGTTCTTTGTTAGAATGAGACATAGTGACATTAAAATTAGTTTAGTTGTGAACAACAGAATCAGGGCCATTGTATTCAATTTTCAAGGTTCTGCCAAGTTTTTCGGCAAATGTGTCATGCGATATCAATGTCGAAGATGCGAGAATAGGGAATATTTTTCAGGGGCTATATGATAGTGAGATTCAAAAGTTATAGTTAACAACTAACCTTTCTATATGTATCGAAGGGTTATATTTGTAATTTATCTACATTGCTTACAGGCAGGGACAGTGGCGGATTTGCAGTCTCGGCCGCCCTAGGCCCCAAGCCATCAGCCGCCCCTTTCTCAGTATCTACCATATAGACTACATAATGAAATTACTTTATTGCCAACTTTTATCTAAATAGATTTAGAAATATAGGAAAAAAAAAATAGTTTTATTTCGCAAGAATATGGTACATAAGTTACAACTAGTTATTTGCTCTAACATACTCTGCCAACTTGGCAGCGTATGTTATAGCGCACTAGCTCTATCTGTCTTACTCTCATGCAAAGGACGCGGAAAGAAATTGATGAATCCTGGCAAATCTAATCAGGATAATCGGATATTTTAATCGAATAATTGCATTGTTATCGGTCGTTGACAGGTATGCAAAGTCTGAATCAAATCTGATCGTTCGAAGTAGGGCAAAATTGAGCCCAAAAGACTCGGTTACAAACAAACAAGCAAGCAAGCAAGCGAACATATAGGTAAAACAAATAAAAGCGTGTTAAAAACATGAAAGAGTATGTATAGATTGCACCATGCAGTGCAGTCCGGCCGCCATACGTTATAATAAGTTTTTTGACACGATTGGGGCCGCCCCTAAATCTGGCCGCCCTAGGCCCGGGCCTACCGGGCCTTAGGGTAAATCAGCCACTGGGCAGGGAAGCAGTACAACTGTAAAACCTACTTTTGGTAAATTACAATACATACTGTAAAATACCTAGCTTTGAATATCTGTTTTTTTTTAAAACATTATAGTCCCACAAACGTATCTGGCCCGGTGAAAGAGTCGCTGTTATCGCATTTGGTGGAGCAAACAACCAATGAATGAAGTGTTTATATTCTCTTTGATTGCGGCGATTGACATTTCAAAATGGCGTCGTTAGTTCTTTTGACCACCGGGCCAGATAAGTTTGTGGCACTATACCTACCTATTGTTAATGTCAGAAAGATATTTGTGCTTTTATTTTCACGTGGGTAATGTTAAAAAATAAAGGATGCGTGGTAAATAACGTCAATTTAATCAGAAGGTCAGAGATAAGTAGCCTTTGTTCAGACTAAAAGGGCAGGAGAATAAATTCTATAATTACAGTAGAACTGGGTTTAGTCCAGTCGCACCATACTGATATATTTTGTTTATACCACTAAGGTAGGTATTTACCCGTCTGATGTTATATAGGAAGTTACCGCAAGCCTATAAACCAGAGGTTCATTTTTTTCCACATAGACCACTTTCAAAATTTTCTAGTTTCGGTGGACATTTCTGTTACATTTCTACCATATTCCAAACAAAAATGTGAAGATTAGAGCTAATATCCCAACCCCCGTCGAGTCTCCCGTGGACCCCTGGAGGTCCACCTGGACCACTTTGGGAAACACTCCTATAGACGCTTGCAAATCCGGGGCATCGCTCATGCGTTACTGACCCTACAAAAAATCTCTTCACACCCTTGAAGAAGCTCATGCTGTACTTTCTTGAAGGCACAGAACGAGACTTTGGTTCCGATGTGTGAGGATGAGTTCCTCGTCGATGGCAAGAGGTGGTCATCATACAAATGGTCATTTTATTACGAAGTATGTGCTAAATAGCATTATTCTAAATCTATGATGTGTAGCATTTATGCATTAATCTAAATCTTTTTTAAATGGGCTTGCGTTTGGCACTGACCCGCCCATAAGGGACGGTGACGAAGCCTAAAGCCTGCATAAGTCGTAAGGCTAGGCTCGTTGTGAATCCACATTTAAAGCCGCGAGGGACGACGTGCAGGCGTGCTCGGCTCGCCTTCGCCTATCGTAGACGCACTTTAGATGGAACACGCATACCCACAAGAAACCTATCACTCTGGCCTTGAAAGTCCCTAGATTGTGATTCAGTAATATTAATAACAAGATTTCCCGCGCGGTTTAACCCGCGTTCCCGGGATGAAAAGTAGACTATAACACCCGGAGGCTATGTAGCTTCGTATTATTAAAAAAAACAGCAGATCAGTAGTTCCGGAGATTAATTCCTGCATCCAAACTTACAAACTTTACCTGTATCTATAATATTAGAATAGATACAAACCTATACACGGTTATTGGTAAAACATTGACAACCTCTCAGGACTATATTACTAGCATCATAAACAACTAATTTTGTTCTATGACTTTTGATAATTCATCAGAATTGTATACAAAAATACAAATAATTAAATTAAACGCTCTAAATGTTACGAACTCTACGCATAACAAAAGACTGAGTGACAGTGCATGGGAGACGTAGCTGTAGGTACAACAAAATGCAGAATTTAAATGTGTTAGATAGAACAATGCAATCTCGAAAGTTTATTTTTGGTAAAGGTTTTGTATAAAGTCATAGAGCAAAAGTTGTTGTTTATGATGTTGGTAATACAGTTCTGCAAGGTTGTTAGTGTTTTACCAATAACCCTGTATAGTTTGGTCAAGATATCAAAACACGAGTTCAAATATCAACAAGAATCACGTATCTTCAATGTTTGTCGAAATACAATCGTGCTAAGATCTAGTAGCACCATATGTTATGAAAGTCTAGCAGTTGTTGCTAAATTAAACTAGACTCATGTTTTATAATTAGGTTGCGTTATATGTATGACACTGGAGTGGACAGAAAACATAGACTTTCTCTAAACATTTATGTTTGTACGACTCAAAACTCATTCTACATGAGATGGTTTGAGCCAAGTCTAGTAAAACCAAGGTTTAAGATAGTCCCGGCTCTTTTTGCTACACTATGTCGTTAGAAATCATGGACGCTTGCATCATACGAGGCTCACAGTAACGACGCTTCCCCTCTCCCCAATGATCTCTGGCGACCTTACATACGCGCAGGAATACAACATAAAGTAATTTGCCTGTGGTATTCAGTAAGGTGGAGGTACTTCCCCAGACGAGCTCTTGGAGCGAATAAATTTAAACTCTACCTATCTCAAAGGCTACTTTTATGTGCCTGTCTCCCAAGTAATAAGTCACTTTCTAGTAGGCATTGACTGACTACGATTTTGACAGGACTCGTTCTTCACTGGAATAGGGTTGAAAATGGTAAATCATAAATGTGTCGACTCTATAAAATGGACTGTTATTTACGGGTTTTCTTTAGATTATACAGAATATACGCATTAAATTGAATAAGTGTCCGGTTAACATTCTAATATAATTCTGTATCTTATATATTCTTAAAAATAGAAAGATTTTTTTAGACGTAACTTAGGATTTTTTTATTGGGAATATCAAAGCACTTTTTAATATTCTATTCGGTTAACATTTTTCTCAAAACCCTCTTCTATCCACAGTATTTTTTTGTGTTAGGTATTTCATTGCGTTACGTCATACTCGACTCTCAAAGAAACCCATGTTTGAGATTTGAGCTTAGACCCGGCCTTAACTACTGTTTTATATAATCTATGAATTTATCATAAGTTATTTTAGTTAAGCCCAGATTAAGATAAAATTGACCTAATGCCGCATATGGAAATATTAATGAACTCAATTGAATCTCCCATGTTTTATAACATTTTGATCCTACGTCCGACAGTAGCATAGACGAGTTGCTTGACCTGTGCGCCAAGTCTACTAAAATGTCATACTAACACGATACTATTGCAATTCCATTATCATTGAGCCGATGTACGCAGTAATCTATGATGTACGCAGTCTACTAATTCATAATGGTCTCATACTGAACGAAAAGTATTTTAGTGCAAAACTGGCAACTAAAAGATCATTGTGGCACGATTGTAGTTTCAGTGGGAAATCCTCGGAAAGCTATTATGGCGCCATTATGACGCCATAATGATGCTATTGTGTTAGTAGACAACCAAAAGAGTAAAATTTGTCAATTTTGTCACCATTGATGATAGTTCATTTGACGGGCGAGTTGGCGCAGTTGGTTAAGGTTCACCTTACGCGCCGCAGATCGTGGGTTCGATTCCCACACAGGACATGCATTTGTGTGCATGAACATGTCTGTATGTCCTGAGTCTGGGTGTAATTATGTATATTAAGTATGTATTTACAAACAAAAAGTCGTATATGCATTTTATCAGTTATCTGGTTTCCATAGTACAAGCTCTGCTTAGTTTGGGATCAGATGACCGTGTGTGAGGAATGTCCCAGGATATTTATTTATTTAACACAGTTGTAATAGCAGACTTGGATCCCTGATTGACTCGTTTGATTGTCTGCGTGTCCCATAAATATCAATATTTTCCATTACTTTCTACTATGTATAGGCCTGTGTTTGATCACAATCTCACCATGGTAAGTGATGATGTGTCTGAAGGAGGTAAGCACACAAGCTTAGAAGTAACTGGCTCTCAAGTATAGTTGTCGGAACACACCAATAGGTACTTGGTGACAGGTTTTCAACTTGAGGGTGATAGCCAGCCAGGCGGGTACTACCAAGTACCCACCGTGCTATGGTTTCCTCACGATGTTTTACTTCACCGAAAGCTCATGCTCATTGTGGGATTCATATGAAAGAATAGAGATGATTTCTAGGTAAATAAAAAATCTAATGGGTCCGTCAGTTAGATTATCAAAAAATATTGGACACGTATTTTTTGCTTTACCAAATCATTAAAAATGGACAAAGATAAAGCGAGACAAACTTCAGGTGTGGGGGCTCGTGACGTCACTTTAGAGTAAAAAGTGTACTCTTACGTGACGTGACGGAACTTCAACACACGATATCTTCGTATTTTTTTGTTTAATTGACAAAAGAAAAAATACGTGTCTAATATTAATTGATAATGTAAAAGACGGACTATATAGATTTTTTTAGTCATCTAGCCCATTACAGAAAATGGGACCCAAATCCTTAATTCAATTAATTTCACGCAGTAGACTCGCTATACAGTACCATCCCTATTTCTCAGATCATCGATCATCGAGCTAGATGGTTATCACATTGCCAGGTACACTCTTACAATGTAGGTACGTACTTGAAAAGATATACTTAATACTTAACAGGTTTAATACTATTTTTACACAAGTTGGCAAAAGAATTTGGTGAGCGCTCTTACGTAGCATGTCCATGCGTTTTTGCTTACATAAGGACACGATATTCCTTCTTTAATAACATTGGGAATTACAAAGCTTTATTTTAAAGCTTTGATATTTTATGGAGCTTCGAGAGATCATATTAATTTCATGGTGAATTAAGTATTTCAATGCTGTTTGGTTTGTAAGCTCTATAAAATACATTGCCACTTCAATTTCTTCATATCTTTCACAATATGGTCGTTATTTATTTTAAAATAGCTGTCCCCCGCGGTTTCACCCGCGTTCTCGGGATAAAAAGTAGCCTATGTCCTTCTCCATACCATAGGCTATCTGCATGCCAAATTTCACGAAGATCCGTTGAGTAGTTAAGGCGTGAAGGCGTAACAAACAATCAAACTTATTTTCGTATTTATAATATTAGTAAGGATTTCATTTCCCCGGATTGCCTCTGAGACAGAAAAAATACCAAACAGATTGTGAGAGTGCTACTGTTCAAAACACACTCTTCCCATATTATGATCGGTCGTGTCAGTGATAGCGGGATTATCCTAACAAAACCTAGATGAATGGTCTACATACAGAATGCAGTCGAATGTGCGAGTCGGACTGCCGAAATTACATGCAAGGTCATTCATAATGTCGCAAGTACTTACATTTCACCTAGATTATATTTGTTTTTGCGGTCACTTCTCGCACAGAGCCTGTCAACATCGTCTGACTTTAGGAATCCGGTTGCTAATCGCGATTGCTCTGATTTTAGACTGAGTGTTGCATACTTTCTATGCTAAATCTATCTGTTTTTTAAGCGTATGTGCTTTTGGCCGAAGGTGGACCACGCAACGCTTAGATGTATCGTTCAAGTGTTGATAACAGATTCTACTCGAGGTCGAAAGACCGCCAAGCTCTGCTTCATCATCATCACATCCGTTATAGACATAGGCCTTTCCCACTAGTCGCCAAATCTTCCGGTCCTCCACTTTTCGCAACCACCCACCGCCCTCCAAGTTTCGCAGGTCATCGGTCCACCTAGCGAGCGTCCTTCGCTTGACTGTGCATGGACTCCAGTCAAGATATCGTTTACCCCATTGGCTATCGGTTCTGCGACATATATGGCGTGCCCACTGCCACTTTAACCCCTGCTTATCTTCTTCTTCTTATGCGTTGCATTCTTGACAGAGTGGTCGTGTAATTTGTGGCGCGCTTCACTACACACCGCCATTCTTTCCTAACTGCTGCCCTTCTGGTGCAGTCATTGATGGGACCGCCTATTGCGGCCTTAATTTGGTCGGACCATCATATGGATAATCTTCTACGCACTCTGGTGCCCTCCACTATACCCTGCACTGCCAATCGCTCTATGGAGACATCTCCACGGCGTGACACGTATCCGAAAAAAGTTAGGATGCGAGCCTGCATTACGGAGGATAGACGCTGCTTGATACCGAGTTCCTGGAGTATGGACTTAATTGTACGGAATTCTGTCCATGATATACCAAGCATTCTTTTCCAGCACCACATTTACAGAGCGTCTATCCTCTTTTTCTCGCTTTCCCTTAGAGTCCACGTTTCCGCGGCGTACAGAAATATGGGGAACACAAGTGATCTGACGAGCCTGGTTTTGGTGGCTTTGGTTATAGCCTACTAAAATTCTCTACCTGGAATCTTCTATGGGTCACAACTATCGCTTATTAACAAAAACATTATATTCAAGAGATTATCATCCACTTTTAGTTGTGCTACGTCATAGTCTGGCTGATTGAGTCTTTCTGTAAGGTGTATTCCGGTGCGCTATCTCTCCTAGAGAACTTCAAAATGACTCTTAGTATTATGTCTTAGCGTTACTATTACTTCAATTTCTGGGCGTTCGTTATGATCCTTTCGAACCTGTGATATTTTCTTGACACAAAACAGCGGTTTCGTTCAAACTATACCTACGTGACCTAAAGGCCCTACATAAATCTTTAAATACCGTCCAGGTCAATGGTCTTAATGAACACTATGTGATAGGTCTTTAGGTCAAATGTCGATGACTGGAGAAATAATGCACAGTCATTGGCAATGCTTGTTGGGTAATATTAGTCACAAAAGACACCGAAGTTAACTTATCAGTGTTGCATTGTGATTTGTTTATGAAGAGATTGTGTCATTATGCCTTTGGTTATTTATAAATGAAGTTATCATTATGATCTGGATAAAGGCTTTTGATGTTATGGATGCTTCGACCTGTCTTCTATCTTCGACTTATAAAGCGTTATCTATCTATCTATATATCTATATAGTGCGTAAGCTAGACGTAGTTTTGTTGTCCCACATGTAGTAAGTTGGTACCTTAATATATTGATTGACCTATTCTGATACTAATATGAGAAAACCCGCGAAGGTCATACACAAACGTCTCACATAGGGCTGACAGACCCTAATCAATAGGTCATTAGAACATGTCGCACCTAAGTTATGCGTTTACTTGTTGAGTTACGAAACTTGACCTAGTTTACGCAAAGAGGGTATTTGCGCAGGTCAGTTCTCTGCTCAATTAACACTTTCTCTACATGGCATTTTGAATGTGGGCGCTAAGGGACACGTAATAGTTTTAAAAAGGTACATGTTGGATATGTCATTGTTTAGAGTATGTCTTTGTAAGGAAGCAAAGTTAGTATTAAATGGTATATAGTATACAAGGCCCGGCTCGGAGATGGCGCATATTGATTTAGTTAGTTCATGATATTGAAGGAATAGTATCCTGGGGGCCTACCACAAGCTCTTAAAACAAGGTTAAAATAACCTTATTTGTCTTTTGTCCTGTTTTGGCGCCAGATGTCAAAGAGGGACAAAAGTCAAATAAGGTTATTTTAACCTCATACTATATACCATTTAATACTAACTTTGCTTCCTTACAAAGACATACTCTAAACAATGACATATGCAACATGTACCTTTTTAAAACTATTACGTGTCCCTTAGCGCCCACATTCAAAATGCCATGTAGAGAAAGTGTTAATTGAGCAGAGAACTGACCTGCGCAAATACCCTCTTTGCGTAAACCCCTGGTATGGCTTCTCCAATCTCGAAGGAGGACATGCTTTGGAAGTTAGTTAATTATAAGATTAAAGCCCAAAATAAATAGATACATATCCTGGGAAATTCCTCATACACGGCTTCCTGATTTTCAAACTAAGCAGCGCCTGTACTTTGGAAACCAAATAACTTATACCACATATAATACATTTTGTTTGTAAATACATAGGTACTTAATATAATTTGTGTGCTTTATATTTTAGTGTTTAATGTAATACAGTATTTATAAAAGGTTTACGAAATTGAAACAAAAAATATATTTAGTATTGTCTCCACGTGCTATAAAAAAACACGTGAATATAAAAGTATTTTTTTTTCTTCAATGGCGTCACACGGCTTGTGTATTTTGCCAATTTCAAGTAATATTATAAGTTCTAGTCACAATGAATCACTTTCACATAGTTCTCAGTCAGACACCGTCCATAATAGTCATGTTTTAGTACAATGGGGGTCATTGTACTAACACTTTTCACGGACTTCTTGAGACAACTTGAAAAGCCACGATACACATAATTCATTTCATTTCACTTCACTGGTGCACATATCTTTATTGGATAAAATACCAGCAATAAAACTATACACGAATTTATGACAATAAAAATGAAAAAGCAACGTCACTCTGCAAGTTCCCGCCAAAAAGTCAATAAAAGTATTCAAATGTAATTCAAAATTTATGATACGTGACATTATATTTTTTGCTTTTTTCTATCCATGACTTCGAACAGGCCATGTAATAAGGTTTTAATATGCAATATTATACTGTTTTCAAGATTTTTATATTTCATGAAACTAACTTACTTGATTTAGAAGATATTTAGATTTCTTTAGGGACGTGGCTTTTTATATTGCTCGAGTATTTGGTACAGTGTATTTGGTGGTAGTGACATGGAAAGCCGTGGTGAAGGTAGAGGGTTCGAATCATAGAACACAGCTTGAATTTTCGGTTAGGGAAAATATCGTGAGGAAACCATAGCACGGTGGTAGGGTACTTTGTACCTCAAGTTGAAAATCTGTCGCCAAGCACCTACGTGAACTCAGGCAGCTGCACTTGAGATCCTTTCTAGGCTTTGTGTGCTTACCACCTTCTAAACAAAGCTATTACTGTATAAAAAAGTGGATGTCGAAGGGATAAGGATCCCTTAGTTCTTTTTAATCCTTCTTTTAGATAATCAGTACTTAAATTATCCAAAGCAACGCGGTCAGTCGGTTTCAATGTCGCTTGTATAACATGCTGTAACCGAGTGAAAAGTGCTGTATTGCGTCAGCGCAGGACGGCGGTAAACAACATGTGAGCAGCAAGTAAATATAACGAAATTAAATACACACACATGTATGACTCAACATGTATTATAACATGAGTAATATGTGTTTTGATATTTTTTTTTATTCGACTCCGTCAATTAATTTGGTGGAAAAATACATTTTCAGTAAATTAAACAGTAGTCTCATTATCCGTTAAAAGTAGGCATTTTCCTGAACTTCAAAATTAATTTGGACATTTAAAGAAAAACATAATAATTTCTCTTCTATATCCTTTTTACACTAATGGCCCGCCTAATGGTAAGAGGTTACCGTACGTAACCTGTTTATCACCATGAGTCCAGATATCAGCTTATTTCGGTTACTAACTTAATAACAATTAATTATTTAAGTTTATTTCCTCCCATAAGTCCCTGATAAGATTTGGAACAAATATTCCCGTTTCTTGTATACTCATACATTTCATAAGAAAGATTTATTTATTTTTGTTGGGGTCCTTTTTGGCATCACACCACAAATATCTATGCTATTTCTTTTATGGCATATCATAATTATAAGCTTTTGTGTGTTATTATTTTTTTGTTATTTCTTTTTATTTTATAAGTTTTTGTTTTTTGTTGTTTACATACTTTTGATGTCAAATAAAGCTATGTCTATTGTTTATTTATTTACATTCTCGATCACATATTGCATGATAACGTCCATCCGGTGCCGCGGTCAGCGTATGTTCGCATAACTTTCTCCTCTTTTGTTTGAGACACACAAAAATTATGACGAGATGACTTATCTGCATAATAACTAGGTATACCTCAGTCATGTGTCGTTTTGTATAATACAACGCAATCATTTTATTCCAACTAATGTGTACGTTTTATTTCCAACGATTTTATCTGTGAGTGAATGTTAAAGTCTTAAGTTAAAAAAAAATCGTTTTAATTTCACTATGGTATGGAGATCCGAAAACTGCATAGATCTTTAAAAACATGCCTCCTAAGTATAATAAAGCAGTTGCCTTCAGACATCGAATAATTAACGCAAAGAATCGCAATCGTGTTAATTTTGCTTGAATTGATTTTGCGTGAGTTTCTTGCCGGAGTCTTCTCAGTTTAAGTGTATTCCGAACCGGTGGTAAATTCAACTGTATGTACCAATTTAACGTTCATAAGTGCCTAAACTGTATAAATCACTTTTTGATTTTGATTTTTGATTTGGAAATCTATTTCGCCAACTGACAATGCGCTCTGATTGGCTTAGTCAAGGATGCACGCGCTCTGATTGGCCGATTCAAGAACACACGATGAATCAGTGCAAAAGCACTGATCAGTTGCGGAATTGGATTGCTCGGTATTACTAATCTAAAGGGATTTTTACTCGATGCCTTCAAAGAACTCTAAAGCCTGGTCAAAAGGCCTTTTTATGAATGACTTTTTCAAATTCAAAATCATTTATTCAAATAGACCTTCGCAGGCACTTATGAAAAGTCTGACTCTAATACTCTAATACCGGTTTGGAAGGTTGTATTTGCTGAGAAGAGCCGGCGATAAACTCAGCAATTACTCTTTTCAAAACAAGCTTAGATTCATTACATAATATTTACATTCTAATCGCACTGACAACAATTGTGTGCCCCGGCGCGGCGGCAAAACTACAAAGTAGACTGGATCTATATTTAATAAGTAAATAAATAAATGCCAAACTTAAGCAGACCAGCCCCCACAAGCAGCACATGTTCCCAAGTATGACGCGTGTAGCAGCCATCGCTCTCCTCGCCATATTGGAGGGAAGTGAGCGACCCGTCACACGACGCCGCCGCAAGCACTTTGATCAGCGCATGCTAAACTCTTTCCAGATAGATGAAGTTGCCAGTGCTTCCGCTGACCCAGACACAGTGCTGCAGCTGCTGAGTTTTCTTACTCGCCCATTGATTATTATGCCTACGTATTTCAGCGAGATAGTGCGTTCGATATTGAGTCTTACAAATGAAACAATAAAGGTTTTGAGTATTTGAATGATTAAGAAACAATAGGCCTTTACTATAGCGTGCAATAGATCTCAGAAATAATCAATGATTGTACAACAATTACAGCATAGGAGTCAATAATCATATACATAATTTCAGTTGCCTGTGTTACTTGCAGTTACGAAATTGTATACTGAGCGTTTGGCACGCTATTTTACAAGATGCTTATTATGTTATTACATTATAGCAATTGTACAACTTGTAGGTAACTGTTGTACACGCTATCGGGTCTTAAACAGCTTTGAGATACTAAAAAACTTGAACCTGCAAGCCAGATAGCTGTTATATTTGTATGGCAAAAGGTTTGAAAATCTGTAGCGGGCTTCATGTTTTTTTTCGGAATTATTCGGAATATTATAACTAGCTGTCTCGCGCGGTTTCACCCGCATTCCCGTGATAAAAAGTAGCCTATAAAACTCGGGGATAATGATAAAATAATGTAGATTCCTACTAGTGAAAGAATTTTTCGAATTTCACTGGTAGTTCCAAGTGTTGAGTTATGCTGTTTTCCGCTGTGGTATGTGGTCACCGCCCCGCGCCGCCTAATCCTTACCATCCATATCTACAATGTTTTTTTTTATACCATACAAGCATACGTCCCGCCTGATGGTAAGCAGTTACCGTAGCCTATGGACGCTTGCAACACCAGGGGCATCACTCGCGCGTTGCCGACCCTAAAGAAATCTCTTCACACCCTTTTTAAAGAACCCCATGCTGTACTAAATTATTCATGGTATACAGAGCCGGAACACTACAACAATATTTTTGGTAAAATAGCTGTAAAATCAGAATAATTATGAAGATTTGGTCATTTTATAATTATTTTTTTCATACAAACAGTGCAATTTCATCAGTTTTGTTACCAAATAAAATAGCATAAAACTCATGGGGAATATGTTATACATTTGCATTAAATATTATATTTATTGACAACAAATATGTAGGAATACAATCCATAAGTATAAAATTTACTCAAGTCTTCCGCTGCTACCGGCAAGGTTCCCAGAAGGCTGGCAGCGTTTCCTCTTTGGATTAGACAAGCTGATGCGTTGGCGAAAAAAGCTCCCCGCCCGCTGGTCTCCGGAGGCCTCGATTAATTCATTAGGACATTGAATAACTTACGGTTTTGTAACATTAGGTTCCTTTGTAAAACCACAGAGCGATTGTTGTACCAAAAATAACCTCAGAATTTATGAAGTGTTAATGTCTTCTTTTCATTATTATTTAACGATTTATATTCCTTTATTCAAGGTTTATTATTAAATATTCAATTTTGTACGGAAAATATGTGTCTGAGGTATAGACTAGCCTTAATATTTAGGTCACAGTATATATGAATACTTTATTGGAGATGTTCAGTATCATTAAATAAATTGGTTGTTAGGAGATGGATAGTTGCGGTATAAGCCATAAACTTTAACCGTTTATTGATAATAAGTGTGTATTTAAAGATTATAAATATTTAATATAGTATGCATTATTGAAAATATTTTACTTCATATTTGTATTCTTGTTTGATTAGTTGAAAATCGCCAAGGCATTACAATACCGTTCCGATAATATTCAGAAGCATTTGTTAGGGTTCTAAACTGATATAAGCTTCGGACCCCAATAAGACATAATGATCAGCAATAAAGAATAGAGTGAGATAGAGCATAGTTATCTTCTCAAACTGCGACTGGGGAAGTATGAATTAACACGATTACGTGATGACCGTAATCGCGTTAATTCATACTTCCCCAGCTTATCGGGACGGGTGGAAGGTCTAACTCGGAGTGATGCTCCGGGGTGCCATGGGTGCTGCAAGTGTTCATAGGGCTACAGTAACCGCTTAACAACAGGGCGGCCGTGTGCTTGTTTGCCGAGTATTTATATTTTTCACTGGTGGGACAACTGCCTTAAGCTTAACACTTAAACCACCTGTAGAGTTAAATCGGAAAGGTTAACTCGTATCGTTTTCGGAAGTGCGGGTCACAGTGTTAAACTAATGTGATGTAATATACTAGTTTTGTATAATATTGTTGACCTGACATACTTGTTTTATGTATATTTTTGTAAATATACATAAAATAAATAGTTTTATTTTTATTGTCAATCACGTATCCATAAATAAGTTCATATCAAAGTCTATGAACGAGCTATAAAATTTACATCGTTGGAATTTCAATGCTATAAAAAAAAAATCTTTGCCCTGAAACTGAATGCCGCGTAAGTAGGTATTTTTTTTTGTTTCTTAATTATTTATTGTGTCCTGTTTTATTCGTAGTGTTAGTCTATGAACTTTTAAATTTTCTCATAACATCCGCGGCGGTCTTGCATGATCCTTCACACAAATCATTTACCTCCTTATCCATAATCAGTTTTTAAACTAAATCAGTGTAATAGTGTGCCCCGTCTCACTCTTTCGATCACCAAATGTCACCTGTCAGATAAAGACTTCGGAATTTTAGCTAATCAACGTTTGATAACTTTATTATGAATAAGGGGATTAGTTTCGCGAATAATGATTTCAATTATTTCCAAAAGTCGTTCTGCCTAGCCCCTTTTTAAAAAAAAGTAGTTGAAACTATTAAATTGAAGACTTTTGGCTTTTAGCTACTAACCTAATCAGTAATCAACATATTAATAACATTTGTATTTAGGCTATCCAAACGTTTAACCTTTTCTAATATTGGATTATACCTAAGTGCTTTAATTAAAAAAAGAAAAGGTAAGCAAGATTAATTGAAAACGATACAATTATGGAGAGGACTGTCAAAAATATAAATCGCAGCGTTCGTCAAAGTTAGTGTGGCGAGGCTCCAAAAACGAACAATTACTCACCTTGGATAGCTTAATTCGATTTACACATTATATTTTTACGATTAAAACAATTTTTCGCATACATTGTGCATACAAGAGTTAGGTCAAGGAGAATTCACACATTTATCAATAAGACATAATCACCTTGGCGTCAATTTTTCAAATATTTCAGTCTCTCTCACAGACGCAACCCTATCGGAATTGGAATTCGATTTATCGATATAAAATCGAGTCACGATCGATTCAGACATCTGTGTTAACTGAAATTAATGTGCTTTATGGTCACGCTTCAATAATGAGTTATTGTTGGCCAAATTTGGATAATCTACAATCGTTATGGATGTATAAATCTAAAACAACATTTGACTTTCAATGTTGCAACAATTTACTGTCAGTCTGTTTTAACGTTATTGATTAAGAGGAAAGGATGGCTGCAAGAAATGTGAAAAATAGGTTTTTAACATATCTATTGCTGTCGCGCTGTGCCCGAGCTATCCCGACCGAGGTCGATACAGACAACTACAGCTTGGACCGATTATACCTATTTAAATTAGACTGAATCGCTATTTTGTAATCCCCGGCTTTCTCCTCCAAAACTGGATCGATTAAAAAAAAAATTCAAGAATCATAATAAGAAAGGCTTTGGCTATGTCTTTCGTTTTTCCATTGTTTTTTATATTCGTCTTTATTCGCTGGACGTCTGATAAGGGCGTTAAAAATGGTATTTTTTTTGTGATTTTAGAAAGCTCCTAAGTCTTATAATAATTAATTTATGGAGAAAAACACAACCGAGGGACATACATTATTATATGATGATATTTGATTGATATTTATTTATATTTTAATTTTGCTGTTCTGTTATTTTTGTTGTTATTTGTGTGTTTCTGGGAAATAAATTCATTTTCTTCTTCTTCTTCTTCATACAGTGGTACCTACAGATTGCATGGTAAAATAATCATTGCTCTAGTGTCATTATCCAGAGAGGAAACTGAGGATTACGTTTGTATGTAACAAACGCCACCAGCATTTCCTCTTAAATTCTTATTTGTTACTTAAACGGTCTTAATTTGGAAGTATTCCCATTTGCGCACCGATTTTTTGAGCACCGATTTTTTGAGCACCGATTTTTTGAGCACCGATTTTTTGAGCACCGATTCTATTCCCTTTTCAGCACCGATTCATATTTTGGATCGGTGCTCAAATGGGAACAAAAATTACATTCGAAATCATTCCCTTTTGAGCACCGACGGATTTGCAGCTTCTAGTGTTGTGGTGTTTAATAAAACCTATCGATAAAAATCAACATTTTTATTATAAAAAGTAAAAAGTATATAAGTAGTAAGTATCGTTAGAGCCTCAAAACTAGTCCGCTTTGAGCTCTGATCAATTTGTTAGGTTGGTTGTCAATTGCTGAACAAAATATACTTAATGTTGTTTATATTACCTAGGTACTGACTAATTATGAAACATAATGTACTCTCCATTTTACTTATATTTAATCTCTCTCTAAATACCTCCAAAAATGTATACTTATGAAAAAATTTTACGTTATTTTATTGGATATTCCCATTATAGCACCGATTCTACAGCATCAGTTAATATTTTGAATTGTACCAGTATAACATAAGCTCGAAGGAGCTCTCTCCTTTTTCATAAATTTAAAGAATATATATGTTGTTTTGTTACTAGGTAGAGCTCCTTTGAGCTTCTGTTATACTGGTAAATACCACAACACCACAACACTAGAAGCTACAAAACCATCGGTGCTCAAAAGGGAATGATTTCGTATTTAATTTTTGTTCCCATTTGAGCACCGATCCAAAATATGAATCGGTGCTGAAAAGGGAATAGGATCGGTGCTCAAAAAATCGGTGCGCAAATGGGAATACTTCTTTATTTGGATTTAGTCCACAATAATTGAAAAAATATTAACATAAAAATTGTGCAAAATCGAAGGATTACACCAAATCTCTACGAAGTATAAATTAAAGTCAGTCGCGACTTATACATATTGTAAGAGATAATCCCAAAAAGCTCTGAACGTATTTTATGCAAGTTTTCACCTATAGATAGTATATCTCATGGTGAAGGTTATGTGTATAATTTATATGTAGATATTGTATATTAGTCGAGCTGTCACGGTTTATGTCAAGGAAGTTGTTATAACCGCTGTGGTATTCCTTGCGTAACGTGATGTAGGTATACGGAGATATTCAATACCATGTGAAGCTGGGGCCGGTCTAACTAGTTGTAAAATCATGGACGCTCAGGATGTGGAATGAGCTCTCTACCTTGGTTTATATGCTTGCAGCATGGGGTTCTTTTAAAAAAGGATTTGAATTGATTTTCGCAGGTTCTTTATGACTAAACATAGTGAGGTCCCTGCGAGATCTGCTCCACCTCGTCAAACTTTACGCAGAATAAAACCATGGTCAATGAAAATATAAAATAATATTTTGGATAACTTCTAGCACAGAATAAATAATATTACAACTTGTGACCAGGATAACATACTAATTTTGATCATATTGTGATGTAGAAGCAGAATATTGAAAAAAAACAGAAAAAAACGGTATCTCCAAATATACTAATTTTTTAAAATAAAATTTAAAGTCAACTATTATTTTCTTGAAAATTAACTCATGTTTCCTTTCGGCGTTTTTCTCTCAGATCTGTAGTACAAAATTAGCCCATACTGGCTAGAAAAAAAAAACACTTGTATAGTATTCTTATCTTATTTCTTTTATACCACTACAAGATAGCAAACAAGCACCAGCAACACCGCCTGATGGTAAGCGGTTACCGTAGCCATATGTACAATTGCAAGACACGGGGCATCACTCACGTATTACCGACCCTTCCCCCCTCCCAAATGAGCACTTACGCGCAGGAACACAACATAAAGTTATTTGGCTGCGGTATTCTGTAAGGTGGAGGTACTTCCCTAGTCGAGCTGCTCTTTGAGCGAATATACGCTACGCTCTACTTCTCTTAATACTTAGCTCTACCGTTCTTCGATTGAACCCTTCTATACGTCAAATCAGTATTCACTCCTTTCTTACTCATATTATTTTTACACAATTCATCCATCTCTTTTTTATATATCTTCTTCTCGTATATCCATTTTCATATTCAGAGGGCGAACCACAAGCTCTTAAAACAATATTATTATAACCTTATTTGACTTTTGTCTTCCTTTGACATCCGGCGAAAAACGGGACAAAAGACAAATAAGGTTATTTTAACTTTGTTTTAAGAGGTAATCCTGGTGGCGTTTGTTCCATACAAACGTAATCCTCAGTTTCCTCTCTGGATAATGACACTAGAGCAATGATTATTTTACCATGCAATCTGTAGGTACCACTGGATGTCCCTCGGTTGTGTTTTTCTCCATAAATTATTTATTATAAGAATTAGGAGCCTTCTAAAATCACAAGAAGTTACCATTTTAAACGCCCTTATCCATTTTAAACGTCCAGCGAAAAAAGTTGACGAATATAATAATACAAAGGAAAACCGACAGACCTTCTTATTATAATTTTTGTTTTTTTTTTTAAATCGCTTCTGTTTTGAAGGAGGGAACCGGGGATTACAAAATAGCGATTTCATCTAATTTAAATAGGTGTAATCGGTCCAAGCTGTAGTTGTCTCTATCGCCTTCGGGCGGGATAGCTCGGGCACAGCGCGACAGCAATAGATATTTTAAAAACCTATTTTTCAAATTTCTTGCAGCCATCCTTTCCTCTTAAGAGCTTGTGGTAGGCCCCCAGAACTCTTTTAGTCACATGGCTTCATAACATTTTCGTCCATACCACGACTTACCGATATTTATAACCATTTAATTAGTAATGATAATGAATAAATTCTGAGTTATTGTTACTAGAACCATACCAATGTTAAAACAACGCTAAAATTCACAAGTAAAGTCGCATAGACGAGCTTGTGTACAAATCATATCAGAAGATCACGATGTCCTTACTCGCAACACATTAATGTATTGTAATGTCTGCTTTGAAATAATGCCTCTAATAATGATAATATCGTAACTTATTAGTTGCCATTTTAATTTATAATTTGGTTTTGTGTACTATTTCTACATTGTAGTATGTCTCCCACGACATTATAATATGATAAAACGGGAAAAATCTATGTTTAAGAATAAAATTCTGATTAATTTTAAAGTGGTAGAGATGTTCTTGAGAGAGGTAGAGCATAGCGTTTATTCGCTCAAAGAGCAGCTCGACTGGGGAAGTACATCCACCTTACAGAATACCGCAGCCAAATAACTTTATGTTGTGTAAACTCGTGTTCCTGCGCGTGAGTAAGGTCACCAGGGCTCATAGGGAGAGGGGAAGGATCGGTAACGCGTGAGCGATGCTTCGTGTGTTGCAAGCGTCCATATGGCTACGGTAACCGCTTACTATCAGGCGGGCCGCACGCTTGTTTACCGACTTAGTCATATAAAAAATTGTTATGTGGAAGTTTTTGGTGCACAATAACATCGCAGGAGAACCAGGAAACCATAGTGCGAGTACTGGGGGATCCAGGTCAATTCCAACTTCCCTAGTACTTGTACGTAGTATTTATATACTCTGAGCTAGTACCTAAGTATCTAACTGGCCTACTACATCACGTTAAATAACATCGTGCTCAAAAGCAATCTTATCCATAATGTAAAATAAATATTTTGTCCCGCGCCCGGCGTCGCCCAAATGAAATTTCTAACTTTACCGATAAATTTTCCAAAAAAGTTTGGTCAAGCCGTTCTCAAGTGATGCTCTTATATACATTTGGCAATTGATTTTTATTTATTGTCTGGGCGAATGTATCTACATATATCTAAGTTATATATACACAGTGGCTTAGCTAGCTCAAGACGGGTACTGCGAAGGCCAAATGGAGGGTAAAGATTTTTACGATTTTTTGCTCGGGGGCCTCGATATTATTGATACGGCTGATACGGCGGTAGCTACGCCCCTGTATTAACAAGATGTCTATGTAGTATATCAGCTATCTGGTAAAGAATAATAACAATGTGCCTCTCTCTCAATGTGGATCTGGTTTCCATATTTCAAGCTCTGCTTACTTTGTGGTCAGATGGCCGGGTGCAAAGAATGGCCAAGGATATTTATCTATTATTTGATTCGCGTGAGAAGTGATAGTCAAATAGGGTCACAGCCCCGGTACTGGCCATTACCCAGTTGTGGCCACTTGCAATTTTAAAAGTCAATAAATAAGGCGTTGAAACCTGACTTGTTTATTATTATTGTCTATAGTAAATAAAATGTTTGTTGATCGCTTTTAACAAGCAATTGTAGTGGTGCTGTAAGTGTATACGAACTTTTTGTGACACTGTAAAATAATAATTTCCGTTAAATTAGCGACCCTTGGTAATTAATCCATAAAATATCTTGCTCCAATTATTTATTGCGTTGATTCTAATTAATTTTTTTGATGAAATGAATGTCTAGGAACTTGATTTTGATGTTATTTTGATAATCAATAAATTCCCCTAGCTGGAAATTTAGGTAGCCAATGGTGGCCTATACTATATCAAAAAAAGAAATAACTTAATCTATGTAATAATGAACTAATAACTAAAACTAAAAACTAAGACAGGTAAAAAAAACAAGAAAAAAATGGTGGCCACAACTGGATCAATAGTGATTTTACACCTTTCATATTTAAAAAAAGTATGTCTCTCAATAGAAACTTCTACAAAACCTGAAAGCTAAATAAATGCCTTACTTTATATTTTAATGTAACTAATCAACACGATATCCATTTTTGAATTAGAGACGAATTTTTTTATATTAAAATTTCCTTAATGTTGCCAAAGCCGGGGCTCATACCCTACTATGATAACGTGTAAGTAATCAATATTTATTTTATAATTCAATATACATTGTAATTGATCCATATTTACCAATCATATCATATTCGTATTTCAAAACGAATGGTCACGCACTAATTGTATTCGTTCCATCACGAATCGATTTATAATCGGATAACATACCGATTTTGACGGATAGGATAAAGAAAAGTTACGTCTCAATTACACGAATCGTTAGTGGCTACACGAATAATTACATTAAGTTATTGTGTAATTTGTATTAATGGTATTGAAACGATTCTCGGTGGCCATTGGATTTCATGAATGTTCTTGATTCTGTATTTGTAATGGATTTTTAATGATTATTTTTAATACTTCTAATATATCACTTTTGTTTCATAATAAGAACGTGCGTATGTTCATTAATTAGGTTTATATGAATTTTTTGTAGTCATGTATGTTCGGAAGGCACGTAAAGCTGTTAGTCCCATAGTTGGTAAGCTAGTTGGAGGCCTCCTAGGAGGCTTGAAAACTCCAACAGTAGGTTGATCACTAGCCTACCTCCACCGATCCGCAGTGGGCACGCGTGGTGAAGTATGCCCATTCTCTTTCATCCTAAGTGAAAGGAGGCCTGTGCTCTGCAGTGGGACATTATAGGCTGATGATGAGGAACTAACATAGTCACTGATTATTTTCACAACCTCCATACAATCCTCCATATAATTAACCATGTTATAGCAAATATTCAGGGTCAACTTGGTAATGATTTGGTTTCTAAATCAGTTTGAAAATCTTTTATTTTGGGGTTTGGTAGTGGTTCAGCCTGCCATGTGCTTACTAGGGCTTACTTTGTTCTATGAAACTCCTGAGCAGTGGATTATATGAAGCGCTGTACGAGGGCTGCTATCCGTAATAGGGACCAGTTATAGCAAGCATGATAAACCGCACCCTACGAACTTTATATGAATTTCTGTGCTATCTATATATTTTAAATTCAAAGTCCTGACTGACTGACTGATATATTAACGCACAGCCTAAACCACTGGTCCTAGAGACATGAAATTTAGAGGGTATATTCTTTGTGAAGAGTAGATATCCACTAAGAAAGGGTTTTTCGAAATTCCACCCCTAAGGGGGTAAAATAGGGGATGAAAGTTTGTATGAAAGTCCGTCAGTTTCGAAATTAGGATCTTCATATTTTGCGTTTATACGTGTCTCAGCGTTTTTAATAATTCCACCCTCGAAGCGGGATGAAGTTGTTTTGTTTTGTTTTATTGTTGTAGAAAAATATGTTATTTGCTTCCTGTAGGTCACGCGGGCGAAGCCGCGAGCTAGTAGATTATAATAATATGAGCGTTGTATAAATGCTGCTGTTCGTCATACGTTTGTTAGATGTGCATTTCGGGATGCTCCGGGTACCCAAAAGGCTTGATACATAGCCCGCTTCTGGCGTTCTGACATCGTTGACGAATAGCAAACATCTGTCAAAATGGGCATAAGAGGTACGAGTCACCAAATGTTCCAATCTCCAAATTCGACTTATGAACAACTAACAAAAGTTTTACGAGCACATGCGAATAATTTAATTTGGTATTTGTTTACGAATTTAACTGGAATTTC
Organism: Polyploca ridens; assembly: GCA_951394255.1. NCBI lineage: Eukaryota > Metazoa > Arthropoda > Insecta > Lepidoptera > Drepanidae > Polyploca > Polyploca ridens. The sequence continues at coordinate 3,301,423 of OX596261.1, forward strand.
AAAATGTCTGATCTAATTATAATGAATAGTTATTTGCACGGTATCGGTCAATTACTTGATTAAACAGATGCAAAGTGATTAATGATATTTATAAATATTGACAGTCCGTTCCAGTGATCGATATGATTATTTCGACCTTCACGAATACGATGATGATTTTTTTTAAGTAGGTGTCTTAATTTTTGAGGGTATGGACAGGATAGGTTGTTAATTTCTTAGTTTACTTTCGTACGAGCGATTTTTCAATCTTTGAACGCGCGTTATTTTCTACATTATGAATAGAAGTAATCGAACGATGACTTCTCCTATAGTATCATTTTAATGTATTTAATTCATTTTACTTTTGTTTAATTCTGTTTACTTTTTACTTAATAGTGTATACTGTATTGAACTCATTGAGATATTATTACTACGTATAGAGAAGCCATCACACATCACAACTATGTTCCATTCAAGTGAGGCCATTCGGCCACACTTGTTGTTGTAGAACGATGAACGAAACGCGTAATCGCCGTGAAAATCACGGTGTTTGCGAGAAAAATACTGCTAAAAGCGTTCTGATGGCGTTACGTGTTTCTTCTATTGTCTGCTTAGATGACTAATTATTGTTTCAGCTCTATAGAGAACTTTAGTTGACTCAAAAAAAAAATGGGACATAACCTTTGCTTATGATAGCTTCTCTATACGTAGTTATAATAGCTCAATGATTGAACTCAACTTTCATCCTTACCTTGACTTTAAAACATTGTTTTTTCTTCTTTATGTTTTCTATTTCTATTGGTTAACCTTTAAATGGTTGACATAGACTTTTTTTATATCCATAACAGTACACAACTTCTTTGGTAATAGTCGCAAAGATCGCGAAAGGTAAAATTTAATAATTAGCATGTGACGTGAAGAGATAATGCTGACTGAGTGGTGACACGGTTTTGATTTTAAGGCCGGGTCTATGCTCAAATCTCAAAAATGGGTTTCTTTGAGAGTCGAGTATGACGTAACCCAATAAAATACCTAAAAAATACTGTGGATAGAAGAGGGTTTTGAGAAAATTTTTAACCGAATAGAATATTAAAAAGTGCTTTGATATTCCCAATAAAAAAATCCTAAGTTACGTCTAAAAAAATCTTTCGCGTCGAATTTCTCCGTATTTTCAGCGATGACAACAATTTTATTTTGAAGAATATATAAGATACAGAATTATATTAGAATGTTAACCGGACACTTATTCAATTTAATGCGTATATTCTGTATAATCTAAAGAAAACCCGTAAATAACAGTCCATTTCATAGAGTCGACACATTTATGATTTACCATTTTCAACCCTATTCCAGTGAAGAACGAGTCCTGTCAAAATCGTAGTCAGTCCGCGCCTTAATCAATAAATTTAGGAACTAAAATTTGGTATGATGTTTTGAGTAATTTATTTTAAGCTAACCTTTTTATAGATGTGTTTCAGATGTAGTCTTCACTCCTTTTTTATAACCTTTCCGTTATACTTTGTATAGTATAGATAGAGAAGATATGGATAATGTGCATACTGTTATGATGCTACTTATTGTTACTCAATGCATCGCACGAGGCAAGTGAATCGAGGGCGATGTGCCTTGTTGCCTCCACAAATAGTCATCCATTATAAACGACAATAATTGTTTAATTGTATATTTATCGCACAATTGTTGGTGTTTTACTTGCCCCCGATTCCCGTGCTTTCGACATAATGGATAACTTAATAATAATTGAACTGTTTTGCAAAAAACTTATACCGACTTCAAAGTACACTAAGAAGTTATCAAATCCACATCAAAACAAAAAAACAAACAACAAACAAATCGGTTAATAAATGACGGAGTTATGAGGTAACGAACATAAAAAAAAAACAACCGAATTGAGAACCTCCTCCTTTTTTAAGTCGCTTAAAATTCCATAGGTATATTTTGATTCCGCAATTTTTTCTCACAAATGTCAAATGTGACATCAATGTTAAAGACGCGATATTTGAGCTCCTGCGCTGTCACTATGCTTTGTCTCTTTCATTATCTAAGCAATCCAGTGAGATGCTCCGCTGTCCGTTGCGCGGACTCTTCGACGAAACTTATTTTAGAAATACTCTCTACAATTTGAGATTTTACATCAATTAGTAGATAAATAATGGCTCTGAGCTATTGTTATTTGAAACAAAGAGATGCTTCTATTGCTCCGACTTCCGAGCTTTATTTTTTATTCAAATGAGATTTGTGAGAATAGATTAATGAATCAACAGAGACCTACCTTTACCTACTTACATTTACCTACATTCTCCGCCGAGAAGCAAATGCTTCTCGTAGGTAAATGTATGGGCGCATTAATTGCTGCCTATAAAGCATTTGCTGTATACTGCTCTGGTATACGGCCCACCTGCAGGGGCATCGAAAAGTTTTCGGAAATTAAAATAGCAATTACTGAAATTCGCCTCGGAAATTTCTGAATCCGTTTCCGATATCGAATCCGACGTTTTAAAATACCCCTGCTGGTGGCATGTGGTTTCTGAAGCCGTACAATCGCTTGCAACACACGGGGCATCACTCACGCGTTACCGACCCTTTACCTCTCCCCAACGAGCTCTGGAATCTTACTCACGAGTTCTTATGAATCTAAACGAATAACGTACTTACTTAAGCTTAATTTTAGCTTTGTGAATGCATGATCTGGTTGTAAATAACGAATGCTCTCTGACAAAAATAAATACTGTGTTCTCTACATTGTTCACTACTCTATGTAAATGCGATCTTTATCTGAAGACAGCACGCAAAGGAAACAAAGAGCTGTTTTGCTTGATACGTCTTTGTTCTTATGTAACGTAACTAATTGCTTACTAAACTCATTTGTTTTATCAAGATTTTACATCGCATCTACCTCTTGAAGCGGATTTGGTTGTGTTCATTTAAACTGTTCAAAGAAAGTTCGTAACAGAAACGCAAAGTCGATTCAAGAAAAGTTGGCTATTTTACAATTTTACAAGCTTTTATTTAACTTGCAATGTACGAGTATGTATGTTTGTTCGTTCGTTCGGGTGGAATTTTGCAAGTCGAATTTCACCCACTTCCAGTGGTGGGATTGAATTGATATTTGGTGTACATTAGTATATTGGAAGACAATGCAAGTACAGTCAACAAAAAAAGCTTGTATTAAAAATGTTTTTTTTTTAACAAAAACATTTGTATTTTGTGATGGATGAACTCCTAGCACTCGAGTATTTTTAGCTTAGTGGCAGATTTTCGACATGAGGGTCGATAGTCAGCTGTGTATGTTTTCCAACACTGAAAGCTCAAACTCATCTTGCCACTACAAAGCGACTTTAGTGTTTATTGTTATTAAGTGAAGTGTGTGTTTTCCGTCAGGGTGGAGGGCGACGCGAGTGCGCCGAGGCGGCAGGGTGCGCGTGCGGCGGCCGCGCTCCGCCCGCGCCGCCCCACCCGCTCCGAGCACTGGATGAGATGCCGCCGCCACTGCTCAGGTCAGATACCTACTATTAAGACTATCTAGAATGGATCTTACCAGGGATACCAGTGTTGCCGCCGCGCCGGGGCACGCAATTGTTGTCAGTGCGATTAGAATGTAAATATTATGTAATGAATAATGCTTGTTTTGAAAAGAGTAATTGCTGAGTTTATTGCCGGCTCTTCTAAGCAAATGCAATCAATCCAAAACAGTATTAGTAGTTAGACTTTTCATAAGTGCCTGCGAAGGTCTATTTGAATTTTGATGTTGTAGATGCTGAATTTAATTTCTTTACAAATGGATGTGTATCAACTTCCGTCCCTCAAAGAAATGTTATACAGTTATCGCGATGATATACAGTTTCATAGCGATGTTTTCCTTCGCCGGTAATCTTTTAGAAATACGAAGTTTATTAAAATAAGTAATTCAACCAAAACAATTGACAATACAAAAAGCTTTAGAATTTGATTGAAACGCTCGCACGACGCGGCGACGCTTTGTGTGGTAAATGTGGTCATAAAATAATATGAATACAATGCGTAAGAGTCACAGTAAAATCTTGCCGTATGAATTTTTATGTTTTTTTTTTTTTGGAAAATCCACCGGAAAGGCGGAAATTTCACCCGGGCGATGCCGGGCACGTCCAGCTAACATAAATATTATATAAGTGTAATTGGATAGTAATTATTTTTTATTGTTTTTCAGAATATTTACATCTTTTTGGCAGTAATAATAACAGTAACAGATAACAATATGCCATTTACAAATCTTCACATATAGATTATAAATAAAGTTAAACATATTCCAAAAAGTATTCATGTAGTGAACGATTTAGGATTTTATTTCTCAAATTATTTATTTTTACATCTAAAATCTACCAACTCTATTAAGAGGAAACGCTGGTGGCGTTTTTCCATACAAACATAATTCTCAGTTTCCTCTCTGGATAATGACAATCAATGATTATTTTACCATGCAATCTGTAGCTACCACTGTATGTCCCTCGGTTGTGTTTTTCTCCATAAATTAATTATTATAAGAATTAAGAGCCATCTAAAATCACAAAAACTGACCATTTTTACTGCCCTTATCAGACATCCAGCAAACAAATTTGACGAATATAAAAAATAAAAGGAAAACCGACAGACATAGCCAAAGCCCTTCTTATTAAGAAAAGTTTAACTTATAAACGTTTACATACATATATACATTAGTATTCTTGAAAAAAAAAAACGATCTAGTATTAGAGGAGGAAACTGGGGATTACGAAATAGCGATTTTGTCTATTTTAAATAGATATTATCGATCCAAGCTGCAGTTGTCTCTATCGTCCCTCATACATTTATATCCCGGCAACAGCGCGACTGCAATAGATTTGTTAAATACCTATTTTTCAAATTTCTTGCAGCCATCCTTTCCTCTTAACCGACTTCAAAAAGAAAGGAGGATGTATTCTGTTCCATGCGTTTAGTTTTTGTACCAGATCCAGTGCGAGATCCATACATATTCGAGTACATTGGTTTTATCTAAATTAAAAAGGATTATTTTTAGGATTTTTCACCTGCAAGGCAAAACATAGCAGATCTAATATTAATTACATTTCCAATCTCTGTCTTGTACTAACCTATTTATGAGAAATAAATTGAATGAAATTATTTTCTAACATCAGGATATTGATAAATTAAAACGCCATTTTTTTGTAAAAAGCTTTCTTTTTTATCAAAAATCTATCATAATGTATATCATATATCTAAAAAGTATAGTTTATTTTTTACTGAACTTACTATTGATTTTGTAAGAATAATCCCTCGTAGCAGCTAACAAACAAAAAAATTATAACATTTCCACGACGAGTTATCTTGATTTACTGCAATTGCAACATCATATACTGTGCCAAAGTTATGTCAAGTAAACTCCAGGAACACTGATTCAGCGAAGATTTCTGGCAACTGCAATAACCAATAACTGCACGTTCGACATGGCCTTATGCCCTGTAGATAAAGGCTATTTTCCTTAATTGCGTGACACCATAAGTTTGCAATGGTGACCTGTTACGTAGGGTCATTGACTGGTTGTTTAGGTATTCACTTTGCGTATCTAGATTGGTGCGTGACATGGCTATAAATGCGTTTTTTGCTGTAAAGCGTATCGAATGGCAATACGCGAATCGGTCAAGCTCAAGAACGAAGTTATGTCACTCGAAATTTGGTAAAACTTTTCGTAAATGTTTTGTTGGTTCATCTCAGTCTTGCTGATAAAGTAGAATTAGTATACCGGATTTTTAAAACAGACTAATAATTTTCCAGTTAATTCAGATTCAGACAAATTGTCCTGAAATGTGATGTAAAAAGCCCTGCACTAAAGCTGTAAGCCATTTTTGTAATTAAGTTCAATCTTTTAATGAAAAAACGTGGGGCGCTTTTCTTTGAAACCTAATAGAATTTCTAAGCATTATCATTATCATGAAGAATGAAAAGCGCCCCACGCGTTTTCATTCAAAGATTGAACTAAATTACAAAAATGGCTTACATTTAGGCCCTTACGGCATAGACAGAGAATATACATAGGTTCAATTTTATAATTATTTAACACATTTTAGTGCAGGGCTTTTTAAAGCTTGTTTTTTTATACTGTAATTTATTTGTACTACGAAGTCCCACAGTTTAAATTACCATTCAGTCAAAACATACATTTTCGCAGTTTCTAGACTGTGAATTAGTATGGATTTAATATCTATACATTGAGGGTGGTAGCTTGCCAAGCGGGCACTACAAAGTACCTTATTATCACAGAGCTAAATGATATTAGACTTATTAAGGCGATGATAGTTCAGTGGTAGTGACGTCGGATAACGAGACGAAGGTTCCGAGTTCGAATCTTACAATGAGCTTTCGTTGAAGGAAAACATCGTGAGGGAACCTTAGCACGGTGGTAGGGTACTTTGTAGTACCCACCTGGCGCTACCACCCACGTTCCGACAGTTGCACTTACGGTTTAAATCATTTATTTCTCTAAGATTTACAAAAATCACTTAAACGAGAAACAAAGTATTATTATATATTATAGTAAAGATTATTATGTCCAGTGTCTCAGAAGTATTACGTATTTATACATTTTGTGGGTATGTTAAAATAATTTTTCTCGCGACGAGTCGCACACAACGCAACCGGTCGACAACAGTTTAGTTCTTAAGCACCGTACACACTATACAATCATAACATTCTAATAGATAGTTTTATTTATTTATATTGTAGCTGTCAAAGATGTGTTTTTTCAGTAATTTTTTAAATAGGTATAGTGTTTTTGCTTCTTTGACGTTTGTTGGTAGGGAATTGTAAAGTTGTGCTCCTTCATATTTGATATTTTTCTTTCCGTGGTTGGTTCTTGGTTTGTGTAGTTGTAGGTTATGTGCCCGTCGCGATGAACGTGTTTGTACTTCAAAATTTCTAGTAAATGTTATTTGTGTATGTATGTCTTTAGTAAGAATTTTTCGAATTAATATGCAAGTGTTATAGTGATAAATTTGGGTAATATTAAATAGTTTGGTTTCGTTATAAATTTTGTTTGTGGATGTTAAGTAATGATACTGAAAGAGGACCTTGACAATCCTATTTTGGGCGATTTGTAACTTGCCTAGACTTGTTTTAGTAGCCGATCCCCAAACCTCAATTAAATATTCAATATGCGATTTTATCAATGAATTGTAAATAGTAAATTTAACTTTTGGTGGTAAACATCTAGCTATTCCCCGCAATGCACCCGTAAGACTTGACAACTTAGAACAAATCTTTTCTATGTGGGGCTGCCATGTCAGGTGACTATCAAGAGTAAGGCCCAAATACTTTTCTGTATTAACTTTTTTTAAGACATCTCCATTTATCAACAAAGACTTGTGGTTATGAATCTTTTTATTCTTGGCCGAGAAAATTATGTAGTTCGTTTTGGATGTATTAATTGTTAATAGGTTATCCAAGAACCATCTTTCCAAAATAACTAGATCATCCTGTGCCTCTTGTATGATTGCTTCAGTGGAATGACCGAAGTAAAACAGGCAGGTGTCATCGGCATAGAGTGTAACGTGTCCCTTTAGTCCTAATTCGTGCACATTATTGATATACAAGAGGAATAGAAGAGGGCCCACTATTGATCCCTGGGGTACACCACATTTGATCAAATTAAAACTACTGACACTTTTTCCTGCTTTAACAACTTGGTAGCGATTTTTCAAATAAGACTCGAACATTTTGAATGAATTTCCTGTTATTCCTATGGATACTAATTTTTGCAGGAGAAGGTTATGACTAACAGTATCAAAGGCCTTTTTTAAATCAATAAATACTCCTAGTACAATTTGTTTTTGGTCACTTGAAAGCCAGTTCCTTCTAGCCATTGTGTGATTACTACCATCGGCCACATCATCACTTACTTTTTAATTTCATTAAAAAGTCTTTGCAAAGCTGTTAATAATAACCAAATTTTTTTCCTACAGGTCCAATCCCTTGTATACAGAGGAGGAAGAGCAAGAGGTAGTGATAATCGTGGATTCCCTCGATGACTCAGTGGAGGGGGAGGTCGCTGACCCCCGCACCCCGCGCAGGGCACCCTCCACGTCATCAGGTCAGTTAGGTTAGGGTATGTTTGATTTATTACATGCACTACCGCATTTTGCAATGGACTGTATTATATCGCTTGAGCAGGAGCTTTGGCTTTGAAGGTCTGTGGCTATTGATACCTAAATGTAGAATGACTTGCAAAGCAAAGTTTTAACTTTATTATATGAAAGTTGACAAACAGCATACGGCCAACCTGGTGGTAAGCGGTTACCGTAGCCATATGGACGCATGCAACACCCGGGGCACCGCAGGGCATTACTCGCACGTTACCGACCCGTTTCCCCTTCGCGAAGAGCTCAGGCGACCTTAGTCACGTGCAGGAATGGAATTCCCCAGTCGAGCTGCTTCTAACGCATGCGTTCCTATAGCATTCATCAGATTTCGATGAAACTGTGGTGAGCTGTAGATCGCAGGCCGGGAAATTAAGGTGTCAGAAAAATTTGCAGGCGTTACTAAGCATGCTGGTTATGTTTACTCCGAGATGCTGGGAATAATATTAATGCTGCTAATATTATTATAATTTCGAAAGTAGCTCTGTGTTTAGGCCAAAATACCTATAATAATATTTATAGTAGAAACCTACTCATATTGAGTATCAATGACGAGCCTCTGCTTCCCGATTCCTCTCCTTTTCCCACATCATATGTGTGAGCGAGAAAAGAACTTCGGGAATCTTCTACATACTTCGGTGACGCATCGCTGAACGCGTGTGTGTGAGTAAAACGAGACGCGCGCCTCGCAACATTCAGTACGAAATGCGCTACAGATAGAAGCGCATGTGGGCTTTGTGGGTGGTGAATTGATATGAAGAAATAATAGTGCGCATAATCATTGGATTGCCATAGGAGTTCCTGGTAAGTCCTTACCTTTATCCTGGGAGGCTCCTCGTTTTCCATATTGATATTTTAACGCAAAAACCCACCATTTTTTCTGGTACGCCTTCGAGCGGATTCATTTTGAGTCAGCCATTACAGCAATTTAATTTCATATCAAATCACGTATAATCTCCCGCTTTCTATAGGTTTTATGCCTCTAAATAGGTATATACCTCATAATACGCAAGTCTTATACCTCATAAATAGGTTTTAGACTATATAAATACGATATTTCGTACTCCCGCCATTTTTACCACGCCAATCGTGATAAAAAGTAGTTAGGTATTCAATACCGCCGCCGCTCCTCCATATTTTTAGGACTTAGATTTTATAGGTACCGATTCGTATCTTATTATACGAAATCATATGGTGTACTAATAACCGCAATACGTACTTACTATTTGTACTATTACTACGCATATAATTGCATTCTATGAGCCTTGTCTGTCGACTTGAAATAAACTTTCATACCTATATAGGTAGGTGCCTAAACTGTTGGATATACCTACCTACTTACCTACGTAATTTTACTTTAATTAGGTAATTTTGCAATTTATTATTACGCAATCTTTCACAATGGAAGCTATTGAAACTAAAATTAAAATATTGGAAGCTAAAAATGAAGCTATTTTTGAACAATTATCGTTCTTATATGATTCTTCTAAGAATATTTCCACGTCCGCGAGTGCAGACCTTCGTTCCTCAGAGACATTCATGGCGGACACTGAAATTATTAGTACAATTCGTCATGAATTTAGTGCCAATTTAGATACAATTAACGCGTTAAATATGCAACTTGATCCAGAATATAAGATTGATTATAAAAAAATGATTTCATTTGATACAGTGTACACCCGAATAGAAAGGGTTCGTTCTCTTATCGTCAGTAAGACAAATATTACGTCGAATGTGTCCGCGCAGAATACTATTCCGTCCCAATATAAAGGTCGTATCAAACTACCACCAATTCAAATTCCGTCATTTGATGGAAAAATAGAAAATTGGCCCGTCTTCTTTGAATCTTTTAAATCTAATATACATTCAAATCCTGATCTTTCGAATTCTCAAAGAGTACAATATCTTGTAGGTAAATTAACAGGAAATGCTTTAAAAATCACGGCAGGTATTATACCGTCCGGTGATAATTATAATTCTATTTGGGACAGCTTAGTTCAAAAATATCAAGATAAAAGAGCATTAGGCTCACACTACATGTCTAATTTATTCAATATTAAACCCGCATTAAATAATTCCGCGTCTTTAAATACGTTCATTGAAACTTTCCACGCTTCTGTATCTGCTTTGGAACAGTTAGGTATTGAAGATATGAAAGATTTTATCTTACTTTCTTTAGCTTTAAAGAAGTTAGATCCCGCAACCGCTAATTCCTTTGAAATGTTTATGAGGAATAAAGAAATTCCTTCTTATAAGGATTTTGTTGATTTTATTAAATCGCAAGTAAAAATATTAGACCGCACTTCTACGCCAATTGCTGGCTCCGCGCGAACCGCCCCAGTCGGTAGCAACCTTAATAATCCGCCCGCTTCTCGTTCTCAACCGCGTAATTCACATACAGTCCACCATGCTTTCCTTGCACGCGATAATAATAATAAAAGCACTTGCTTATTTTGTAATAAATCTGATCACTATCAGATTTTTAATTGTTCATCTTTTAAAGCACTTAATACTAAAGATCGTTTAGATTTTGTTAAATCTAAAAAAGGCTGTGTAAACTGCCTCAGCCTTACGCATACTGCTTCTCAGTGTAAGTCGTCGTATAGTTGTAAAACTTGTAATAAACACCATCATTCTCTTTTGCATTTGGATAGTAATTCACAATCGCAACAAATAATTTCCGACTCGCGTCCCTCTCACTCGACGCGTCTTGATAAGAGCGATAACCGCATCGCGCCGTCTCCACACGCGCAGGACGCGCAGCTTTGCGCGCAGACGTCCGCCGCCGCCAGCGCCGCGCCGCGACCGCTCCCGTGCGCAGCCTCGCCCGCGCATCCGACCGCGTCTCCTTCTAACGCTACGGACGCTCCGCAACCGGTGTCGCTATGCACCCGAGCGCGAGTTGATAAGAATAATGATAACGAACGCGATTCTTTTAATAAATTAAATCCTTCCCATACTACTGTACTTTTATCAACCGCTCAAGTTTATGCGTCTAATAAGGACAATAAATATATTTCAGTTAGATGTTTAATAGATAACGCGTCTCAAAACAACATAATTACAACTGCCTGTTGTAAACAACTAAATTTAAATATAATACCGCTTAGCAATTCTTTTATAAATGGTGTAGGATCCACTTCGCGTCCTATTCACGGCTACGTTCAACTTAAAATAACCGCGAAAAATAAAAAATATTTTTATAATATTACCGCTCTTGTCGTTGATTGCATTACTGACAGGTTACCGACTGAATATGTTGAGACTTCTATAGTGCAACATTTAGGTAACTTACCGCTCGCTGACCCTCTGTGGCACATCCCCGGAGAGGTCGAAGTAGTTCTCGGGGCACAATTGTTCCCATTTTTATTATTAGGTCAAAAAATTATTGCACCTCCCGCTCCTTCTGCCCTTGAAACCGTGATCGGTTATATTCTTATGGGCGACGTTCCCGCTAACTTTAATATTAATAAAAATGCATCCACTTATTTTAATACCGCGACTTTTTTCATTTCTGGTCCCAATGACCTTACTATTTCTTTAGATGATTCCCTACTTAAGTTTTGGGAGCTCGAAGAAATTCCCGCGCAAAAATTTATGAGCTCGGCCGAAAAGGAGTGTGAACAGCTGTTCTCTCGTAACTTCTCACGGGACTCCGCAGGCAGATATTGCACCGCGTTACCTTTTCGTGAGGATCCTGACGTGTTAGGTGATTCCCGTTCCGTTGCTCACCGCCGTTTACTTGCTTTGGAGCGTACCAAGCTACGCGATCCACAGCTACGCGCTAGTTATAATGAGACTTATAGTGCTCGAACCGCTATTGATAATATATTCGCATTCTCCGATTCTAAAATTACTCTGTCATGGATACATTCATCTCCACATAGATGGAATGTTTTCGTTAGTAACCGCATTGCTAAATGTCAAGAAAATCTTGACCCAAAACATTTCTACCACGTTAGTGGTATAGAAAATCCTAGCGACTGTCTCTCTAGAGGTATTTTACCTGAGCAGCTAGTGTCACATCACTTATGGTGGCACGGCCCGAAATGGTTAAAAAATCCAGTTTCAGAATGGCCTATCACTCCATTTAGTCCCGAATGCTGTGAGGACCTACCTGAATTTAATAGTAAAACGCTTGTTACTTGTACCGCGTCCGCTTCTGTTGAGCCTAATTTAATTTACGAGCTTGCTCTGAAATACTCATCATGGAATAAAATATTACGCATAATAGTATACATACTTAGATTTTCTCGCATAATTTCTCGTGATCAAGGTCACAGCCGCATCACAGCTTCTGAGCTAAATAAAGCTGAAGTATATTTAATACGCTCTGTACAACAAGTTCATTTTCAAAATTTATTTAATAATATTCAAAAAGTTAAATTATCTTCCCCTCTTAAAAAACTTGACCTCTTTATAGATCAAGATAAAATTATTAGAATTGGAGGTAGACTTTCAAATGCAAATCTTCCGTATGAAGCTCAGCATCCCGCTCTTTTACCTAAACATGACCACGTTACTCATCTTATTATAGACTATTTTCACCGTGCTCATTGCCATACTGGTGCCAATCTTCTGAGCTCACTGTTGCGCCAGAAATATTGGATACTGTCCGCTAGAAGTGTCATTAGACACAGAGTACATTCATGTAACTTTTGTTTTAAAAATTCCCCTTCATTTCTCAGCCCAAAAATGGCTGATTTACCCTCTTGCCGCGTTCAGGAGACCAAAGCGTTTGTGCATACGGGTGTTGACTATGCTAGACCCATTAAAGTAACATTATGTAGACGCAGAGGTCAAAAGAGCCAAAAGGCATATATTTGTTTGTTTATATGCTTAGTAACCAAAGCTGTACACATCGAATTGGCAACTGATGTGTCATCAGATACTTTTATTTCCGCTTTTAAGCGATTCATTTCCCGTCGAGGACCTGTTTCTTTTCTTTACTCCGATAACGGAACTAACTTTGTCGGAGCTAAAGCTCAATTACAAGAACTACTTACCGATCAGTACCGCATTGAATGGAAAATGATTCCACCCCGCGCCCCACATTTCGGAGGATTGTGGGAATCTAATATAAAATCGATTAAAACTCATTTATACCGTGTTATCGGTTCGCAGCTCCTCACATATGAAGAGCTCCTCACTGTTCTTACCCAAATTGAAACAGTCTTAAATTCTAGACCGCTTTGCATTTTATCTGAGGATCCCTACCCGGAGCCTCTTACTCCCGCTCACTTTATAATGGCTTCACCATTGACTTCATTGCCGCTTCAGAATGTGTCCGAGGAAACTATATCTATACGTTGTCGGAAACAATTATTAGATCAGATGGTGTGTAGCTATTGGAAAAGATGGCGTATAGAATATTTACATAATCTTCAAGTTAGACAGAAATGGCTCATTGATAAAAATAACATTAAGATTGGTACTGTGGTTCTTATACATCAAGATGATATTCCCCCTTTACGTTGGCCGTTGGGCATAATATCACAAGTTTATCCTGGCAAGGATGGAAATATCCGAGTCGCTTTAGTAAAAACTTCAAATGGATCATTCAAAAGACCCATTGTCAAGTTATGTCCATTACCCTCACAATAAAAATTAATCATACCGCATCTTATATTCAGTACTTTAGTAATTATTATAATCTGTAATTAGTTCTTATAATTAATTATTTTTTCTTTCTTTTGAGAACACTACGTATTCTCAAGGCGGCGGAGGATGTTTAGGCCAAAATACCTATAATAATATTTATAGTAGAAACCTACTCATATTGAGTATCAATGACGAGCCTCTGCTTCCCGATTCCTCTCCTTTTCCCACATCATATGTGTGAGCGAGAAAAGAACTTCGGGAATCTTCTACATACTTCGGTGACGCATCGCTGAACGCGTGTGTGTGAGTAAAACGAGACGCGCGCCTCGCAACATTCAGTACGAAATGCGCTACAGATAGAAGCGCATGTGGGCTTTGTGGGTGGTGAATTGATATGAAGAAATAATAGTGCGCATAATCATTGGATTGCCATAGGAGTTCCTGGTAAGTCCTTACCTTTATCCTGGGAGGCTCCTCGTTTTCCTTATTGATATTTTAACGCAAAAACCCACCACTCTGTCTGTCTGTTAAATTTTCACGAACGCATGAACTGTTTGTTCTGGGTCTGGGTGTAAACCTTAATGTCAGTTATTTGGACTCCATAGTCATCATCATCATCATCATCAGCCTATAATGTCCCACTGCTGAGCACAGGCCTCTTTTCACATGTGAGGGTGAAAGGGAATGGGCAATAATTCACCACGCATGCCCACTGTGGATCGGTGGAGGTAGGCTAGTGGTCAACCTACTGTTGGAATTTTTCATGCCGCCTAGGAGGCATCCAACTAGCTTAACGACTATCACAATTAAGTGATAGCCGGGACCAACGGATTTACGTGCCTTCCGAAGCACGGGAACGCTCGATTTGAAATACCACTAGGCGGTCACCCATCCAGGTACCGACCACGACGGTGGTAGCTTAACTTTGCCGATCGATTAAGAACTGCTAATCATGCTACACTACACCACGAGCGCTTCAGTGACTCCATAGTACTAGCTCAAATTATTTGGGATCATGGCCGCTAAAAATGTCCCAGGATATTTATTTAGCTTCCAGCTTATAATACGCTTTTTACACAATAGCTCCTTAGAAACAAGTCTGTGGTAACTAATATACCCATTTCAGGGTACGGCAGCGGCGGCGGGAGCCACGGCCGGGTGTCTCCGAACTTACCAAAGAACGAGTGTTTCGAGACAGAGCAGAGGCTCTCAGATTCGGACAAGCACGATGGATCTCAGAGCACTTCGGACAGCGATGGCAGTCCCATTTGTACGCTCTCGAGGAGTTTGAAGGAGGATATTAGATCTTGTTTGGGGGGATGCAGGTATACTTAGCCTCGATTTAAAGCTAACCTCTGAAAGTCGATACAAAAACTGCCCTGTACACATGGATGTATCGATAAATAAATTTACCGATTTTCGTCGAGAAATCTGACATAACTGTATTAGAATGACATTTGAAATAGATAATTTATCGATATTTTATGCTTATCGACAATCCATGCTTGCAGGGTTGTTCTAGTTTATAATTAACAGCTAGATGTTGTTTAAGGTTATTGAAATCAGGAAAGCTTAGAATATATAAAGGATTTCAGGACTTAGTTGTAGTTTATGATGTTAGTAATATACCTGTTAGTAATAGATCCAATTAGCAATACTACAATGTCCTTTTCAGGGGTTCAGCTCTCAAATAGGATTATCCATTTTACGTAAGCAATAGCAATAGCTAAACTACAATTTCTTAATTCAGATGGGAGAAAGACGTGGGCGACGTAGTGGAAGCAGCAGTGAGAGGTGCTGGCGGCATCACGGCGGCACGAGCTCGTCTCCACGCGGCACTCCTGGCTCTCCACGAGCCGCCGCCAAGAGTTCCGAACAGGGGCCCCTCACTGCCCTACTGCGGCCCTGGAGTTAGGCCAGGAGACGTCACCATGATGCCGAAGAACACTGAAATGTCTTTATTGGTATGTGGACTTTTTGATTTCTCAGTGTTTTTATTTTTGACAGTTTTAAAGGGCGTCACTTATGCGTATTTTTTCGCCCATTGATGGGTTTTTGCGTAAAAATATTAATATGGAAAACGAGGAGCCTCCTAGGATAAAGGTAAGGACTTACCAGGAACTCCAGGAACTCCTATTGTAATCCAGCACAGTGATAAGCACTATTTTTCTTCATATCAATTCACAAATCACAAAGTTCACTGCTTCTCTGTCTGTAGCGTCTTTCGTACTGAATGTTGCGGGGCGCGCGCGTCTCGTTTTACTCGCACACACGCGTTTGGCGATGCGTCGCCGAAGTATGTAGAAGATTCCCGAAGCTCTTTTCTCGCTTTCACATATGATGTGGGAAAAGGAGAGGAATCGGGAAGTAGAGGCTCGTCATTGAAACTCAATATGAGTAGGTTTCTACTATAAATATTATTATAGGTATTTTGGCCTAAACACCCATGGATTATTGTGGTTGACCAGAATTTCTTGGTGGTGTGGTAACACCAAGCCTTGAACTGGCTATGAAGTTAATAATAAACTTCCATAATTAATAATAACTTCCATATCATGCAAAGAGTGTGTTGTGTAACTGATGATCACAGATTTAGTTGTTATATTAGTACCTATACGTGAAGACCTGTTATTGGCTTCCTGAGAAATATTAATGTTTTATGTTTTGTATTAAATAGCTGTTGGTCTTCCCACAAAAAATAAATAAACATTTTATGAGTAACGACTAAATAGTTACTAAAACGCCAATTACAACTGGGAGCGTCTTAAATACTTGAAAAGCGCTTATTCCTTACAATCGAACTGTCATTTGAGTACTGAGAGTGATTAACACAACTTAAGTATGAGTGGCATTTTAGTATTTTGCCATAAGTGTTTGATACTGTCAGTTTCTGAAAGCCTAATTAAAGTTAATCTCTTGTCTCTGTCATTTTCAATGCCGTCTGAAAGGATAAAGATGACAATGGTTTTGTTTCTAAGGTGCCGATTGCACAGCGAGTCGTCTTGAGTTCTGCGGTCAGATTTCTACGGGCCTTCTTCTTGACCGCCGCAATCGTTGTGTGCAATAATCAAAAGCGCCGCATTGATTACAGTGAACGCGGAACGCAGAACTTTAGACCGCTCGCTGTGGGATCGGTGCCTAAGATTATAACATTGATTTGGCATTCAGAAAATTGGCAGTAAGTGTTGAATACTCAAAAGTAAAATCCTAACCGTGACTGAGAAAGTCTGTGTTGTTGGTTCGTCCTTCTTGCACTCAGTAACGAAACACCGGATCGACGTGATGTTTTGCATAGAGATAGGTTATTGACCGGAGTGTACCTAATATTTACTTTTTATACCGAGAACGCGGGAGAAACCGCGTGCTAGAGGCTAGTTAGCTAAGTAGAGACTGAAAAAGATTTAAAAAATCTCAGTATTAGGAATCACGGGAGTGCCCCCCGCCAAGACGAGCCAAGCGAAGCGCAAGGGCACTACCTACCTTTTCTCGAAGCGCTTCGTCGTTTTTTTGAACCCTCATAACTTTGGTTTGGATTATACCATATGACTTTTTTGTTCTTTTAGTAGTGAAACGGCCAAGCCACATATTTTGACTACGGTGTGTAGAGTTTGTGAAGCCCTAACGGCTTGTAGAGTAAGGGCATGTAGAGTTATAAGCTTGGCTCTGCATGAGATCTGATAACTTTTTGACAGTGCGAGCCACATGTCTTGGCAACATTCTACATAATAATGTTTTTGGTGGGATCTATAATTTTGTATGAAGCCTCATTATTAACCTTTAAAATTGTAATTGTAGTTATTAGTACTTATCTTATATTAAGTGCAACTAATAATAAATACGGTAGGTACTTTAGTGATTTTCACAATACTCTGGCCTTCATAACTCTGATTTTTTGTTCGTTTTTTATACATCTTAAGTAATCTTAACATCCTAGTTACATTAACCCTCAGAGCTGTGGTTGAGTACAGTCAGCATAGATAACTTTGTTCACTATTTTTGCTACCATTTATTGATAGAAAGATTTTTGTTCACAAATACGCATTAGAACATTATATAGAATGAAATATTATATTATCTTATACTTTGGAATCGGTATTATTTTTGGTAAAAAATATTTTTATTAAAAATCTTGTAGGTTATTAACCTAGCTGACTGTACAAAGCAGAAATTACAGCAGCAGTAGAGTGTGAAGATTGCATCGGTATAACATTGTTATGTTCAGGAAACCGATTGTATCACAACTATTAGCTGATATGCGTGAAATTACTACATGGGGGTTTGTTGAGTCTTTTGTTTGGTTTAGTTAATCAATTTGTTTAGCTTCGGTACATCCAATTACTACATAGAAGTGAACTAATATTAGTTACCTGCGCATTGAATCATGCACAAGCAGTGAGGCGGTGAGGTTGGTCGATCGATATGGCAACACTATCAGGGGACCAAACTGGTGGTTGGTCCCCTGAGGAGTACTGCGCCCTTACCGTGCGAGCGAAGACGGTGAGCGACGATGAATTCACAGGGAGTATCTTAGTGTCCCTTCTTTACGAAGAAATAATTAGTATTCTTTAACTTAACTTCGTACTGGCACGGGCGTAGAGATACGGGGCTACCGTGCTACAGGGAACACCGACCGTATGCAAACAATAATTCGATCAAATCTTTACTCTTCATTAAGGCTTCGCCGCAGTCAAGTAGAAGGCCCCCCAACCAATTTTGAAGCAGGGCCCGTCTAGGGTAAGCTACGCCACTGCATGGGTAAATTTTATCAAATGTCATCTCTTCAAAGCCTTATTGGGTGCTTTATGTTGAAATTGTTTTGCTCTAGAATCACGAAACAAAAGCTGTGGGAAATATAAAAATGCGGTTTTTAACCGACTTCAAAAAAAGGAGGAGGTTCTCAATTCAAATGTTTTTTTTTTTTGTGTTTGTTACCTCATATCTCCTTCATTTATTAACCGATTTGGAAAATTCTTTTTTAGGATCTAGATATAGATCAGGATTTGATTACTTCTTAGTGTACTTTGAAGTCGGTTTAAGTTTTTTTTTTAAAACAGTCCAATTATTTTGTTTTTTGCTTGTAGCTCGAAAACGATACGTGAAACGGTATATATCATTCCATTCAATATTAAAGAGGGTACGCAGTACATACCACTGATCCGAATTTGAAGTTTTAGATGTTCATTCGACGCAGAATTGAACCCTCTTTAGCCAGTCCTGCTCGAATTCAGCACCAAGAAGAAATAGGTGAGGACAGTCCCGTTGAAGATGATCCCGATGAAGAGGGGCTTCACATGCCTCCAAATCTAATTTGACTGGCCTATGAGCATATTAGTCTCGAAAAGATTATACAGGTCGTTGTTTTGGTCAGCGACGAGAGACTCAGGCTCGATAATACTAGAGCTAAAAAATACTTTATTTTTTAATAATAATAAAAAATATAAAAATTGGAAAATCATGTAATAAGCTAAAATGTAGATTCATACTCAACGCGAGTGCGAGGGATTAAAGGGATGGGGCGACGGCGGCTTGCACCTCGCTCTAGTCTGCACACGAGCCTAGTAATCACACGTTGCGGTAATTTTAGTTCAAATTGATTAAGGTATTTCTCACTGTATTTACAGTATTTAATGAAATTAAGGCCATTTTTACCCGACTGACCCGGAAGGAGGGTTATGTTTTTCGAGTGTATGTATGTATGTATGTCTATTTCTTTGTGCCGCTCTGCAGCCTAAACGGCTTGATGGATTTAAGCATATGAGGTATCGTTAGATTCGTCTTGACTGGGGGAGTGTCATAGGGTATATTATTTTTATATGGCGCCTAAGAATAAAAAAATAGGGGGGGTATTAAAAATAAAAGTTTCGTTATTATAACAATATTGGTATCAAATGAAAGCTTGTAAATAGACCATTCCATATATGTATATATTGTAATACTTTTATGCTACCATTTTGACGTAAACTGCAAAAAACCACGTTTAATGCAAGGACAGTAGGTACTGAGCCGTTACCATACGTAAATCACAGAGTTGCGATGGTTGTTAGCGTTCCTTTACCGTACCGCTCATTTACTTACTAATACATACAACTCTTTCTGTATAAAACTAAAAAGTCTGAAATAAATTAAATAATTTAAAAAATACATACTATAACCTAACCTAACATAATATCCTAAGTATGTATTTTTTTGTAATATTTGTTTATCCCAGACTGCAATACCTTATAAAATTAAATATTCAAAATTCTATAGATTTAAGAGCTTGTTTTTCTCTTTTCAGTTAATTTATGTTTTACGCAGTCGGGTTTTTTGTTTCTTTTAATAATTTAATTTATTGGAAAATGTATTTTTTGTTCTACCGCCCCTGGGTCGCTTGTCGCCGACCAAAAAAACACCCTGTATTTCGATCTATACTTATAAAGAGAGAGATAGTCCAAAGTTGCTTAAATTTGTCTCTTTGTATATAACGGCTGGACCGATTTTGACGGGATTTTCATTGAGTAATATAAGCTTTTTTTATTTCTTAATTTACACGTCAATGCCTTTCTAATATACTTTAGCTAAGTATTATTTTAATGTTATAGAAACGTTTACTATTCAAACATCTCAAGTCATCTTGAAAGTGTTGAGCCGTCGTCATTGAGACGAGGTTTCTGTTAATTTCCTTTAATCGCACGTTGAATAAGCACTTTATGCTCGAAAGGCTGTTACGTCAATCATTTGAAGTAGGTATTTGATATTTCAATAACGTATTAAGGATCACTCGTCTTCGCTAATGAAGAGTAATCGACTGTAAATGCCAATTCAAAATGCATTAAATTCATGTTGAAATCTTTATACCTATAATTTTCGTTAATTCTATTGGTAGAAGACGGAGATTTATTACAAAATACAATGAAATTCCAAAAAAGAATATAGGAGAAACGTACTCAAATCTTTATTAATTTCAAAATCCAGTAAATATTTATAAAATTAGCTTTTAAAATCATATTACCTCTTTCATTTTCAAAATTGAACCCATATCTTAGCATCGCAGACCAGTCCTCTTTTACGTTTGCTGTTATTTCTAATACAAATAATAATCATAACCGATTACAAAACTCAAACAAATTATAAATGACCACCAGTCTCCTTTGCACCTGCCAATCAAATCAGTTCCCTCATAGCAATCGGTGAGTTGTGTTTGAAACAAAATCGTGTCGACGCGCACTCCACGGGCTTTATTCTTTTTGTATGGGACCAACATTGAATTCTCAAAAAAATAAAAATTATTTTTCATACTTTATGAGCGAGGAAGGTTGACATTTTGTAAGAAAAGTAAAAAAAAATTGTCAGAATTCTATATTGGTCCGATAGTAAAAGTTGTTCAGCATGTCTAACCCAACATAGGTTTCCAAAATATGCCATCTCGAAATCTCCACCCTTTATTTGAATCAATGCTTTCTGTTTTTTGTATTTTTTTTTGTATACCAAAGAATCTATAAACTCCAACAAGATGTAAAGGCTGTATAGTTTTAAATACAAAATACCTCATAATGACGAAGATATAATGGTAAATATATTTATACAAAAAGGTGCACCCAATTCTGTTATTAATAAGCAGAGATCGGAATAGGTAGAGTTTTACCTGACCTTCGAAGGAGTAAGTAACATAGAGTATAAATAACCTCCTCTGATAGATAATTCATCCAATAAGGGGATAAAATAAGGGATCGAGGATAAAACCGCGAAATGCTAGTTATATTTACGCTAGCTGCCTCCTGCGGTTTCAGCCGTGTTCCCAGGATAAAAAGAATCTAGCTCACGCGCAGGAACACAATTTATTTTTTGTTTGGCTGTGGTATTCTGTAAAGTGAAGTAACTTCCCCTTTAGAGCTGTTCTTTGAGCGCATAAACGCTATGCTCTACCGCAGTACAAAAAAACAAAACAAAAAGTCTTAGCTGCATGCATTTGGTAGCAATTGGCTGATGTGCCAAGTCGGTCATTGCCACTAGCATTACGTGAAGATAATATGCAAGCATTATCTATTGCACACACCGATAAGGTTTGCTTTATTGTGCCATAATGAGTCCCACTGTCAAAGGTTTTTAAACTTTCGTGATTGGGGTTAAAGTTCTTTTTAGCGTTATTGTAAGCCTGAAAATAGATTCCGGTGAATAAGGTAAATAACATGCCACAAAGTTTCTCTCGCGTACCCTAGGGGGTCTTATCCTTTTCCGGGATAAAATTTAGGTATCCTATATGTTGTTCCAGGATAGGGGGCGTCCATTAATTACGTGAAGTAATTTTGGTGATTTTTCGAACCCCTCTCACCCTTGGTGAATGTTGTAAGATTTAACTCAACCCCCTCCCTTATATCAAGTGAGATTTTTGAAAATGCGTATTTTTTGTTTAAATATCCAATATTCCATAATTTCTATATCGATTCTACACGGCAACACAAATTTCAACACGCGTTTCTTTCTGCAGATGTGAAAAAAGTTTCACTGGAAAATCTCAAACCATGAAGGTTCTATGTCAATTCGAAGTACCTATAATTTGCTTAATTACTTATTATTATGAAATTCGAACAATAAAGTACTTAAATAAGGACTGATAAAATTCGTAAATTTAACCCAGTATTCTTGCAGAAAAAAAAATCGTGATATTCGCGGAGACCCTCTCTCCCCCACGTGAGATTGGGCTTTTCGAATCGACCCCCCTAAACGTCTCACGTAATTTATGGACGCCCCCTTAGACCTATCAATGTGCAAAATTTCATTCAAATCCAAACGTTAAAAAAAGTGAAGTCATTTATATCACAAACATCCAAACTTTCACATTTATTATATTAGTTAGGATATTAAAGAATGTGCCATGTGTTCAGTTTCTTAAAGGACTCTTTTGTCAAAAAAATATTTTAGATGCAAAAGTTGACATTTACAACTGTACCCCTGAATGTAATACAGTCTTAATGATGGCCGTAACATAATAACATCGATGATTATATCATTAATTCAAGATGTTACGAGTGGGTTTCCAAATATGTCAGCCAAATATCAAGGTTCTTGATGAGATACCAAAATTGTAACCAATCTACGAATTTATTGATTTCTTAACATCAATTGAGTTTGTTAAAAGTTGTATGAATGATACATGTCATTTAGGACTGAAATTCAATAGCCAATTAAGAGGCATCTGATTTGAAATTGGAACAGTTTTTGTGAAGATTAATCTTTAAAAATCGAACCTTATTGGGTCAGTCAAAGTCAAAATAATCTGTCCAGTCTAGACTATTACGAAGATCGAAGGTACTAAAGAAACAGATATTAATAAGAACCGGCAAGAAATTCAGCAAAGTTATATGTTTACACAAATATTATAATATTATTTAAAAAAACAATATAAAAATAAATAACATTAGATTTCAACGCGTTCATTTTCATTTATCTATTGATTTAGTCGTTTTCATTCTGTATTTCTGTGAATTATTTCTACCAGTGAATTCTACGGACATATTGAAGGGAAACATCGTGAGGAAATCTGGTGGGTTACTTCGTAGTATCCCCACGGCTGCCACCCTCATGTTGTCAATCTATCCAGTTGCCAAGCACTGATTGGTGTGCTCCGGCTCAGCATAAAGTGATATTCACACTGAGTATCACTTTATGCTGCTTATGTTTATCACCCTTAGTTACATCATCATCTCCGGCCACATCATCACTTACCATGGTGATTTTACTATACAGAACAAGATCAAAAATCAGAAGTCTCAAGATTAGATCGTGTTAATCGTAAATAAACCTAAAGACATTGGTGCAGGTTCCATATTCAAATGTAGAAGGGTTTATTCAATCCCCAAGGGTCAGTCAAAACCGCGGGGCAGCCAATACATTGAACTCTACAGGGGTCCAAGTCTGCTATTAAAATTGTTTTCCAATGAACTATCATTGGTGTCAAAATTTTACAGTTTTGGTAGTCTACTAACACAATAGCGTCATAATGGCGCCATAATAGCTTTCCGATGATTTTCCACTGAAACTACAATCGTGCCATAATGATCTTTTAGTTGTCAGTTTTGTCAGTTTTCGTACTAAAATTCTTTTCATTCATTATGAGACCATTATGAATTAGTAGACTGCGCACATCGGCTCAATGATAATGGAATTGCAATGGTATCGTGTCAGTATGACATTTTAGGAGACTTGGCCCCCAGGTCATGTCTCAAACAGATAATATTAATGGTACCCGTCATAATGTCTTTATTATTAAATTAATAGTGTAGTAATACATTAGTTATGTCCGCCGGCGCCATGCTAGATTACCTACTTGACCAGTTGGCGCGGTCGCGCCGCAGGTCGTGGGTTCGATTCTCACACAGGACATGTATTTGTGTGCATGAACATGTCTGTATGGCCTAACAAAAATTATTATATGTATTATATCAGTTATCTGGTTTCCATGGTACAAGCTCTGCTTAGTTTGGGATCAAATGACCATGTTTTAGGAGTGTCCCAGGATATTTATTTATTCCACAGTCTGAGTGTCTGTGATAGGATATTACACGGTTATTTTTATCAAAAATATAATTGATGAGTTACCGTTTTCAAATAGATTTTTGTTAATCATTTTTTAAGATATCATGTTGTTCATTGCTATGAAAAGTACAGTAATAAAAGTTATTTGTTATTTATATAGAATTTCAAATAAATTACAGAAAAAAATTGCTAATTGTAGTTCTATAAAAAGTAAAACAACAGATCGCGATTCCGTTGCTACAAAATCTACGCGCTGTGTGCTACCGGATTAACAAAAAAAAAAACAACAAAAAACAGTCCTGCCAACCGGCAGCAAAATAATCAATCAATTATGTACACTAACACCTAGTAATCAAGCTTCAAGTCATCCGCAAAATCAATTTCGTTTTACACTTTACTTAACATGACTTAAAAACATGAATATAGACCTTATTACAAAAGCATAGAGTTCAAGTATAAGTTGAGCGAGTTGATATGCAAAATTTAGTGTTGCTACACCGCTCTTGAACTATATACGTTCTCTTGCGAATGTAGTGGAAATGCGAATTGGGCAACTGGTATTACTGGATAATAATAGTTTGAGTTTGACGTTGACTGTTCATAGCACAATTCCAGTTTAGCAAGGTTTGAGGGTAGTTCGTGGTTGCTATGGCAACAGACTTTAAGATTAGTTCTCAGGTACGTTGTAATTTTTGGTTTACTAACTCATAGAGCGTAGCGTTTATTCGCTCAAAGAGCAGCTCGACTGGGGAAGTACCTCCACCTTACAGAATACCGCAGCCAAATAACTTTATGTTGTGTAAACTCGTGTTCCTGCGCGTGAGTAAGGTCACCGCAGAGCTCATTGGAGAGGGGGAAGGGTCGGTAAAACGTGAGTGATGTCCCGTGTTGCAAGTGTTCATATGACTACGGTAACCACTTACCATCATGACCCTTAGGGGAGTCGCGAAACCTTAGTCGGGGGGTCGCCGGCTGAAGGAAAAAGGCAAGGTAGACTTCGCGCAAGCGAGCGTCCAACTTAACTCTTACTTAGTTGCAAACCTCTCGCGGCTTCTTGCAGACTTATAAGTAAAGGTATCAAAATAAAGAAAATCGTTATCGTAGTCTTTTAATTTATAAATTCTTTGTCTGTCTGACAAGAGGGTTGCCAGAATTTTTCAACCTGTACGGGGGTCGAGAAATCAATAACATTGAAAAACACTGTTTTAGATAGATAAGATAAAAAATTATTTGAGGCACATAAAACACTATTACAAATTACATTTGAAACGATGACATCTACAATAGTATAAAACTGTGTCGCATATATCAACGCCCTCCTCCGTTTTACAAACATGAACAGAGTCTAAAACAATAAGAAATTTTGAACTAACATGCAAGACGAGATGTTATTTTGAATTGTCGAGTGTAATTGTAAGTTAACGATGTTTAATCGTACCTATAAGCAGAATTATGCCGCCGATGTATTCAGAGTCAAGCTCCCAAGTCCCAAGTACAGAGGAACTTCCAACAGCTGCACTTTAGAGCATGTTCCCTTGTAGGTTTTGTGTGCTTACCACATTCGGCCACATCATTCCTGACCGCGGTGAGATTATGGTCAAACAACAGAGTAAGAAATTGGATTGGGTTAACTGACTTTCTTGCCAGTCTTCTCAGTTTGTGTATTACCGAAGGTTTGTGTGTCGGTTATGTTTTAGAAAAAATAGCCAGATTGTCCAAAAAATATTTAAAAAATGTAACCTTGCTGAGTTTCTCGCCGGATTCTTCTAATATACTAGGAGGTGACGACAAAAATGGTAACGATAAGGTAAATGGGTGAACTCTGGTTCATCGGTTAGAGGATACCTCTCTGATGGTATATAAGTCGGTCTGCCTGCACCAAGTGGTTGCGTTGTCTAGATATGGCGCCTGAAAAACTGTTTATCGTGACCAAAAAAAAACGATAAGGTAAATGGCTGAACTCGACGTAGAAAGTAAGTACTAGTTGTACTGATGTCAATTTAAAAAAAAACTGACCAAATATTCGGTTGCGTTATCTAGATATGGCGGCTGAAAAACTGTTTATCGTGACCGAAAAAAAATGATAAGGTAAATGGCTGAGCTCGATGAATCATGGAAGTATTAGTGAATACTAGCTTAGTAATAAAAAAACTGACAAAAATTTTGGTTGCGTTTCGTAGTTATAAGCAATCTAAGTAACAGTTATCACCATGGATAATTTCAGTGTTTTACGGTTTTCTCGGAATTTGCATTGTCAAAAATATGAAAATGATATCGGTGAGGGAGGGGGGCGCCCTCCTTTATACCTCCCGCCGCCCCGCCGCCACAGATTACTAAATAGTTACTACGTCCGCCGCAGTGAGCGGTTATATTCATCTTCTTTTATAGTTTGAGCATTATATGAAATAAATGCTTAGTTGTCTGGTAGGCATGAACCTATAGTGATGTTGTTGGCGGCAACACGCCAATAATAATTTTCCATCTACCGTACGCAAAAAATAACTGCAGTTTGGAATTTTGAAATCAATATATTAGTTATTTAAGACATTAAAGTTAGTTGCAAAAATTTTATTCGGACTTTCCCATAATATTTATGAATTTAGATTTTTATTGTAACGTGTTTATAGATATACGATAGTTTTACAATTATTATATAATCAACAATTTACTTTAATTTATTGACTGGCGAAAGACTACTGGGAGTTTATCAACAGGCATTGCTCCATATGTTCCATACATATCTTGCGCATAATATGCTGATCCAATTCTACTTTTGAAGGCATTGAAGAAGCATCAAAATTCATAAGACTCTTGTAAAATTTCTCATTTTTTTTATTAGGTTTGTTTTTTTTTTAAAGCATCTTATGGCGATCTTCGTTGACTGAATTGACATAGTTTTGCAGCCATACATATCGCAAACAATCGGATTGCCAAGGCCCGAGCAACTTTCGTGCATTTGCGCCCCTTATGCGGCAGTCTCGGAAGCTGACCCAGAGTTAAGCTCAAGATATTTGGGTCCAATGTGAAGTCTGTACTTCTTCTGTACGGGTGTGAATCATGGAAAGTAATCAAGGCCATCTGGCACCAGCTCCAGGTTTTTGTCAACCGATGCCTTCGCCAAATTCTCGTTATCCACTGGCCCGAGAAAATCTAGAACGTAGAGCTCCGAGAACGCAGCCACGAAACACCGTTGGTCGATCAACAGATCAAGCGTCGCAAATGGAACTGTATTGGCCACACTCTCCGAAGGGACCCCGACCATATACCCAAATAGGCAATGGACTGGAATCCACAGGGGAAACGAAAGCGTGGCCGTCCCAAACAAACCTGGCAACGCACTGTGCTTGACGAAGCGAAGAAGATCGGGAAGACTTCAGAGATTCCAGAGTTTCTGTAGACGCCCTCTGCCCCATCTAGGAGACACAGGATCATAATCCATGTCGCCAACAAATAGTTCTAATTTTTCTCATGTTTTATTGTTCAATGGCTCATCGTCATATTACTCTATTAGTGCATCTTGATAATCTTTGTTTTTAGCAAGAATATTATATAATATAAATATTAAGGTGTGCTCGGTATATTAGGCACTGTAAGTAGAATTTCTTCAACTGTGTAACTGGTAATCAATTATGTGTATCTGGTACTGCGTTTTTCTTAGTAAACTTATGAAATAAAGTGGACGTACTTTTAACTGCTGTAAACTTTTTATAACATGATAAATGATAACTACAATGACAATCTATGTTATTTGCTAATTATATGTTTGCGTACTTCAGATACGATTACCTCGAATATGTAACACTTTTTTTAATGCGCTCGTGGTGTAGCATGATTAGCCGTTTTTAATCGATCGGCTACCACCGTCGTGGTTAGTACCTAGATGGGCCTAGTGGTATTTCGAATCGAGCGTTTATGTGCTTCGGAAGGCACGTCAAGCCGTTGGTCCCGGTTATAACATAATTATGATAGTCGTTAAGCTAGTAGGATGCCTCCTAGGCGGCTTGAAAAATTCCAACAGTAGTTTGATCACTAGCCTACCTCCACCAATTCGCAGTAGGCATGCGTAGTGGAGTATTGCCCAGTCCCTTTCACCCTCATTTGTGAAAGGAGGGTCAGCAGTGGGATAGGCTGATGATGATGATGATTTTTTTAAAGAGTTCTCATTAAACAACACAACTTTTTCATTTTTACACTATTTTCACTAATCTGGTACATTAATTCTGACATATTTATAATAAAACACTTTTGTCAACTCGTGAACAGCGCGAGTAAGCGTTGCCTGAACTTGCCTGTAAGCTCGTGCAGGTAACTAGTGCAAAATATCTTTCACAACAATGTAATAATCTTAAATTATGTCTGTTGACTCGTGAATGCCGCTCAGTGCAGGCGGGGTAGCGGGGGATTTAAAGGGAGGGGGGCGGCACTAATAACATGATCATATTTTTGACAATGTAAATTCCGCGAAATTGACAAAAAAAAATTTTTGTCAGTTTTTTTATTACTAAGCTAGTATGCACTAATACTTCCATGATTCATCGAGCTCAGCCATTTACCTTATCATTTTTTTTCGGTCACGATAAACAGTTTTTCAGCCGCCATATCTAGATAACGCAACCGAATATTTGGTCAGTTTTTTTTATAATGACATCAGTACAACTACTACTTACTTTCTACGTCGAGCTCAGCCATTTACCTTATAATTTTTTTTCGGTCACGTTAAACCGTTTTTCAGGCGCCATATCTAGAAAACGCAACCAATTGGCGCAGGCAGACCGACTTATTTGGCATCAGAGAGGTATCCTCTATCCGATGAACCCGATTTCATCCATTTACCTTATCGTTACCATTTCTGTCGTGCCCTCCTAGTCTATAAGTTGAAGGGCGACTTACGAACTGGTGGTAACTTCAGTAGCTTTGACCTTCATAAGTGAACTACAAGGGCCTAAATTGAATCAATGAGTCAGTGTAGTGTTTTTTTTTTTTTTTTTTTTTTTATACCACTAAGGTGTAGTGTATTGCGCGGACGGAAGGAGTGTCAGATTGGGCATAATGAAAGTTTATATGGAAAAGGATCACTCCTTGCTTACTTCACGGAAAGCATTTTTGTCACATTGTTTGTTTATTTAAACGCGCTAATCTCTGGAACTAGCAGTCGGATTCGATAAAATCTTTCACTAATAGGAAGCTACATTATCCCCAAGTATTATAGGTTACTTTTTATCCCGAGAATGCCGGTGAAACCATGTAGGACAGCTATATCATTATAAAAATATAATGTATCAGAAATTTCGTGCGGTCGAATTTTTACCACTTTTTTCTTGTCCAAATGGAGCTTGCTCATTTTTTCCATCTTTCAAATTGATTACACTTGTAGTTAAATAAATGCGGGTCAACATAGACACTATTACACCATGCTATGTAGTACATGAAACTTAAACAAGAATCCTAGGCGGCGCCGCGGGGCGGTACGGTATTTATAATGTTACACCGATCGAGACTGATCAAAGAATATGATACAGAAAGTCCACTAGATAGAATTATTTAGCTTAAAAAAATAGACTATTTACAATAAGTTGTACCTACATAATATGCAAATACACCTTAGGTACTAGCTGATGCGGCGAACTTCGTACCCCCATCCGTTCTCGAGATATTATCAAAAAAACCGCATGTATCGAAAAATGAATTTTTTCATATTTTTTTCGTGAAATTTTAATAGTTATTGTGCCACAGAAATAAGATCTGCTATTCGAGGTGGAGAAACATCCAACAATTCAAAGATCATGAAAAACGGTCCAGCCGTTCTTGAGTTATAAACTAACACGACTTAGATTATTATCATATAAAGAACTAGCTTCTGCTTACGGCTTCGCCCACAGGAACACGTGGCCTACAGGAAACAAATGACATACATATTTTTCTACAACAATAAAACAAAACAACTTTATCCCTTCGGCGGTGGAATTATTCAAAACACCGAGACACGTATACATTAATTTATAATCTTCGCAAAAACACAAAATTTTAAGATCCTCACTTCCAGTTTTTTGAAACTGACGGACTTTCAAACAAACTTTATCTCCTATTTTACCCCCTTAGGGGTGGAATTTCGAAAAACCCTTTCTTAGTATAGATACCTGCTCTTCACAAAGAATATACCCTCTAAATTTCATGTCTTTAGGACCAGTGGTTTAGGCTGTGCGTCGGTATATCAGTCAGTCAGTCAGGACTTTGAATATTTTTTTTTTGTAACGCCTCGAATTGACCAATATATTGCCGTTCATGCAATACATTGGCATTTTTTTTCAATAAACAGTAAATCAATAAATAATTCATTATTTAGAATTAAATCGTTAAAGTTTCGAAATAGGAGTTGAATTCTTTCTTGCAAGAAGAGTAATTAAAATGCGAAAATCTGCCTCCTAAATAATAATGTAGGTGGTAAAATAAATTGACATCATATTTATTACTCTGGCTGATTCCAGACAGAAACAATGAAAACAATTGTCAATATAGAACGTGCGTCTCTCGCGAGAACAAACAGGTTAAAGAGCTCTACCCTCTATATCTAACTCGTCATTGACATCGCGATCAGTGGCGCCGGCGCGTTGCTTCAACATTTATACCCAGACACTTTACAAGTTATGCCCTGCGGCGTTGTTCATACAGTTTCTGAGGTAAATTTCCATACATTCCAAACGTTTTGGGCCCAATTTTGAATAACAGACCTTGTCTGTAATCGTTAGGCGATGATAGGTGTGACGTCAAATATCGTGAAGGTCGCGGGTTCGAATCATACAGTAAGCTTGAGCTTATGAAACACAGTGTTTGGGTACTTTGTAGTACCCAACTGAGCATCGATAATAACATATTATTAATATTAAAGTTTCAGAATACAAATACTTAAAACTTAAGTATTTGGGCGACCGAGCTTTGCTAAAAACTAGGAAATGCGCGTTTTCCCAGAGATGAGACCTACCTGAAGTCGATTTTTAGCTTCCTTCTTTTCCGAATCCTCAGAGCCGTTTTAGAGATCTCAAACGAACAATATATAGGATTATATAAAAATATTGCTCGTTTAATAGGA
Source organism: Polyploca ridens (assembly GCA_951394255.1). Classification (NCBI taxonomy): domain Eukaryota; kingdom Metazoa; phylum Arthropoda; class Insecta; order Lepidoptera; family Drepanidae; genus Polyploca; species Polyploca ridens. The sequence goes on from OX596261.1 coordinate 3,332,767, forward strand.
TAGGATATAGTCTGCAGGCAGGGACCTCATTTTTTTCTCGACTAAATCGGTGATCAAGTATACGGCCCGCCTGATGGTAAGCGGTTACCGTAGCCACTACCACTCTACGCTTGCAATTAGTTGCAATACAGGGGGCATCACTCACGCGTTATCGACCCTTCCCCCCTCCCCAATGAGCTGTGGCGACCTTACTCACACGCAGGAACACAACATAAAGTTATTTGGCTGCGGTATTCTGTAAGGTGGAGGTACTTCCCCAGTCGAGCTGCTCTTTGAGCGAATAAACGCTTGCTCTACCTCTCTCTTCTTTTTTGCTTATAAAGTATCTTATTATTAACTACATACCTTTCGGGTTTCAGTTATAACTTAATTATTCGTAACATTTAAGACGACATTATTATCCGAGATAAGTATCTAAATTGTTTAATAGCAGTCTTTAATGCTATAACGATTATCGATACTAATCGACATACGTCGATAATGCCGTGACATTGTATTGTCTCGATGAAATTCCAGTCGATAATTCGATGATTGATGTAATCGATTAATTTATTGTAGGTATCTGAGTCATGAATAGTGATGTCAAATTGTATAAGGCGAATGTAATGTTGTGAATAGACATTGCTGGCACTTATGAAATTCTTATTTAGTTTGTATACGTAATTAGTACCTAGGTATATTTTAATAATACTAACCCCGCGGTGACACCCGCGTCTCGAGGGATAAAAAAACTATATTATTCCCGAGTGTAATCTATCTATGTGCCGAATTTCATTCAAATCCGTTCAGTAGTTTTTGCGTGAAAGAGTAACAAATATCTTCACATCCATACAATCTTTCGCATTTATACAGAATGTTTTTTGGTCGGCGACGAGCCACCCAGGAGCGGTAGTACAAAAAATACATTTTCCAAAATGGACTTAATTCCATTAAATACTGTAAATACGTTGAGAAATACCTTATTCAAAGAAATAAAATTACCGCAAAGTATGGTCACTCGGCACGTGCACAGACTAGAGCTAGGCGCAAGCCGCCGTCGCCCCACCCCTTTACTCCCTCGCACACGTTGAGTATTACGTCTACACTTTAGCTTATTACATGATTTTCCAATTAATATGATTTTTATATTTTATTATGATAAAAAATAAAGTATTTTTTTAAAATATATTTTGTAGCACCAGTATCGTTTGTATTAACGACCCTGAGTCACTAGTCGCTGAACAAAACAACGACCTGTATAAGTAGGTAATATCCCATAATATCTATCGTAGGTATCATAGTCACCCGAGTTGATGCAACCTTTTTGCAAAATAAGTTATTGAGGCTTGCAACACCAAAAGTGAAGCCACGACCTGTAGTGCAATTCTGTTCTTTTTTGACAGCTGACGACGACGACGTCCGTCGTCGCGGTCTATTCTCTATACATTCGTAGTGCGGTGCTACATTTTTCAATTGGTCAATTAATTAATGTTTAATTTTAGGAAGCTCCTATTAAGGTCGTATTATGTATCCATTATAAAAAAAAACCTGTCACTTTGTGGATCACTTTCATTTATGATAGTTTCTGTGTAATGTTATGATATTTGAAGTAAGTATGTTTTATTACAAATTATTTATTATAAATCCAAGACTGTTCTTTGTCGAAATCAGTCAAAAACAAAGGCCCAGTTCAGCAGAGGACATCTCGTGACAGAATATGATGATGATACTAATTTTATAGTGGTTACAGAGTTGGTATACATATTTCAGATATCTGCAGCTCAGATAAGTCATATTATGGGCATCCTTAAATCAGCCAATGATGAAGATATCTTGGAAAAACGTCGTCAAGCTCAACAGTTGAGACTTTTGGCGAGTAATTCTTTAACTATTCTTGTTGAAATAAACATTGATTAAATTGTGCACAGCACTACAAAGTCAATGCATTTTTATTTACTGGAAATGCTAAAATTCTTCCAAATTCTATATAGAAGTCTTTGATATCTGGCTTATTTTTATTATTCCTTATAAAAAATACCTCGTCAATTTAGTAGTATGTACTTACATACGAGTATGTTATTAAACATTATTCGTGAAAAAATGTTAATTGTTTCAATATTTTCAAAATATGGGCGCTATATCTAGCTTTCTTTTTGTGAAGTTTAAGTCGTAATATTAAGATAAAGTTAAACCAATGAATAGCCTTCATATTAAACCTTTAAAATTGGTATATTCAGTACATTAAAGTTTTACTAAAATATGAAATAAAATTAGCCTTTATCTAGTTTCCATATCATAAGTTTGCTTAGCTTGGGATTACGACTCAGATCATTAAAATAAATGAAATCCACTCGCAGAGCGCAGTTGATGTTTACAATACACCTTCCAGCCCATTTTAATTCTTTTGACCTATTCAAGTATTCAATTGTTTCGACATGCAATAGTCCGGGAGGTACTGATGCATTTTAGGTAGTATTAATACGCCGATCGATGGCCATCTTTTTCAATAGATCTTGAATGACTAATATGTGAACCACGCATCAGCGATGCACCCGCGGTGGGTTTAGGATTGGAAGGTTACGGCAGGGGTAAACTTTTTTTTTTACAAATTCATGCGAGCAGCTGACGCGTTTTCCCCCCTCCACCATGCAGCAGACGATTTTTTTCAGCTCAGTATTATGTCAAATACTTATGAAACAAGTTTGAGCAGGCTCATAACTATGTCTTTTTTTTACTGGGAGTGGCTGATGACGGATGTAGAAGACTTGAGCACTTACTTGAGCAGACGGTCGGTTCACTTATTAGTCATATAAGATCAACTATACATTTCAACGTCAGCCGGCTTACTATGACTTTTGTGTTATGTATGTATGACCTCCCGGACTAACCGTCACAACGGAGTCGTCGTCGGTTGCTGTCAAAAACGTTTCAGAATACCAAAGCTGCCCTAAGGGTCTATCGCACACAAAGCTCTATTGTATTGTTTAACACAATATCGTATATGGCATATTATATAATGAGATAATTACACCAATTTGTCATTATATAACGACGTTGCTTATATCTTCAATCGATATAAAATTATATAACGTATGTTGTATATATATTTGTATCTAATTCTAAATAGGCGTAGTATCACAGATATACATCTAAATAGATGCCGCGAGTGTATGTACTTCGCGTGTCAAAATCTGTGCAAAAATGGGGCCGAATGTGTTTCTTTTGAAACTGTTTCGCGCGGACAGCGAACTCGCATAAGGCTGCATGTCCACCAGAGATGTATAGCGAGGGATGTGTTTAGCTGATAAATAGGATAGCTTCATTTTCACGTTAAAAATCTAATGCCTGCCTAACTAAATCAATCTTGTGACATTATGGTAGATAAGTGCATAAAAAGTTACACGCTTGGTTTTCATACGGATGGAGGGACTTGCGGTATCTATTTAGATTAATGTCTGTGCGTAGAATCCATATTCAATATTACAAACGTGCCTTTTGCTTTGCAGCGCGTTTTTTTGTGCCAGAAACCTTATGCTTGCGCACAACAGCTCAGTCCAATTTTGGACAGAAATGTATACGTTACAAACAGACAGTCATACTGATTTATACCCTGTAGGTATGTAGTTAATGCTCAGCGAGTTTTGCAACACCACGTTTTTTTTGAAAGCTCTTTCCCTTTTCTTCCTTTCGTGAAAATTAGCATATACTGTAATTTGAAGAAGCAATAACTGACTCTTTCAGACAATTCTACGTAAAATAATTACAAAAATATAAAATCTTTAAAATCAATATAAGTTAAAAGAAATGAACTAAATGAAAAAATCGTCGCCAGAGAGCAACGTTCCCAGAATGCTGGCGGTATTGCCACGTTGGATGGCAATGCTGATTCTCTGACCGAGGTACCAGCATGCCAGCATTCTGTTCACAAGATGCTTCGACCAGGCGTTTAGATATTTCGCGAAAAATATGGTGTCTGGCCCCCACGGACCCAGAGTTTTTATACTACTAAGTCTATAAACCAGCATACGGCCCGCCTGATGGTAAGCGGATACGGTAGTTTCAACCTCAAACAGCTTAAATATGTAGCTCGTATCTATGTTACTATATTTGTGACAGTTGAGGTTCTCTGCTGACATGGCAGCGCCACCATTATTATTTGTTGTCTCTGGAAGATGAGACGTAGCTAAGGTATCGACACTGAAATTTCAAGGTCCTGAAATTAGACTGAATATGTCATATTTACTGTCTGTGGAGAATATTAAATTCTTTGTGAACAAAGTTAAAACAGCGGGCGGAATCTTAATAAATATGAATAGTAAGTAGCTTTACGTCAGTCAAATAAATGTAAATAGGTACGCCCTATAATATTTCTCTATAACATAACCTCAGTAACTATTCATTATTTTATTCGTAAATAAACGTTTGTGTTACGAATTTTTATTTAAATGTAAATATGTTTTCTTTTTAAAATACATAAATGGAACCCAGTCTTGAGTAAACCAAAAATGCTAATTATTCGAATCATATTTCTCAGTATTTACGACCAGCGAAGAAATTATATCGAACCTGAATGTATTGTTCTTATAACAACAATTTCGGACACAAAAGGTTGTATCTTGCACATCGCACGGAATGTTGGTCAGTGATCGAGCCTACTATGTGATCACCACTGATCTCTGTAAACACAGGATTGGCATCTTATATCATTGGTATTATTTTAAAATTGGATAAAGTCTGTCAAAAATCCTACAGCGTGGATTTGGTCAAATTATTTTTATACTAAGATAAAAACCACTATTAGAGTTATTGAATTGCGTATTACCAAGTATTTTTATAAAAATTACTATACTGGGTGGAGATTTCGAGATGGCATATTTTCGAAACCTATGTTGGATAGATAAGTCATGCTGAACAACTTTTACTATGAGACCAATAATTAATTCTCAAATTTTTTTTTTAATTTTCTTCGAGATAGGTTGACAATTTAAAAAAAAATTGAGAATCCACTATTGGTCCCATACTAAAAGTTGTTCAGCATGACTAACCCAATAGAGGTTTCGAAAATATGCCATTTCGAAATCTCTGGAGTAAATTCATCATACAAAATTGTTTTTATGTTTTGTACCTATCGTTTTGCTTAGTTAAATGGACTCTTATATATATTTTACTACATCTTATATTACGTATATTGCTCTCTTAGCGTACAAATTAAATTGCCTAATGAGCGGTTTTATTACTTTATTGCTCATAGCCGATCCAGTAATATAAATATCAACGGTGATCAGTGACCGCTGCTGCCTTGCCGCGGGCAATGCCGGCCCCACACACGCGCACGTTGTGTTGCGACAAAACTTGATAGCGTATGGTTGCGGAAGAAAGCGTGAAGAAAGGGGGGGGGGGGGATATCTGTGTGATCACTGCATGTTTAGTTTGTCCTTGACTTAGCCAATCAGAGCGCAAAGTCAATGGTGAGGAATTGACCGAATAGATTTAAAAAAAAATGAACGTCATTGCGCTTCTTTGGGTTGTTCGATGTTACACTAAAAACAGTAAAAAAAAACAAATAAGAAAGAACACACTACTTAAATTAATTACTATGCATATCTGGAAAATGGACGGTCAACCTTTGGATGGAGAGGAATTACCTACTTATTTAATGTAAAAATAGCACTTTATAAAGTTTTATAACATTAACAATCTACATTAATATTTATATTGTTAATGTTATAAAACTGAGGAGTTTGTGTATTTATATTTTACATTTAACATTACCCGGTTGAAACCGGAGGGTACAGATAGTAATGAAATAAATTGGAAAGTCTGACTTGTAAGTTTTAAGCTCGGTACTGATGCCATGTTTAATCTTAGGACAACATTTTACTCTGTGAGTCACCAAGTGAAAAGTGATAAAATATACATAATAATGTTTGGTTACGTATAGGGTTGCCAGGTCCTGAAACACTTAAGCCAGATTCAGCGCTTAATTCGGCCGGACACGACCGTAAAAAGCCAAAAATGTCCGGCTAACGTGGGAACCCTAGATACGTATCTTTATATTCACCAACGCAATCTATCGCTAAGCATCTAGAGCCAGTTTTTTTTGTAGATTTTGTTAATCTTGGATTATCTGAATATTTTCAGTTAAAATTATTATAACTTCTTTTTTTTATAACACTTAGTTGGCAAACAAGCATACGGCCTGCCTGATGGTAAGCGGTTACCGTAGCCTATGGTCGCTTGCAACACCAGGGGTAACACTCGCGCGTTGCCGACCCTGCAGAAATCTCTGTACATCATTTTTGAAGAACCCCATGCTCCATTGGGAACTGTACTTTATAATATTGAAAATATAAAAAAAAATGTGAATTAGGAATCGAATAATAAATTATATGTCTTATCGTGCTCTAGCTGTATCGGGGTTCACTAACGTAATTTTTTAAACTATCCTTCTCAATATTTCCTCTCTACCTTTTTTTTTTAAATCGATTAAGTATAGTTTTTGAGAATGCAAACTTTTCATTCTTCATTCATAGTGTAGTTAAAATATCATACTTAATAGTCTTAGCAGCTTTTCTTAAATCTTAGGTAACAAAAATCTTTAACTTTATCTTTGAATTGTTCGCTTCGCAGGCTATTTAAATATAAAAAAAAAACTTGCTGAGTTTCTTGCCGGAGTCTTCTCAGTTCAAGTTGTATTTGGAACCGGTGTAGAGCCATTTGTTAACGTTCATAAGTGCCTTATCAGGGCCTAAATTGAATAAATGCTTTTTGAATTTGAATTTGAATTTGAATTTGAATTTGAATTTAACGCATGTCAAGGTATTGGATACGCTTTATAATTAGCTAATAGCTTTGAAGATTCCGTAATTAACCACCCAACTGTACAGGTATAGGCATTCATTAAATACTGCTTTATTAGCGATTTGTAGCCGCTTCTTCGGAAGCGTTTGACCTTAATTCGACCAATTATTCCTACAAATAAAAAAGAATGATGAATGAATGCTAAAGATGTAACATTAAACAATGCCTCTAGGTCTTGTGTGCTTACCACAGTTATATTTGAGTAAAATTGTGATATAATGCAAACAAATTTAAATAAAAACCCAAGGGTTTCGTAAAGACGTTCCTTGTATGAGGCCCCCTTTATTTTTAATATTATTTCATTTTTATTATAATTTGCTATAGCGGCAATAGAAATACACATTCCGTGAAAATTTCAACTCAATGAAGATCAATGAAAATGTCTACCTATTATGTAATGGTAGTGAGTGATCACGGTGCGACTCACATTTTCTCTTGAGTACCAGGGGCGAGTACTCTGGCGGCGTGACCTACCGCAGATGGTCCCAGACGCCTCGTAAGGGGTTGCCTGGTATAGTGTGCCGTCTTTTATGACCGAGAGGTTGGTAGAAGTGGCCACTATAGAAAATCTCAGTAGTTAACAAGGGGGTATGTCTACCTATTATGGTTCATGAGATTGACAGACGGACGGACGGACAGACAGCGGAGGCTTAGTCATGCCCCGTTGACACCGTTTGGGTACAGAAACGTAAAAACAGAACAGAGCTACATAATATTGATAAGTCGGTAAACATGCATACAGCCCGTCTGATGGTAAGCAGTTACCGTAGCCATATGGTCGCTTGCAACACACGAAGCATCGCTCACGCGTTACCGATCTTTCCCTCCTCCCCAATGAGCTCTGGCGACCTTACTCACGCGCAGGAACACAACATAAAGTTATTTGGCTGCGGTATTCTGTAAGGTGGAGGTATTGCCCCAGTCGAACTGCTCTTTTTTGTTTATATGTTTGCCTCACACGGCTTGTGTATTTTGCCATTTACCAGTTATATTATAAGTTCTAGTCACAATAAATCACTTTCACATAGTCCTAAGTCAGTCACCGTCCATAAAAGTCATATTACAATGGTGGTTGAACTAAAACTTTTCACGGACTTCTTGAGACAACTTGAAAATTCACGATACATGATTCATTCACTTCACTGGTGCACATGGATTGATCTTTATTGGATAAAATACCACCGATAATATGCAATAAAACTCATAATACACGAATTTATGAAAATAGAAAATGAAAACGCAACGTCACTCTGCAAGTTCCCGACAAAAAGTCCGAAGTGCTGATAATTAACGCTACGCTCTACCTCTCTGAAAAAATAAATTAATTGGCAAAAAATTCCCAAGTCTTGTTAATTCAGTTTAAGTTAAGATATATATCTTAACTATAACTAACATAATTCAGTTACCTATAATGCACTTTAATTGCTACTTTTAGTCCTATATCGGTTGCCAAGTTCTGATATTTCAAAATATTTGAGTAGCAATAGATTACTGCAAATTGCCATAGACAATCACCGGTGAACGGATGGGTATGACAAAATGAATGAAGGACGCCCGTCTATAGAACGTCGAAAGGTGATTGCAGTTTGAGGCATGTACTTACACTAGCGTTATGTACCTACTTTATTTTTAAGAATTACTTTTCACCTATTCCTTCCTACAGTTTTCTCCTTTTCCTAAGGGATCGAATGTTATCTCAGGATAAAAAGTAACTTATGTGTTAATCCAGGAGATATTCTATTTGTTTGCCAAACTTCATTTAAGAGAGGTAGAGCGTAGCGTTTATTCGCACAAGGAGCGGGTTGACTGGGGAAGTACCTCCACCCTACAGAATACCGCAGCCAAATAACTTTATGTTGTGTAAAGTTGTGTTTCTGCACGTGAGAAAGGTCGCCAGGGCTTATTGGGGAGAACGGAAGGGTCGGTAACGCGTGAGCGATGCTTCGTGTCTTGCTAGCGTCGGCTACGGTAACCGCTTACCATCAGGCGGGCCGTATGCTTGTTGACCGACTTATGGCCGATTCCTATAATTTACGGACCGTTATCGGTTAAAATGAAGACTCTAATATCTTTACTAAAAATGAAGCAAAGATTGAGGTGAGGTCTTTGTTTCATTATTAGCTTTGCATAGCAGATAGCTATCACAGGTAAAATTAGCTTACGAAAAGATCTATATGCTCAGTTTAGCAATAAAAAAACCAACCATTGGTAATGTGTTTATAGAAACCGGGCATTAGTCGCATAATAAAAAAAAACCGTCCGTTAGGTAGTTTTTACGTTAAGAGTAACAGACATCTTAACAAACTTTTGCGTTTAAAATATTCTTAGGATTGTGTGCATAACATTTTTGTAATATAATATCAAAAGCGGATTGCGTCAAAAATTGCGTGCAATTTGCGTAAATTTACGCGGAAATAATGTTACAAAATTCGCAGTTATGAGCTCGACATAGCATGTCCTCATGTCGGCATATGAGGACACCCGTCCAGATACTATCCAGGTTATTATAAACTAGCTGTCCCCGCGGTTTTACCCGCGTTCTCGGGATTTAAAGTAGCCTATGTCCTTCTCCATGCCATAGGCTATCTGCATGCCAAATTTCATGGTGATCCGTTGAGTAGTTAAGGCGTGAAGGGGTAACAAACGAATAAACTCATTTTCGCATTTGTAACATTATACATAGTTAGGATTTTCTCAACGCTCAATTTAACTATTAGATATTGTAGTATGGAAACAAGACACTTACTGTTGTATATTGGTCTTGACAAAAAAGGGATTTGGCAAAGACACTCAAATTCAGAATAAACATGCATTATGTGCAAGCACACAAATGTCTGTTCTGAGTTGGAATCAACCCAACTATGGCGTGATAGAAATCTTTTAGCTTTTTAATATTATGTTCGTACTTTAGAAAATGAACAAGATATTATTCAGCTTGATTTAAGTGAATGTGACATCTATTTGGCCTCATTGCATAAACTGTTCAAGCTGTTTAATGCATATTAAATGCAAAATTGGCTGCAATTATCTAAAGAGGTTTAATCAATTTAATTAAACATAGAATAAAATACTGTTTTAATTTGAGTTTTTAGTTAGAGGGGAAGACTGGATTGAATATTTTGAAACTGGAACAACAATTTACAAAGTTTTTTTTTAATATAATATTTATTTCTGAGTTTCCAGCTGGTTCCTCTCAATTAAATTTAAATTCCGAACCAGTTAATACAGTAGTTGCCAGCTGATATGGCTTACCGATGTCCCTGCGCAGAAGATACATTTTCAAAGCGCGGGAAATTATATTGGTCAGCAGCTGCCGCCATGATAGCGCGCGCCGTGCGATGGGGCGTGACTTGCAAGTGAGACGGAACTAACAGCTGCAGTGTATTATGAACCTTATAGTAGTGAACTAAGGTTGATTGTAAGTTTTAAGCATTCTTTCGTTAATCTTCGGGGCCACTTTCTTTTCTGTGCAAACGAAAATTCACGGCGCGCCATATCAGTTGGGTAATATTGTACTTCAGTTGTTTTGAGCGTTTGGGCCTTTGACACTGGCTCTGTAGGGACTCGGAGCGTTATCTCGGCAATATTGACATAGACGCTGTTTTTTTCAGAGATATTTTTTTATGTACCTAATTATGTATCACGTAATAATCTACACTTCATAAAATCATTATGATTTTTTTAACATCGATTGCATGAGCCAATTTAGTTAAATTATTGTGCGACTCAACCACAACTTGAAGTTATTTTAATGTAGTTTGTAATTGCGGTCGCTTAGCTTTACCCATTTTGTACTTTAGCACTTAGCATAAGTCACATAAAGCTTTAAATTACGTAACAGTGTGCATTTCCGTGGTTTGTGCCACTTTTAACCGCAAATAAACTTTTCTTTATTGCTAAATGTATTTTGCATGTATTTTTATGACCTACTGATTTTTATGAGTCATAGAACTTATAATTAAATGCACGTGGAGAAGAAGGTAGATCGTTTTAATGCAGGCGTCTAAAAGAAGTGATGCCGCGATGATAACTCGAGTAAGGAGAATCAAAACACTTGAACAACTATAACCACCTGGCTGGCGGTAGCCATATGTTGAAAAAGTTCTTCTCAGAAATGCTACCTTCTGAAACCCAGGACGTCCTCTAGGACCCAGATCCTAATACGTCATTTAGTACAATGCACTTTTGTCATATACACCGACCCGACAGCGTTGTCTAGACCGCTTCTCCGCCTATCAGGTTAACCCATGGTGTGTAATAGGTAAGAGAAAGCTTACTTGAAATCCCATTATCAGGAGATTTATAAAATCTAAAAAGGAGATTTATATAGACTTAAAACGAGTCACCGGACTGATTAGTATATGACTTTCTTTTATTGATGCAATTGTTTTTATTTTCTTCTATAAATATACCTAATGATTGAAATGGAGCCCTTTTTAAATGAAGTTTATTACCATTTTCTTACATGGTAGCCCTGCAACACTCCTCAGCAACTACCCAACTCGTAGTTCGAGGTGCCCTTTGGTTAGTTATCCGATCACTGGTTGAAAGCACTTCCCTTCTCTCCCTGTAAAGGTTATCTAGACTAACCAGTCCATTTAAAAAGAATAGAGCAAATGTCTATTTGAATAAAATATTAGTAAAGTGACATATTTAACTAAAATTTTGATTTGAAGGGTCTTCAAGCGTGACTAAGTTTCTTCTGAGTAAGCGTCCTTGAATGTCCCGGCCACGGCAATATTCAATTGCAGGCCTATGAAAAATATTCAATGAAAAAAAAACACAAAATACGGTTTTTGGTCACATCGCTGCGTCGCAAGTGGAACAAAACAAATCGCCTACATTACAACTTTGTCTTCATGTCCGTATTCCGGATCAAGTTTTTCTATAAACAGAACTTGTATTTCATTATGCATTTCGCTAGAAAGTAGAGCATTCGCAATTATGTCAATATTACGTGTGTTTACATTATTTTATAACTAGATTCAATAACTTTTTAACGATAATACACCTAACTCAAGAAATCTGTGAGATTTGGCGTAGTTAAAGTTTATAATGAAGAAGGAGTGCAGTCTATTGGTGTACCTGTTATCGTCTAACAATGGATAATTTACTAATAGCATGCTGATTTTAAAATTAAAAAAAAATTAATTTACTTTTCTTATTTTTTTGGGTTTCTTAACTTATTATTTAATTTCGCTATTCTGACAATTTTCATGCATATTCTGCCAATTTTCATGCATATTCTGACAAGTTTCATGCATATTTCAAACATTTTTCATGCATATTTGCATACATATAACAAGCTTTTTATGTTGCATATAATCCGGTCTTTAATCATCATAAGCCTTCTTTCATCTTAAGCATTCGGAAGACTACGCTTTAAAGTAATTCTATTTGTCATGCTCATGGGCACAACTCTTTGAAAAAGAATACCAGTAAATCGTTAGTTAGTAGCATAGAGATAGAAATTAATAGAGTGATAGCGTTAAAAGCATTACCTTGTGCGAAGCGTAAGCGTTTTGCATATAGATGCATTCAAAAATATATCTATAGTGATTAACTATCAGAAAAAAATACGATATAAGGTCCTTGTCTTTGTTCTCGGTAAAAGTATCGATAGAAAACGAGAAATTGGGATTCATAATAACTATGTATTTATTTATGACCGGTTTCTATAAACAAAAACGAATCGTTTTGCTTACCAATGGTAGGTTTTTTTATTGCCAAACTAGGCATATAGATCATTTCGTAAGCTAATTTTACCTGTGATAGCTACTTCCATATGTGAGGGTCTGCTATGCAAAGCTTTGAGATATTTGCTTCATTATTAGTAAAGATATAAGAATCTTAATTTTCGTAAATTATAGGAATCGGCTATTAGACGTTCAAACTATGAACGCGCAGTTCATGTTGCGGCTTCGTTGATAATACCCGTGTCACGGTTCATACTCTTGTAGGTACAATGGCTCTATTGATATTCTATCTCTATGTATTATATATACGATTGAACTATAACAAATACCAACTACTAATAAATATAGAAGCAATTTGATATCTATTATCTAATATTCTAAATGAACAATGACATTCAATTCAACCATGCTTTCACCAGACACGCACAATCAATTCCACGGTTTGCTAGACCATAGAGCTGACAGGTGACAAGTGACGTAACACGTGGGACTTTACGTGCAGTGTCAAGTGTCACGGAAAAGTAACGTGTAGACGATCTGTGAAGTTATTGTGTTGTTTGAACCAAGCACGGGAACCAAGCCACTCATTCGATAATATAGCTCTGACGCCACGCTATGACGTCGAGGTAGAGTTAGTCAGAGCGCTAATCGAGCGTCCTAGCACTCCACTTTAGTGCCCAGTAGTGCTATTCTGTAAAGTTCATTTGCAATATCACTTCTGAATCCGCGATGAGATTAGAGTTTCCTATTCTTAAAATCATTGAATTCGACACTAGCGCCACCGAATGATGACGGAAGTGAGATGTACTACGACAGGTGAGTATTTTGACGGTTTTCAGTAGGATTTGGTATTCTGAAACATAATTCAGCGCCAAATCGAGTTGCGAGGTGAGTTGCGAGATGACTTTCGAGATGATTTACCTTTTACAGAATAGCATAGCAGGTCTGTGGCATCAGAGTTCGGCGCTAGAACGCCTTGGCGCGTTGTTATAGCGCTTGATTCCCCCCCCCTCCCCTGGCTCTGCCTGAAAAGGAAAATCGAGCTTATAAAGAATATTGCTTATGAAAATCATAATCATATGCATAGATCATTTCTGAATCTTTTAATGAATTTAATAATTAATGACTATTTTACCAAAAAATATTTGCATTAAGTACCTACGTAGGATCTGCCGAGAGACCTTTTTAGCCCCCCCCTGGGCATTCATATCATTGCATTTCAATGTCCTAGTAATATCCTAGACTATCTGACGTCATAAAAAGTTGACACTAGACTTACGTTTTAATCTGAGACTAGACGTATAATCGACATAGAGCGGACACAACTGATATGGCGCGTCGTGAATCTTCGTTCGCACAGAAAAGAAAGTATGGCCCCGAAGATTAACGAAATAATGCTTAAAACTTACAATCAATCTTAGATCACTACTATAAGGTTTATATTACACTGCAGCTGTTAGTTCCGTCTCACTCGCAAGTCACGCCTCTCCGCACGGCGCGATTCCCGCACTTTCAAAATGTATCTTCTGCGCAGGTACATCGGTAAGCCATATTAGTTGAGTACTACTGTAACTCGATGAGAAATATATCAAAGCAAATGGTCTGCCATGATAAACTCAATGTTTTCTGCTTGAATAGCATTGAATTTAGCCACATTTCAAAGCTTTTATTTGTTATGGTTTAACCTGGGAGTGACTGGTATCAAATTGGGTTGAATTTGTCAGTTGGAGTGAGAGAGAAGTAGTTGGCCAGCAATGGGTGACTGAGCTGGATTACATAGCGCACTTATCGGTATCTCTTCTTCCTCCTTGCCTTATCCCATTATTTGGGGTCGGCTCTCCTCGTTCTCATGCGCCAGGATGGTCTGTCCTGGGTTGTCCGTACTGTGAGTTGGGCTAGTTCGAAGTCGCGGGTTACTGGTGTAGACCACCATGTGGCTTTGGGTCTTCCTCTTTTCTTTTTTGAGTTCGGTAGGGCCAGAGCCTGCCGAACCACGTTGTCTTCAGGTCTTCAGGTATATCTAGCTTTATAAATCATTCTTTCAAATGTTGTCATCGTGGTTACCATTGCGCGTGTCGGTGGCTGTGCGATATAATGAAGGGACGCTGTCGCGTGCGGGAATGCGACGGCTATTAATTAAACAGTTGCGAAAACTCCGGCGTCCATCGTGTGGTAAGGATGTCACCTTTACTAAAATGGTAACAACATTTAGGCAGGAAAAATAGAATTTATTCATTACAAGCCACAAAAATAGTAAATATATTATATACTTATGTTGAGCCCCGCGGTTTCGCCTGCATACCCGAGGGATATATTGCTTTCCCGTGATAAAAAGTACCGTATGTGTTAATCCAGAACATATTCTGTCAGCCTGCCAAATTTCATCCAAATCCGTTCTGACGTCGAAACGTGATTGAGATACAAACATCCAAACTTTCGCATTTATGATATTAGTGAGATGAGATGAGATTTACTATTTTTGTATGCGATATTGTTGTCGCTGAAGAACATGCTTAATATTCTGAAATGATTCCCTTGCTTTTATTTAAATGTCAGTACCTTTTCAAATACCGCATTAATTATACATTATCTTTGAATGTTATTTTTATTTGACCTTTTGACTATATCTTTTTTTAACTGGTAGCATATCTTATCTCTGATAGTTACCTTTTTTTTCATCCTGCATCCTAAACTTTGTTTAAAAAATGGTAGCAACCCTAATCAGTGCCCGACGACCACGTCGCCGCGCGCCGTGTCAAGATCAATTCGCGCACTTCAGGCGCGTGTCGCAACTACACTGTTTACTTGAATCTTATGAACCTCTTTACAAAGTAATTTCGCAGGTTTTATATCAAAAGTTTGCTTACCAATTTTGAGTTTACTTAAAATATTTGTTAACTGGACCGTAAGATGACTTGTAAATCCAGTATTCAGGGTCGGTTTACATTCTTTTAAATACTGTCACCATACGTTAGTGATTTCTCGGATTTTCACGATCAGGGCGTTCCTAGCGGAAAAATCTAGAACTACTCTAGCAATCGGTTTATCGCACTAATTTAGTACTAATAAAGAGTCCATGCTTAAAGTAGCATAACACCTACATCAAGGATAAATAGATATGTTTCATATTTCAATAGATATTGGATTTAGAAAAATGACTGTCTGTACATAGGTTTCAAAGTTATAAATGTGAATAAACAGATGAATCCCCTAAACTTCTTTCTTTCATTATTTTTTCATTATATAAAAAATGAGACAGTTACTTCGCAGCTTAAACCGTAGAGTCTGGAAACTAGAATTTTGCACACACAAAATTCGACCCCTAACGATCGGGGGTGAATCCGCGAAGCGAAGATCTTCGACCCATAACGATCAGGGGTGAAACCGCGGGGCGAAGATCTTCGACCCCTACTTGTTACTTGTTCGGGGCTCCTTTTTCCGCAAGTAGGCCGCTTGAGTGGGCCCGTTTTGCGTGAATTCTGCCGGCTAAGTCATCAGTCAGCCTAGCTCCGCCCAGAAACGCAGGACTCTCCTGGGATGATTTTCGACCCCTAATGGAGATGAAACTGCGGAGAGCTATAAGTATAATGTTGTAAATATATGGATTAAGTAGGTCATATTAAATACAAAGTTACAACCATTTTCTAGTGTTGAAGTGTTGCTAATAATAAATTGAATACGATACGCTAATGCGATCGTGACGTTCCTTAAAAGCAATAATATATAATGCAATCTATATTGATTGTTATCTACAGATGTTCAATAACATTACGAGATGCATTTTGTGATAGATGCATGCCAGATATATTTAAATATATATAAGTATATAATTTGAATTTGATTTTAATATTTTTGCTCATACGAACGAATATAAAAAGCTATAACAAAAAGCCATAACGTAAATACTTTTAACCGACTTCAAAAAGGAGGTGATCAATTCGGATGTTTATATGTATATTTTTTATTTATGTTCGGGCATAACCCGTCATTTATTTTAATACGGTCAAGTCGGCAAACAAGCTTACAGCCCGCAGTCCCTAGACGCTTGTACCACGCGGCGCAAAACAACAAAGTTATTTAGCTACGATATTCTGTAAAGTGACGGTACTGCCTCAGTCGAGCTGCTCTTTGAGCTAATAAACGATATGCTCTACCTCTCTTAAAAAATAGCACAAAATTAAAAATAATACACAAAGTGTAACGGGAAAGCGCGGGTATAATATAGCGCACATATTGTCTTCTGGAAGCCCTTTCAGAATATTCTAACCACCTTTTGCCTGGTGTACATACCATGGTGAGATTGTGACGACACAAGCCTATCTCCTAGGTAGTTTGCAAAAACATACGCGAATAATATTAACCACGGAATAGATAAATAAGGTTGGAAAGGCCCTCGCTCCAATTTTGTACTAGGACCAGTGTCGCCGCTTGACCCCCACTATTTTAATTTCTACACATACGCAATCATATTTTTACAAATATTTCGCACACAACCAAATCACGCACACAAATCTCAGGGCAGATATTCGTTCGCCCACTAGCACTAAGCTACCGTGGGCATTAGACACTCACACACGCAAAAATGCATACCCCTGTCAAAAATGTTGACAACTTACAGTAGGGATGGGTAGTGTATAATCGTTAATGAATCGGTTCGATTATCAATTACTAGCTTTATAGCCCGCGACTTCGTCCGCGTAGATTATTTCTTTTTTCTAGATATTAATCATTGTAACAATATAGAGCTTTGTTCATGGCTATTGTCCGCCACTACGAGTGATATTGACAAAAGTTCAGGTAGATTAAGAGCTCATATGCAAGGATGCCACATAAAACTGAAACAGTCCTGCCGCAAATCAACTCTAGCAAATTTCAGAGTTTTTCCCTGTGATAGGATATAGATCAAACCTTAATTAGGAACTATTATCTTTTAAATTCAAACGGAAGGTGATTTGGGATCAATGGTATACGCGGCAAGAAGACTGTTTCTCCTCTGGCAGAACCAGTAAATATTTTGGCCTCAATAACATTGCGGCGGAGAGCTGTTACTTGTAGTCTAGTTCCACAGCACAATTTTGGAGGCCTTATCTCTCTTTCCCTCATGTATGAGGGTCGTGGTCAACATCGGGTTTGCTTCTAGAGCGAATGATCTGCCTCCACTGGTTTCTGTCTTCTGGTTTCTGTAAAACTTGGAGGACGATGAGTCTTTTACTTGATCGGACCATTTTGTTGGTGAACGACCACGTAGTCGTTTTCCTTCCGTGTTCCCAACTATGATCAGATTTCCAAACTTTCATCGCCTTTGCGCACCATGTGGCCAAAATACGAAAAAATACGTTGGTGGCATATGGTGGACAATCGTGTTTTTTTTGAGCTGCGATAGGATTGATGCATTATGCGTTTAGCGGTCCAAGGTATTTCCAACATCCGTCTCCAGCAACACATCTCGAATGCATCAATCCTTTTTCTTTCTCGGGCCAGTATAGTCCACGCTTCCACTCCATACATGAAAATGAGGAATACCAATGCTCGTATTAACCGGATCTTTGTTTTAATACCGATTCCTCTCTTTTTCCTGATGTTGTTTAGGCGAGTCATTTCAATACGCCAATACTATAAGCCGAAATAATAAATTTTGAAATTTTCACTCCGAAAATAAAGAACTTCATATACTAAATTTAATCCCCTTTTTCACTCCTTAAGGGTTCAAATTCCAACAACACCGATATTCGTTGCGTAAGTTTATAACCATAAGCTTAAATAATAAATTTAGTGTACTTCCATACACAAATTCATCCCCATTTTTACCCTTTCGGGATCGGAATGATCAAAAACGATGAGGCACATATAAATTAATTTTCAATTGTCAACCTAAACACAAAATTTGAAGGTCCTAACTTCGAAACTGATGGACTTTCATATAAACTTGCATCCCCTATTTTACCCCATAAGGATGGAATATCCAAAAATCCTTAGTGGTTGCCTACACTGTGTAATAATATATTAAGTGACGTTTACTTTGAAACTGAATGACTTACATACATCAAAAAAAAAAAAAACAAAAATCAAAAAGTCATTTATTCAGTTTAGGCCCTAGTAAGGCACTTATGAACGTTAAATTGGTACATACAGTTGAATTTACCACCGGTTCGGAATACACTTAAACTGAGAAGACTCCGGCAAGAAACCCATACCTTTTCACCCTGTCGGGGGTGGAATTGTCAAAAAAGCTGAAACATGTATAAATTAATTTTCAATCGTTAGCCTAAATACAAAATTTGAAGATCCTAACTTCAGAACTGACGAACTTTCATACAAACTTTCATCCCCTATTTTACCGCCCTAGGAGTGGAATTTCCAAAAATTCTTCCTTACTGAATACCTACACTGTATAATATTAAATTTAGTGAAGTTTACTTTGAAATTGAAGGACTTGCATACACAACTTTTCCTCCCTTCGGTGGTGGAATAATCACAATCGCTGCGATAACTATACATTAATTTTCAATCGTCAGCCTAAACACAAAATTTGAAGATCCTAACTTCAAAACTGACGGACTTGCATACAAACTTTCATCCCTTATTTCACCCTGTTAGGGGTGGAGTTTCCAAAAATCCTTCCTTAGTGGATGCCTACACCGTATAATAATACATTTAGTGAAGTTTACTTTGAAATTGAAGGACTTGCATACACAACTTCATCCCCCTTTTCCTCCCTTCGGTGGTGGAATTATTACAAACGCTGAGATAACTATATATTAATTTTCAATCGTCAGCCTAAACACAAAATTTGAAGATCCTAACTTCAAAACTGACGGACTTGCATACAAACTTTCATCCCTTATTTTACCCTGTTAGTGGTAGAATTTCCAAAAATCCTTCCATAGTGGATACCTACACCGTATAATAATACATTTAGTGAAGTTTACTTTGAAATTGAAGGACTTGCATACCCAACTTCATCCCCCTTTTCCTCCCTTCCGTGGTGAAATTATTACAAACGCTGAGATAACTACACATTAATTTTCAATCGTCAGCCTAAACACAAAATTTGAAGATCCTAACTTCAAAACTGACGGACTTGCATACAAACTGTCATCCCCTATTTTACCCTCTTAGGGGTGGAATTTCCAAAAATCCTTCCTTAGTGGATGCCTCCACTGTATAACGTATCTTTGTGCAAAATTTCAAATCTCTAGGTCCAGCGGTTTGGGCTGTGGGCTGATATATCAACAATCAGTTTATCATTTTATATATTAAGATTATTCTCATAGAACTTGGAATCGATAGTTACATGGTTATGCTGTACGGATTACACAAAACAAACATATCTTTTTCTATTGAATTAATTATATTATTATTCAGCATAATGATTTTTTGGGCCGGCAATAATCAATTTGTGACAATTAAAAACTAATAAAATTATTAGGGTATGTAGTGGTTTTTTTTTACGGATAACTGCGTGATAGATATATAATATATTATATTATAGTGCGCAAATAACGAACATTTTTACAACAAATTATATAGTTAACTAAATCTTAACTTCTAATGTTCGATTTATTTTATTTCTAAACTGATTATTGATAGTCTGGTTGTTCGTTGTGCGTGGCACTTCACTAAGTGGGTGGGACCCGTCAATGAAGAACGACATTATCGTTAGTAATTACCGAAAAAATACGATACTTCATAGGCGTGAGCTGTAAAAATTATGAAGCTAAATTTGACAGATTTGATTTGCTTGATAAAGTCGATATTTTTATCGATAAATTATCTGATGAATGCGTGGGGAAAAATGTAACATGAAATTAATATTAAGAAATTATTTTATTTTATTTTTTTACTATAAACTAGTTAAAAGCGCAGCTTTGTAAGGGCTCGTAAGATTTTTTTGTAACTAAGTTTAATATTTTAATTTCAATAAGCCCAAATATGGTTAGGATAAGGATACGTCATTCCACTATGGAGTTTCAGTGCTTACCCACACTCCAACTCCATCATCAGACCCTGAATACAATATATGGCCAAAGTTCATCTCACGACAATTCCAACAACCCCAAACATGGCTAGGATACGTTGCTGCGCTATGGAGTTCCATTACCTACCCTCCTACTCTATCATCAGAGCCCGAAAACCATATATGGTCAAAGCTGTTCTCAGGACATTTCCAACAACCCCAAACACGGCTAGGATAAGTTGCTCCGTTATATAGTTTAAATACCTACCATTCTACTCCATCATCAGACCAGGGATACCACATGTGGTCAAAGTTCATCTCACGACAATTCCAACAACCCCATCCAGCGCATGCCCTCCTACTTCATCATCACACCCCGGAAAACCATATATGGTTATTGAGCTATTATCACTATAGCTCAATGTATATGGTAAGTCTTATCATCTAGACAAACATTTTAATTACCTATGCTAAATTTCAAATATAGATTTGATCCTATACACCTTTCAATTCTTGATTGTGCATCATCTGTAGAGGTGTGATCGTTTTTTCGTAAAGTGTACCACAAGGTGTAGAACTGAATCGGATAGTAGATCTGACCAGGTCGTTGGTCCACCTGGTGGGAGGTCGTCCCGCTCGGCACTTTCCAGTACGTGGTCGCCACTCGAGAACCTTTCTTCCACATCGGTTATCGGCTCTTCCAGTTACCTCTACCTGTCACGCCAATCCATTGTTCCCTGGCGTTAGGTTCTTTAAGAAACCTACAATTTATAATTTATTGCATTAGTCAAATTACATTTTACTTAGATTATAATACCACAGAATATTCAATAGTACTACGTAATAATACTAAATACATCATAGTAAATACTCGTAGATGAGGAGGGGTCTTATATGTCCATTTATATCATTCGGTCACATTCATTCAATGATTAATATAATATCTAATTTCAAAATACGTCTAACTAAAAATGTACTATCGTTAATTAAATATAAAATAATTCGAAAATTATCTTTGTCAAACGTAATTATATTATATATAGTCTAGAATTCTATCGATGATTTTATTTAACCAAACCACATGGTCACGTCACTATCGATAAACATGCTGCGCCTTACATCACTGCCAATCAGGGCAAAGGACGAAGTGTAGAAGACACAATGTATGCAGTACATTGAAAGCGGATTTGGTCATTGCGCTGATTGAGCGAGTACACATCGGTCAATGTATGTTTTGCATAACTTGTTGTAATAATTTTGTAAATGTTTGGTATTTCATAGTGTTCAATATGTTTTTATGTTTTTTACTAATAATATTGTAATTAAATGTTATTTTCGACTTACCGATGGAAAGATATACCTCCTCGCTCTATACTTGAGGTCTGACTTTTTGTCTTACACGTTATTATAGCACAACACGGCATTATAAGCAGAGCTCTGTTCTCCAATGTAATCCGACGCGCACTGACCGCGGTGAATGAGTGAATCGGTCGAGTTATGATTATCGAATCATAATTGTGGCGCGCTTGCCCCGCCCACATTACCATTCTAACCTTATTTATCTGTTCTGTGATATTAACCAATTAGCTGTTCGTGGCCGGCGTCGCCCGGGTGAAATTTCGGTCACATTATTGGAGTTTTCCTAGAGATCCCTATTTTATTTAGCCTATGTTACTCAGTGATAATTTAGCTTTCTCCTGGTGAAAGATTTTTTAAAATTGGGCCAGTAGTTATTGAGTTTATTTGTTACCAACAAAAATACAAAAATCTAAATCTTCACTCTTTATTATTATTAGTGTAGATGTAGATAGAACTGCAGCAAAACGGAAGAGACGTTTTGTGCAATTCTATTGGCTTATTAATCGACAACGATGATCGTCTATCGTGTATCGTTTAGGCCCTCTGACCTACTAGTGATATGTCACTGAAATAAACCGCCCGGGCGGCACTTTTAAGGGGCGGCAAAGTTTCAAAAAAATAAATAATAGTAGGTTGGTATATCTCATAAATATTTAATTCATTTAATTCAGTAGTGGATTTACGCATTTCCCAAGTAGGTACAGACTGCCGCCGTTAATTTTTTGGCGCCCTTAATATCTCTATACAATACAATTTGGTTGAAATAGCATAAGATTTATTTTGGGTATATTTCCGAGTAAATCAAAGTTTAATCATGTACCGACTAATAAGCCGGGGTTATGCTTCTTTCTACAAAACATGATAAAAAACGGTCCCCAAAGCCGCCCCTAAAATCTGCCGTCCTACGCTCAAACCTACTGGTAAATCCGTCATTTCGTATTTATATCGCACCGACAATTTGGAAAGATTAGGTTATATTTAGGATTACTGTATATTTAGTGTCTTTTGAGTTTAAGGCCTATATAAGGGGGCGTACAATTTATTTGCGCCCCAGGGCGGCAGAAAAAGGGGGCGGCCAAATTTGATTCCGCCCGGGTGGCAGAAATCTATGCTACGTCACTGTCTATAGCGATTGCGTTTACTATGGTGTTGGTTGTTACTATGTACATTTTGTATGGGAGAGATTAGTTTCATGGTTTCCGCTGTAGGTGGTTTTCCGATTCCTATAGGCACCTATTAAAACTCAAACGCGATAGTAAATAGTAGGTACTTAAATAACTTTATCTATTTGAGTACTGCTAAATGCGCGTGACTGTTTTTTGTTGAATATTATAAAAATAAAAATAAAATATCTTTATTTCAGACATACATCCATATACACAAGAATAATAAAGAATAATAAACTGAGTAGGCGCACAAGAAATTACTTAAGAAGTTACTTATTAATGCCCGGTTTCAATAAACAAAAACGAATCGTTTTGCTTACCAATGGTAGGTTTTTTTATTGCCAAACTGGGCATAGTGATCATTTCGTAAGCTAATTTTACCTGTAAGGTAAACGGCCCATTACTCGTCAGATTTTGAACTTTGCTGTGTTTACAGCTCTGTCACGTTGTAGTTAGTAAACTTAGGAAAATATTTTTTTTAATGACAGGTACATCATTTATTATTCTTTTCAATAAATATATTATTAAAATGATTGAAAAACAATAAAGTAATCAAATAATTGAACAAATAAAAAGAAGCCATTTGTACCAGTATCCGACAGATTTGATGTAGTTATCGTCAATATGTCCTAGAACTCGTCAATTTTGAGTACTAATTTGAACTCTATTTGTTTAACAATAAAGTTCATATTATTTTCATTTTAAAATGGTATTTTTCTCAATACTGAGCTGTGAGTGTTTTGCTCAAACAAAATATTATAAAGGGACTAAAATAACATAACCAAATCAATATCGGTGTCAAATGAAATAAATAATAACGGTAATTAATATTAATTATTATGGTACTACCCGTGCACGATAACTTGAGTTCCGAGTGAAATAGTACTCCCTCGCCTGCTTCCCCTGCACTTCTCTGATGGCGCTAGTGTATTGTAGTTATATCATGAAGCAATAAACCCGCTACACGTACGCACGGCTACAGATCAACCTATACATTTCCAATATAAGCTGATCTCTCATTGCAGGGAAATCCTATAAAATGCGAGATCAGCTTATACTGGAAATGTATAGCTTGATGTGTTGCCGTGTGTACAATACGGGAGCCATGCTTCGTGGTGTGTAGTACTAGTATACAAACAATCAACATCATAAAACATAATAACTAGGCGCAGTGCTTATATTCTTGATACATATTTTATCAATCTGAGCAGTAATATCTTCGTACTAATTTCAGTGTATCTAATATATCCATCGAAGCATCGAACAATTAACCCAAGTGTAAGTGCACTGAAATTCATTTTGTTTGAAATCTATTCCGCTATAATTCAACATTAAACAGTTAGATACAGTGATTGGTCGCTACTGTTATCAATCAGTGCAAAAGCACTTATTAGTTGCGGAATTGGTTTGCTCGGTATTAAAGCCACGCTTAAATAAGCTGTTTTCGAGAGTTAGAAATAACGAATCGTCTCGACGTTTTCCAGCCCACGAATAGACCATATTCAAAGGCCTGCCAGATTATCAGGGCTCAAAGGAGCTTTCTTCCGCGGACGCTCAGATTGTGGAATGAGCTCCCCGCCGTGGTTTTCCCAATGGAGTACAGCATGGGGTTCTTCAAAAAGGGCGTGAAGAGATTTCTTCAGGGTCGGCAACGCGCGAGTGATGCCCCTGGTGTTGCAAGCGTCCATAGGCTACGGTAACTGCTTACCATCAGGCAGGCCGTATGCTTGTTTGCCACCTAAGTGGTATAAAAATATAAAAAAAATTATACAGAAAACTGAGGAGAATGATCGGCCATTATGTTTGACGTGTGCGGTCTATGAGGAAGCCTTCGATTCAATAGAAATGGGCGGTGTTACAGAGTCTATAGCAGAGCAAAATTATCAGTTCGACTTCAGGATAAGAGTTCGAGACCAATCCCATGACCAACCCATGTTTGCCTACGACAAATTATTTAACATGGGCACACTCGACTAGGAACCGTTTGGGAAGCAACGACATATCCACGTCCAGAATGCCACAAAGTTTGAAGACAAAGTTTCAGATTAACTTATGGAACAGAGATTTTTTTATATACTTTTTTTTAGGTGGCAAACAAGCATACGGCCCACCTGGTGGTAAGCGCTTACTGTAGCCTATGGACGCTTGCAACACCAGGGAATTAGCTTAAACAATTCTACAGAACACTGTCCGTTGTACAAGCGGTAGAACCTTTGAGTAAACTAAATACTCAAAGGGTAGAACACACATAATAACGAACATAATGAAGAACTCCTCAGACTGAGGGGCTCTAAACTGCTTATGAGCTCGGGATCGCGTCGACAATTCTAATGGCACAACGTTGAACCGAGTCTAAAGGATGAAGCTGGTATCCAGGTGCCTCCGCCCATAGATGACAGCAGTACTCCATATGAGACTGGACTTGCGACTTGTAAAGTTACAGACTTTGCCCCGATGTGATGTACTGCCTCGGTCTGTCTTGGCTTCTAAGTGTCTACGGAACAAAACTTCGCTAGAAATGTCGACGCCAAGGATCCCAATGCTTTTACTGATGTTCAAGGACGTGTTCTGGAATTGTGAAGCAACAGCAAATGGGGTTTTCTTAGCGGTGAACGCGCAGGTTTGTGTCTTAGTGGTGTTGAAATGGACTAGGTTTAGTCGACCCCAGTCGGAGATACTAGTTAGTGTACTCTCGATTTCAAACAACAGCCGTTCGCGACATTCCTGCACCTCGGTACGAGGGATAGGCACGGCCCGTGTAATGAGCGTCCCCTGTACTGTCATCTGCATAACAGTAGGAAAAGTGTTGGGGAAGGCACAGATCCTTGCGAGACGTTGGCATTTATATCCATGCTGTCGGAGCAACTACAGTCAACGACGGCTCTTATGCATCTGCTGGACAGAAAACTGGTAATCCCTCGGGAAGCCCGTATGCTGGTAACTTTGTTAGAAGCCCCGGTGCCAGACCCGATCACCACATCTAGGCTCACTGTCATTGCCTCACCTTGACTCTCGATGGCGAGTGATCAACGGTGCGTGAGATATACCAGGAGGTCACCAACCGAGCGACTTTGGCGAAACCCATATTGTCGGTCGCTCAACAAGTCGTGATCGTATCCTCTAGGTATCTCAAAAGTTGCGTGTTGATCACTCGCTCCACGACTTTGTAGAGAAGGGAGGTGATGGCAATAGGCCTGTAACACCTATGTGTCACACTTTTTGAGCACTGGGTGCACATGAGCAACTTCCATGAAGACGGGACTTCCTTTTTGGTGTAGGAAAGTGCGAAAAGACGCGTCAATACAGGACACAATTCAGGGGCACACCGCTTCAGAACTACTGCCGGTATGCCGTCTGGCCCACTCAATTTATGGAGGTCCAGAGAAAGCAATTCCCGCCGGACATCTTGTTGGGTAATGCTTATCTCTGGCATGACTGTCACACCGCGAGATGGTAGGTGGTGTGGCGCCACCATCATCCAAAGTCGAATTAGAGGCAAAGAGGGAGCCTAAAAGGTCAGCCTTTTCTTTAGCACTATCCCAGAGGGAAGGCTAGTCAGCCTGTCACCAAACCTGCCGACGAAGTCGAACTTAGCCCTGGCAATCATACGCTTACTGAACCTCGAGGCAGCGTTAAATTTGCATTTCGCATTAGAGATGTTAGGGTTCTGATTAGTTCGGGCCGTATTCCAAGCCTCATACACGGTCTGCTTATTTTGTCTAGCATCTTTGCAGGGCAGATTAAACCACCGTCGTTTCTTCACCCCTGCAGCTACTAGCGATTTTGGGATAAAACATTCCATTCCCGCCAGTATCGCCTCAGTAACGGCAGCTGCACAGGTATCAGGATCATTTGATACGAAGCAGAGCTGTCACCACGGGTACGATGCGTAGAAATCTCGCAATCCATCCCAATCTGCTGACTTGTAGTGCCATACACGTCGTCATCAGGGAGGCCGGGGCGAGTCAGATCGAGTGCTTGGCACTTGCGTCCGGACGAGACAGTGGTCCGATGAGCCAAGTGGCGCATCCACTGTCATTGCATACTGCATAGTTGTCCGATCGCGTAGTCAGCAGAAGGTTCAGTAAGGAGCTAGTATGGCTTTCAATATCTGGGATTCTCGTAGGAGAAAGAACCAGTTGTGGGAAGCCATAGGCCAGGGCAAAGTCGTGAGCAGTCTTCCCCGCGAAGTTAGTGGACCGCGAACTAAGCCACTCAACGTGGGGAGCGTTTAGCGTAACCGTTTTGTGTCCAAATCACCGTTATGGGACCTGTAAAGGCAGGCTCGCGTAAACTTTGATGTGGCCACCGTGAACTACACGCGCCCATAAAATCGTCAGGTCTCGGACATCCAGGCCATGTAGACGGAGACATCAAATATCGTCCCTGACGTACATACATACCCCGGCACGGCACTCAAAGTTGTGCTCCAGCCGGGGTAGTGTAAATACGTTGTATAATCAGGGTATTTGCATTATTTGCGTCTCCGTTAGAAATAGCAGGGTTGGCTGTGCAGTCTCAAGATGTTGGTGGACTGCATTGATATTAGCGTAAAGCTTATGTTGCAAAAGTCCACCGAAAGTGTGGAGAACGCGAAGGCCGCTGAAAAACCATTTCTTTTATTTTTCCTAGCCATCATTTTAAGCCAGCAGCGAAAGGGACAATGTGCATTGTTATTACCCGAGATAGCTGGACAGGTGATGCGGTTTGTTGGTGCGGCAGTCGGAAGGGTCCCGGTCCCCCCATGATAGTCGGCCGGGTCCATTCCAGTCTCCTCCTCCAGCACGACCAACTATACCATGGATTATGCGCAAAGCGGCGAGTCAGCCTCCCAGGGCGGAGATTAGGTGATCCCTGGGCTCGGGACCCTACAATCTGCGGGCAGCCAGCGGGCAGCTGTTTCACCGGGTCTTCCTCCGCCACAACACCACATAAACGTAGCGTTACTTAGCTGCGATCTTCTGTAAGGTGGAGGTACTTTCACAGTCGGGCTACTCCGAATTTCGAACGGGATAACCCGTTATGCCCTTCCTCTCTTACTGCTGTATTTTACTGGCTGTCTTTTTGCTTGTCTTGTACTGCTGCATAAATAAACTCAGTCCTTCGGCGAGCTTTGGAACGATCTATGCTTCGAATTTCTCTACAGACAGGGTCCGAAATGAGGACCTGCGTAGGAGAAAAAGCGATGAACATAGCTTATAGAGTAAGCAAGCTGAAAGGCCAATGGGCAGGCCACATTGCTCATCATCAAAAAAGACAAAAGAGCGAAGGCGAAGGCGAAAAATAAAGAAATCAATTAAACCGTGCAGAGCAAAACAATTAATAGTCCCAGCTGTTAACCGAACACAGAAAGTCGAAAGGCA
Source organism: Polyploca ridens (assembly GCA_951394255.1). Lineage (NCBI taxonomy): Eukaryota > Metazoa > Arthropoda > Insecta > Lepidoptera > Drepanidae > Polyploca > Polyploca ridens. The sequence goes on from OX596261.1 coordinate 3,361,148, forward strand.
ACTGCGAGCATAGGGAACGTTTTTATTAAAAATCATAAGCTGTAAGTTTCAATAAGACACCTATGATCCACTTTTTCTCTGTCAACGCAAAACTTTTACGCGATAGATCTGCTAAAAGTTGTTTATTTACAATGAATTTACAATAATCTCGAAAACATAAGACTAATTATACATTTTTGTTTCATTTAAGTATTTTTTTTATGTTTTGACAAGTTCTACGTCATTCTCTTCTAACGAATAGACCTAAATTCGTCAATCCCGTACTTGATACCAAAAAGTATATGTATAAAAACCCCATATATCGAACAATAAATAAAGAACTAATAATTCGTTTTTCAAGAAATATGTTTTGACAACAATTCGATTCAAACTCCGTATAGTATTTTAAATAATACACAATGTCGATATTACATGCAATTTTTCAAACATGTCCCAGTTTTCGTCAAAAAAGTATAAATTTTGACGAGTTCTAGTACAAACAGGGATTATTAGGTACCAGTAAATGTCATACGCGAAAAATAATACTAAATGATAAAAATAACACAATATTATGGGTTAAATCATTAGAAAATTTACTTGACTACTTCACAAAATAATCACATAATCAAAATGTCCGACCGATCCAGCAAGACATGAACCCTAACGTGGTAAGCCGTGATTCACATTCAGTAGCTAAACTCACAAAAAACATCAAAATTTGGAGGTGCTTACCTTTGATCGCTCTGTATTCCGACGCCAATACATGTTTGACTAAATGTTGTAATTCTAATTATAGAATATATTACTGTTAATATGTTGACATAAAATGTTTTTAAGTAAGATATTGGTAAAATTAAATTATTGTCAGTTTTTTACAATCTGACGAGTATTGGGACACTGTCGAAATTACCAGCGTTTACCTTAATAGCTACTTCCATATGGGAGGGTCTGCTATGCAAAGCTTTGAGGTCTTTGCTTCATTATTAGTAAAGATATAAGAGTCTTTATTTTAATAAATCTTAACTGATACCGATCCGTAAATTATTGAAACTGGGCCTAAGTCTGATTATTTTGTTAATAAGTGCTATCTGCTGTATGTCAAATTATAGCTGATATCGGTATTTGACGCAAAAAAACTTTTTTTTTTTTTAATTAAACTCAAAAATGGCAAAAGGAAATCATTATTGTGTCTTGCGAAAGTAATTGTGCCAAATAAACGAAAGAATGCGAAGGAAACCCAATATAAATCGAAATATCTTAATTATTTTATTACGATCACATTAATTATGCTCAAAATTATGTTCACTTTTATTTCTCGTTATTTAAAGTTTTTACAGATAAGTATGTTAGTTACACAATAAAATGAGTAAGTTTTATGTGGTTTGATAACATTAACAAGTGGTTATAGTTTGTGATACACGGTCATGGAGAATGACGAACCGAATTTAATTTTACCCAGTTGGGCGACAGTAAAGATAGGTTTATATTTTTTTTTTATACAATTCAAGGTATATTAAAATGTATATAATTAAGAGCTTATTATCTTTTTTCAGTAAATTGTTATATTACACAGTCGGGTTTTTTATTTCTTTTAATAAATTAATTACATGTATTATTTTACAAATTTCTTAAACTCAGTTAAACAGTTGTTTGGGAACCAGAGGCTTCAGTTTCACACCATAAACTGGTTCCTACTCGTAGTCAATGACTTTAACATTATTCTTATCCCCTTATTCATAATCGCTTTTTAACTAAATCAGTGTAATAGTGTGCCCCGTCTCACTCTTTCGAACACCAAATGTCATCTGTCAGATAAAGCCTTCGGAATTTTAGCTAATCAACGTTTGATAACTTTATTATGAATAAGAGGGTTAGTGTTTTATTCTCTAGTAGAGAACACATAATGACATGAATGTGAAATATTTTGTGAATGTTTGTTTCTCCATCACGCCCTAATGGCTAAACGATATCCTTATATATTATGTGTAGAGCCATTTGTTAACGTTCACAAGTGCCCTATCAGGGCCTAAATTGAATAAATGCTTTTTGAATTTGAATTTGAATTTGAATATATAATTTTGATAGATCATATCCAGGAATAAAAGATAAGACAGCGTGTCTGATTTTAGTATTATATTGTACGTACATCTTACTTATTTAGGTACTTCATTATTGTCAACGAGAACGAGACAAAAGATTATGTCTGAAAGAAGATTATTGCTAAGGATATAAATAAGTTATTGCCAAGGCGGTCCTTATAGGAAAGATAATTGTAAATTATGAATTTAAAAAAAGCGCACGGATTGCCCACTCAAACGCCAACCTCGTCCCAACTATAAAGTCTCGAGTTTTCCAGTTTGCCAAGCTTCACAGCAGTGTGTACACATATATTCAAAAACTGATTAAAACCATGTTAATTGCTTTTATACGAGGCTTTAGATGGCGTTTTTGTTAATTAAGAATTACGATCATTTTGTAACATCTATTAAAATTATATGATTAACACGACCCTTTGTGGCATTACGGTTTGATTGACACGAATATGAAAGACATTTAGTTGCAATTACTGTCTGAATTTTAACTTTTTAATGTATACAACCTAATTTGCAATAATTGCGAATATCAGAAATGATTTTGTGGGTTGTCACACAGAATTGAGGCGCCAATCGTGGCCCGATTTACTCTGGATGGTTTCATCATGTCATTGTGTCTTTGAAGCGCTCGTGGTGTAGCATGATTAGCCGTTCTTAATCGATCGGCAAAGTTAAGCTACGCCTGTCGTGGTCGGTACCTGGATGGGTGACCGCCTAGTGGTATTTCATATCGAGCGTTTCCGTGCTTCGGAAGGCACGTAAAGCCGTTGGTCCCGGTTATCACTTAATTGTGATAGTCGTTAAGCTAGTTGGATGCCTCCTAGGCGGCTTGAAAAATTCCAACAGTAGGTTGACCACTAGCCTACCTCCACCGATCCGCAGTGGGCACGCGTGGTGGAGTATTGCCCATTCCCTTTCACCTTCATTTGTGAAAGGAGGCCTGTGCTCAGCAGTGGGACATTATAGGCTGATGATGATTGAGTCTTTGATCCTTATAAAATATTCAAAGTCATTTTTTCAATTTAACAATTTAGTAGCGCTCGTGGTGTAGCATGATTAGCCATTCTTAATCGATCGTCAAAGTTAAGCTACCACCGTCGTGGTTGCTCCTGGTTGGGTGACCGCCTAGTGGTATGCGTTTCCGTGATTCGGAAGGGATGTAAAGACGTTGATGCCGGTTATCACTTAATTGTGATAGTCGTTAAGCTAGTTGGATGCCTCCTAGGCGGCTTGAAAAATTCCAACAGTAGGTTGACGACTAGCCTATCTCCATCGATCCGCAGTGGGCACGCGTGGTGGAGTATTGCCCATTCCCTTTCACCCTCATGTGCTGAGCACATGCAGTGGGACATTATAGGCTGATGATGATGATGATGATTCAATTTAGGCCCCTGGAGAGCGCTTATAAAGGTCTTTTGACTGAAGCTACCGATGGTTACTGTTCTTTATTGATTAACGTGAAACTATTTCTGTACTAGTTTTTTAACCGACTTCAAAAATGAAGGAGGTTCTCAATTCGAATGTATTTTTTTTTTATGTTTGTTACCTCATAACTCCGTCATTTATTAACCGATTTGGAAAATCCTTTTTTTATTTGAAAGGGTACGCTTCCCGTTTGGTCCCATTGTCATCAGATCAGGATTTGATTACTTCTTAGTGTACTTTGGAGTCGGTTTAAGGTTTTTGTAAAACAGTCCAATTATTTAAACTGAAATTGTAGATTTTAATTACCTACTCGAAAAATAAGAATATTTCTAGATTTGACTCCATTTACTCCTTCGAATTATCGACTCAGCGCTCGAGTACTGCTTTACAATGGTGCTGATTCTTTTGTTTACAACTCAACTAATTTTAGTCTCGCTATGTCTCTTTCTAACAAAGAACATAAGAAAAGGATGTAAAAAATGTAGGTCTTCAAATTAGTCCAATGCTTGTTTTCAATATAAATTTTGTCGCTATCTATCGCGGTTATCTACGTCTTAATACCCGCAAATTAACACGGCAAAGACTAATTTGACAGCTTTAAATATGTTCTATCCTTTTTCAACAATGTTCGTAAGAAAGAGATGTGATGTGACTAAAATTACTTTAGGGCGATTTACAAAAGAATCGGCACCACTATTAAATTATTTTTATTTAATAACAATCACATTTAATAAGATATTTTTTTTATCTTCCAGGCTGCAAGTGCCCTGTTTACGCTTGACGGAGCCCGGGGCGAAGCCCTATCCCGCCGGCTCGCCCGCGCTGAACGCCGCCGCCGCCGCTGCAAAGCAGTCCTTGCGGTCCTCGCCCTTCTGTTACTCTTAGCTGCTGTTGGCGCTGTGGAACTCCTCATGTCGAGAGGACAAAGAGTATTCGGAGCTGTTCTACGCTGATTGGTCATATGAGGAATCTGGGGATATTCATACCAAGGAAGCTAGGCGTTTCTTGGTTCATTCATGATCGTCATTGCTCTCTTTAGGTGTCAGGAGAAGGGATAGAAGATTGAAAAATTTAAAACAAAAAATATTGCTCTTGATTTTTCATATTATAAGACTCGGGTGAAAAAAAAATATTGAATTGTAAAGGATTTTTTTTACACGACAAACAACTATTTTTAATTTTAATTCAATTTACTTTTTGGTTCCTAGATTAATTTAGTTGTAGATAAACGAATAGATAAAAGGTTATCCCTGGACAATGTATAAAACAATTCAATTAAAAGTAATTCAATAAATTAATAATGTCGAATTTTAAATGACAATTAGTATTCCAATTTATTTATGGTCACTAATAAAAATAATATTTTTTTTTTATATTGGATTAATGCAGGGTCCTATTCTCGAGGTTTCGATATCGATGTTTCTTTATGTTTATCTGTCAAAATGGCATTGAATATCGTAGACATACGCCATGTTTTTCGACATATTTGAGATTAATATCGAAAACACAAGAATACGCCGCTTAAAAAGTTATTTACAACTGTATATATATGTAAGTATAATTAATAATTAGTAAAATTCTATAGTTCATAAACGAATATCAGCTTTTAGAAATTTAAGAATGGATTAAATACTTTGTAAAAGACTTGGATTCCACTATCGAAATCATATTTAATTTAAGTTTAATTATAATGTATTATAGCATATTCTGTAGGTACTTAACTTATATTTCCGAGATGAGGCAGTGGCTAGAATACGGTAATTTTTTTATCGTAATTTGTTAGTTTTACAGTCTCGGTAGTGATAGAGAGATACAATTCATCTCGTTTTTATAATTTTATGTAATTTACTAGTATATTACTTTAGTGCAACATCCAGCTCGTTTTATTAGAAACATATTTTACATACGTTTTGAAAATAATAATATTCTATTACGATAATTTGGATGGCTTTAGTTTTTAAAATAACCAAAAAATTTAAATTTTTTGTTCGAAATTTAAATTACATATTTTGCCCTAACTTATTTTATTGCCTGTTTTCGACCAGTTCCTTGATAGGTATATAGGTACTTTCCCAATAGAAAGTCTTTCCCTTCGACATAATGAATTTATTTTCCCTACAAAATTTATGAAGCAAAATTATTCACAAATTCTACACATTAGTCAAAATATGTGGTTTGGCCGTTTCGCTACCGTCACATGGGAGTAAGGTGAAAAATGTATTCACTGTTCATTACGGTATTATTCAATATTTCTTGTAGTAGTGAAACGGCCAAGCCACATATTTTGACTACGGTGTGTAGAGTTTGTGAAGTTAGGGCTTGTAGAGTAAGTGCATGTAGAGTTATAAGCTTGGCTCTACATGAGATCTGATAACTTTTTGACAGTGCGAGCCATATGTCTTGGCAACATTTTACATAAAAATGTTTTTGGTGGGATTTCACTTCTTTTTGTAAGTTGCTTATGATTTTTTTTTTGTTTGAAATTTCCAAGTTTTATATTTTTTTTGTTGTTTGTGTACTAATACAAGCTTACATACCAAATTTCAGCTTTCTAGGACTTCAGGAAGTACCCTATGAGTTTTGATGATCATCAGTGAGTCAGTGACGAAATCGGGGTTTTATAGATATCAACAAAATCTAAAGTATAAGAGCTATGTTATTGAAACTTAATATGTTTAATAAGTTCACTATTGACATCATATCCTGACAATTTTGTTTATCTTTGACGAAGCGCTTCGAGAAAAGGTAGGTTGTGCCCTTTCGCTTCGCTTAGCTGTCTTGGCAGGGGGCACTTCCGTGCCCCCAGATAGCTCAATGTACACTAATAATAAAGAGAGAAGGTTTGGATTTTTGTTTGTATTGAATAAGCTCAATAACTACTGGCCAAATATGGAAAATTCTTTCACGAGGAGAAAGCTAAATTATCACTGAGTATTAAAGGCTATATATTATTTTAAAAAAAAATAGGGATCCCTAGGAAAACTCCAATAATATAACCGAAATTTCACCCGGGCGACGCCGGGCACGAACAGCTAGTGTTGTTATATAGTAAGTAGTCACGTATTCATCGACCACCTTTCTGCCATTACAAAATAATGTGTCGTAATTAATTTATGAGGCCATTCATCAAAAAGCTTCATATGAGTAATTGTGTAGATTTATTTATAGATAGATACTTCGATGTGGTCAGCTGAAATAGATGTGGTTCTTTTATAGAATTATGTTCTATATTATTTAATTAAATATTATAAGGTACTAGTTATTTACTTTCATATTATAAGCTAAAAGACTTTGATAGTGGGATACAATCTTTATTTGTAAATATTGTAAGATGTCATGTTGTGTATTGTATTGTATCATTCGTCGTTTTTAGGGTTCCGTATCCGTTCCAAACGAGACCCTATTACTAAGACTCCGCTATCCGTTCGTCCGTCTGTCAGTGGGCTGTATCTCATGAACAGTTATAGCTAGATAGCTGAAATTTTCAGAGAATATGTTTTTCTATTGCCGCTATAACAGAAAATAATAAATCAAAATGCCTTTTTTGGCGTTTTTTTTTCCATAGCTACCGTGAGTTAGTTAATATTGTACGGAACCCTCCAAGTGTGAGTCCGACTCGCACTTGGCTGTTTTTTTTATTCTTTATTAGTCGGGCTTCATACGATTTATATATTTGTGTCGGTTCTATCTACACTCGTTCCCTCTTACGACTTATGAGCGCGAGAACACTTACAGTGAGGCCGCCGAGAGAATGCGTTTCTGGCTACATCACGGAAACGATTGATCTAACAATTTAAATTTAATTTCTACAATTTGGACGACCGAAAGGTTGAATGTAGTGAAACTTACACTGAAAAATGATCTACAAAACTAGTTATGTAAGTTGACGTTTTGTTGTCGGGAAACTAACTTTAGTTGTCGGGAAACTAACTTTAGTTACATTTAATCAAATAATTTAGTAACAAACCAAAACTAGTTTTGTTACTGGTAAGTTTAGTTCGCAAGTCACTCTGTTTAGGTTATTTATTGGTCGTCAAATTTTGTGTTACTGTTAAATAAAAATTGTAGTCATTTGTAGTCTATTTTTTTCAATGTATTTTTCTGATACCTAACATCTAAATGTACCTATGTTCTGGCAAATAAATATCATACATTCATTCATAACTAAGATGGGGCTTAAAGACTTATTTAACTATGCTTAAGAAAATACTGAACCATCCTGTGAAAGTTATCGCTATACTCTAAGATTATTTCCGAGATTGTATTCTCTCAGCGGCTACATTGTAACAAATGCATCAAGTCTCGATTGTTGCTAATTAGGAAGATAGCTTAATATAGCAGCATATTGAGACTATTTTACAACGCTCTCGGTATTTTACAATGTGGATTATTTATCGTATCAGAAAAGGGTCTACAAAACATGATAATGTAGAACGACTTTTAATAAATATATAGTTTTTTTTACAATTAATTTCCGAATAAGCTAAGTAATTGATAGTAAGTTAAAAACATTGCTATTCTTTTTAGTGTTGCTTTTACATGTAAATATTTTCTTTTTGGTGTGAAGTTAATTTGTCTATGATTGTATTATTTTTTTACAATTTTTTACGTGTTTTTTTCATTATTTAATATTTTATTGAATCAGTTTATCTGTCTTTTTAACCGATTTCAAAAAAAGGACGAGGTTCTCAATTCAGTACTATGTTTTTTTATGTTTGCTCCGTTATTTATCAACTGATTTGGAAAAATTTTTTTTTGTTTGGAAGAGTATACTTCCCGTTTGGTCCCATTGTCAGCATTTGATTACTTTTTACTATACTTTGAAGACGGTTTAAGTTTTTTGTAAAAAACCGTTTTCAATCATGGTCTATCTTTTTGGCAGATTGCAATATATTTTTATTTTAACCGTACTTAATAGACAATTAAATCATCTGATAGCTTGCTGTTAAACTAATATGTATCTAATTTGCTTCCATTTTGACACGCTTTCGTTTGATAACAATCTCTTATTTTTTTTGTGTTAAAATAGGAAAGTATAGAATAAGTATATCGTCAATATTGTGATGTAGTTAAATTGTGATGTACGACCACGTACCTAAGGAATTAAACAAAATTATCATATTTATAAGTTTAATTGTATTTCCCGCACCAAGTGCGTACTTAAATATGTTTGTATATTTGAATAAATATTTTCATAATTTTGTGAATATTTTTAATATAACTATGATTTTTAAAACATTCCTTTATTATACAAGATTAGAAAGTCAACTTTCTAAGAAATTTTATGACAAGATACACGCAGATATTGTTGTTATAAATTTAAAGTTATTAACATGGACGTATAAAACATTAGGACGTAGTGTCGCCCTATAAGCGAGTGAAACCAAAAGGAAACCGGCGTTATTGCAAATACATGGCCTCACACACACATATATATATATAGGAAGCCGATAGGTTGTCTTTCCACATTGAGATGTTGACAGTGACAATAAGGCTCAGTATAATTTGTGCCTGCTTGGGCCAGTACTAATTTTAGTAACGCATACGTAGGAAATTTTTGGCTTCACTTAATTTTCACTTGACACTCCGTCTTGATTTTTTTATACGTCTATGGTTTTTAAGTTATAAAGTAAATAATAATAAGTGTGTACGACTACATCATGGATCAAATAAAACTTATAAAAAAATATCATAATTATTATCCTAACTAATAATTAAAATGCGAGAGTGAGTTTGTTTGTTATGCCTTCACGCCTCAACTACTCAACGGATCATCATGAAATTTTGCATGCAGATAGCCTATAGTATGGAGAAGGACATAGGCCGTATAATAATTGTATCCCGGGAACACGGGTAAAACCGCGGGGGACAGCTAGTACAAATGCGAAAGTAACTCTGTTTGTTTGTTACGCTTTCACGTCTAAACCGCTGAACCGATCGCGATGAAATTTGGCAAGCAGATAGCCTATGGTACGGAGGACATATGCAACTTTTTATCCCTGGAATGCGGGTGAAACCGCGGTATTTAATAATCATTATCCTAAAATATTGTAATTTTATATGTGGCCTTATAACAGGTGGAGATTTCGAGATGGCATATTTTCGAAACCTATGTTGGGTTAGTCATGCTGAACAACTTTTAATATGGAACCAATAGTGAATTTTCTAATAAAAAATATTGCTTTCCCTAGTAAATGTCAATCTTGCTCGATCATAATGTTTGAAAAGTAAAAAACAATTTTTGAGTATTCTCTGTTGGTCCCATAGTAAAAGTTGTTCAGCATGACTAACCCAACATAGGTTTCGAAAATATGCCATCTCGAAATCTCCACCCAGTATATAATGTGGGCTATTCAGCAAAAATAACATCATCAACTTTCTGGTCTTGTTCATTAGTCGGCACGTTGTCCAGGACTTGGCAATTGAAGGCCACTGCTACCACCTGGGGAGAAATAACCAGCATATAGATAGAGTTTAGGAATCTATAGAACTGTGTAAGGGTTCTTTATAGTACCCGCCTGACTAGCTACCACCCTCATGTTGAAAATCTGTTACCAAGGAATATCTTCGGCCATATCGAAGATTAATCGATAAAATACCCACAGTTGTCGACATCCGCGACTCTCCATAACGCTTATACCTATAGGGTGACTGGTAATTAGTAAACGATACTTAGACACATGATTGTACTCATGATAACAAACAACTTTCCCAAAGAAACAAATAGAGATAAATAACTAAATTAAATAAAAACTGATGGTGTTTTTTTATTCTTGTTAGGTACTAAATATTATGGGCTCATGTGCTAAGTAAATTAAAAAATCTGTTTTTTTGGGAAAGTTGTTTGTTATCATGAGTACCATCATGTGTCTGAGTATCGTTTACTAATTACCAGTCACCCTATATGGACAGCAGAGGAGTACTCAATTCAGGATTCTGATTCCTGACACCTATATAACAGATAACTTCAAAGGCAGAGTGAATAGGAATTTTCTGGGAAAAACTTCCTCGGCGTCATCATAACAAACTCACTTTCGCATCAAACTAATAGGTATTAATCTCATATCATCTTACTAATATTATAAATGTAGTATTTAGATGTTTGTGTCTCAGTTATGCAAAAATGGCTCTACGGATTTGGATGAAACATGGCAAACAGACAGAAAAAGTTCTGGAAAAGGTCCCTCAGTGACGCGGGTGAAACAGTCGATTTTGTAAATTCTTACTTTTGGTGCAGTGTCAGGGTTAGCTCGCAGGTTGGCCAAGAACTTGTCGTAGTAACCGCCGCCATGGCCAAGTCTATCTCCGGACTTGGAGAACGCAACTCCTGGTGCGATGATGAGGTCCAGCCCTCCTGGAATCAGTTCACAAGGCATATAAGTAACTAGGTAATGTATTTTTGATTTATCTTCTTCATTATGTAGAAAAGTTTCTCGCAAGTAGGTAATCAATGTTTTTACGATGCGCGAACGCATAAAAGATGAACGAACGAACATGAATACATTATTTTTAGATCTATTATTTTACATATTTATGAAATAAAAATTTCATTATTCATGTTTCTTAGCTTATTAGTATTCATTCCCTTGTATTAATCTGGTAATCGTTAGGACTGGTTTCAGGAGATATATAATACTGAAGCACAGAATATACAATAGTACTGAAGGCTATTTTGACTCTAGTATTGCAAGCGTCCATAGGCTACGGTAATTGCTTACCATCAGGCGGGTCGTATGTTTGTTTGCCACCTTAGTGGTATAAAAAAAGGCTAGGTGAACTAAAGAACTAGGTTTTTATACCTTATCCATCCATCCTTGGCAACCTAGTAACACACACATGGTGCAGAACTACCAAAAATATATATCTGGGGGCACGGAAGTGCCCCCCGCCAAGACAGCTAAGCGTTGTGAAAGGGCACTACCTACCTTTTCTCGAAGCGCTTCGTCGTTTTTCTGGGGGCACGGAAGTGCCCCCCGCCAAGACAGCTAAGCGTTGTGAAAGGGCACTACCTACCTTTTATCGAAGCGCTTCGTCGTTTTTTTGAACCCTCATAACTTGGGTTTGGATTATACCAGGTAAACAAAATTCTCAGGATATGATGTCAATAGTGAACTTATTAAACATATTAAGTTTCAATAATATAGCTCTTATACTTTAGATTTTATTGATATCTAAAAAACCCCGATTTCGTCACTGACTCACTGATGATCATCAAAACTCATAGGGTACTTCCTGAAGTCCTAGAAAGCTGAAATTTGGTATGTAAGCTTGTATTAGTACACAGACAACAAAAAAATTATAAAACTTGGAAATTTCAAACAAAAAAAAAATCATAAGCAACTTACAAAAAGAAGTGAAATCCCACCAAAAACATTTTTATGTAAAATGTTGCCAAGACATATGGCTCGCACTGTCAAAAAGTTATCAGATCTCATGTAGAGCCAAGCTTATAACTCTACATGCACTTACTCTACAAGCCCTAACTTCACAAACTCTACACACCATAGTCAAAATATGTGGCTTGGCCGTTTCACTACTACAAGAACTATTGAATAATATCGTAATGAACAGTGAATACATTTTTCACCTTACTCCCATGTGACGGTAGCGAAACGGCCAAACCACAGTTACAGTGAAGTTAGGGCTTGTAGAGTAAGTGCATGTAGAGTTATAAGCTTGGCTCTACATGAGATCTGATAACTTTTTGACAGTGCGAGCCATATGTCTTGGCAACATTTTACATAAAAATGTTTTTGGTGGGATTTTCATTACAACATACCGTCCAAACCATCCTCTCTAACTTGTTCTTTCGAATGCTGCGCGATCCCATGCTTGGTGAGCCCCATAGTTTTCTCATCACCCGCCTCCAAACGCAGCATCTTCATGCATCCACCAGCATACTGTGGTATGAAGGCCGCGGCGCCTCTGGCCTTGATATGGTCGATGAGGGGTGCCGTATCTATTTCCTGGTCTGTGCTCATGAAGAGAGCGATGCGGTTTGAGGACTTGTACCAGGAATGGTTGGTTACCTGGTGGTCAATATTTGGAATATAAATAGTAAGAGAGGTAGAGCATAGCATTTTGTTTTGCTTAAAGAGCAGCTCGACTGGGGAAGTCCCTCCTTAGTCCTTACAGAATACCACAGCCAAATAATTTTTGCATTATGTTCCACATCAATTTGCATTATTCAATATTTTGCCAATTTTTTGCGGCAAATTTCCTTGCGGCTTATTCAATGAGGTCAGAGATAACGAAGATAGTTTCTATTCGACGAAGTCGGTAAACAACTTGCGGGCCGCCTAATGTTAAGCGGTTAACTTAGCCATATGGACGCTTGCAACGCACGAGAAATCACTCACGCGTTAGCAACTGTTCTTCCTCCCCAATGAGCTCTGGCGACCTTACTCACGCGCTGGCTGCGGTATTCTATAATGTGGTGGTACTTCCCCAGTTTAGCTGCTCTTAGAGCGAATAAACGCTTTGCCCTACCTCTCTTATATGCTCTACCTCTCTCTCTCCTCTCTCCACTCAACTGACCTAAGTGATGATGTGGTCGAATGTGGTAAATCTTACTTTATCATAAACGATTTGTGATTGTCGTTTCTTCTCCTCAGTGGTGAGTCCTGCTATGCGAGTCGCTATCTCATTGCGGAGCAGCACTTTTGCAGGGTTGGGCTTCAAAGGCGCCATTGTCAAATACCTGTAAATAAACATATAGGGTGACTAGTAATTAGTAAACGATACTTAGACACATGATAACAAACAACTTTCCCAAAGAAACTTTTTTGCTTAGCACATGAGCCCATAATATTTAGTACCTAAGAAGATTATATAATGCCACCATCAGCTTTTCATCAGTTCACTTTTTTTTTTAATTTGTTGGCGTCACATGGCTTGTGTATTTTGCCATTTTCCAGTTATATTATACGTTCTAGTCACAATAAATATGACGTTCACATAGTCCTCAGTCAGTCACTGTCCATAAAAGTCATGTTTTAGTACAATGGTAGTTGTACTAAAACTTTTCACGGACTTCTTGAGACAACTTGAAAAGTCACGATACACATGATTCATTTCATTTTACTTCACTGGTGCACGTGGATTGATCTTTATTGGATAAAATACCACCGATAATATGCAATAAAACTCAAAATACATGAATTTATGAAAATACAAATAAAAACGCTAGGTCACTCTGCAAGTTCCCGCCGAAAATTCAGCAGTTCACTTATTTTACTGAATAAAGCAGAAAATGCACAGACTAAACTGATAGACCTAGAAATTGGGAATTAGAAAAAAGTATTCGAGTATGTGCCACCCAGGGGTGCAGTAATAAAGGATCCTATAGCCAACTGTGACTTGAATTATGGTGAGCATTGCCACCATCATGGGATCTCAGATATCTTCATTCTAGTATTATAAATGCGACACTCACTCTGTCTGTTTGTTACCTCTTCATGCCAGAATTATGAAACTTAGCACGCAGAAAGCCTATAGTATGTAAGTATGGTATATAGAGACAGCGGCTACTTTCTATCCTGGGAACCCGTGTAAAATCACGGGGAGAGCTAATTATTATTAAAAACGTGAAGTGTAAATATTGTACCCCTTTGTAAGCATTTGTGCCACGGAGTAGTGTGAGATTTGGCGTAGTTGAAGTTTATATGGAGTGCACAAACCAAAAATATATTTATTCGAATTTTGACCAATGGGCGACCACTAGTAGGAATTACAAGTTACAAATGTCACATCGAACCTGGGGCCCTCGATGATCTTAGAGAATTTAAGATACTTGGTAGCAAAATCTAAGAACTCTATGGTGTAGTTTGCTAAGGCCTCGCGTCAAAAATAGCCGGAAAGAGAGCCATGCCATGACAAGGAAAAACATAAATATGAAGTGTGAGTGAACTGCAAGAAGGGACTTTAACGAAAGCTTAGGTTACAAACTCAATGCAATAAGGTTTAAAATCGAAAGAAATGGAAATGATACACATGAATATGTAAACGTATAACAAACAGCGTAAATATTATGCAAATAACGTGTATGCGTGAGATAATAATGTAATTAATTATACGTTTTATCAGTAATCATAGAGATGGTTGAAACAGTTAATGTTATCAAGTCAATAACCGCATGAAACATTTCTCTTTTAAGAAGAACGCATTGTTTATTCAGAACACAGATAAATAATTCGATAAAAGTAATAAATCAGTCTTACCGGCTACGAAAAGACTTCCCACTTGTAATATTTTAAACGGACTGATAGTTATGCGATTTATCAACGATAAAAGGAAACGTAGAACCCAAACAATCAAGGGTCATTCATGCTACACGTGTTTGCTAAGAGCGCCATCTATTGTGTTACGCACAAACTAATTAGCGTACTGTTTACCTAACATGCTGTTGGTAGTACTGCTCAGTTTCGGTAGATGGCGCGATATCAGTAGTTTTCACCTCTAAGGTACTCCCAATGTCTACTGTGGTCTGTTGAGCCACAGAGTAAATAACAAAACTACAAATAGAGTTAGGGTACTTAAGAGCTTCTTTTATATTTTTTTGTAACGAACGGCCTCGTTCCGAAAAGAAATAGATAAAAATGCAATTAATTTCCGTCAGATGTCACTGTCTAATAAGCAGTATGTCTAATTCTTGCCATTTCTTACCATTTCTTTCTTAATACGTAGTATATTATTTACTCTTTGCTAGAATGTTTAATACAATAGTTCCAGCGATGCATTTTTCATGGCCCATAATTTATCATGGGTCAAATGATGATAGATCCAGAATCGTAGTACAATGAGGGTTCCAAAAGAAGGTGTTAAGAGATTTTTGCAGGGTCGGAAAAGCGCGAGTGATGATGCCCTTGGCAAGTGTCTTTATACTATGGTAACCGCTTACCATCAGGGGGAACGTTGCTTGTTTGTATTAAAAAATGTGGTATAATAAAACCAGACCAAAGTTGTGCCAAAGTAGAGAGGGACCGTATAGGGTATCGATATTTTTTATTCTGTGGATCAATTCTTAACACTTCATTCATAAATTTATATCCATATACGCCTTCGATACAAATCAGATAAGTCAGTGTGTGTAATTCGTATATAATCGTGTCAATATGATTATTATCTTTATCAGATGGATTCTATTGATAACAATAAACTATAGCGACATTATTGTTGATTATACATTATCTATGTAATAAGAATCAACGCGCAACAAACTCACTTATCTGATACTGTTTCGAAGTCAGCAAAAAAATCTACGGTATTACATTTTGGTAGAATTTGATATTTTCCATAAACACGTGCTACTATTTTGCTGATTCCAAAATAGTGTCGTATTAGAGTTTCTATACGTTATACTTTTTAGTGTAAGGCCTTTTTTTTAACCCGCTCCTCGACTGCCTGTCATTTCCATCATCAGATAAACTCTAGGTCACTATAATATTTTATTTCCAAGGAAACTACACCTTTTTGCTATTAAAATCGCTTGAATAAACGAGATTCATCCCCTGATTTTTCACACTTAGATTTCCTTTAAATTTCAATGCGGCCACACTATAACCATAATAAGAAAATTAAAATTAAAATCGGCTCACAATCGCCAAAGACAAACAAAACAAACATACAAAACAATTAGATTGAGAACCTCCTATGTCCATTAGCATGGAAATGGAACAATGGTCATGAGATAATTATTGCAATCACATTCCATCCCGCATGCATTACCAATGACGATAGCTCTCACTAATTTTATCCTACAAGCCTATCCTAGCCTGTAATATATCCTACTACGAAAATAACCTTATGATTTGTTCCAGTTATATAAGACCTGTCTTAATGTGTGGTTCGGAATGTTGGACAGTAAAATAAGAGAAGATTGCATGCAGCTGTGATGAGGATGATGAAATGGATGTGTGGAGTGACAAGAATGGATAAGATAAGGAATGAGTATAACAGGTGGAGATTTCAAGATGGCATATTTTCAAAACCTATGTTGGGTTAGTCATGCTGAACAACTTTTACTATGGAACCAATAGTGAATTCTCAAAAAAATATTTTTACTTTCCATAGTAAATGTCAACCTTGCTCGATCATAATGTATGAATAGTAAAATTTTTTTTTTTAGTATTCCGTGTTGGTCCCATAGTAAAAGTTGTTCAGCATGACTAACCCAACATAGGTTTCGAAAATATGCCATCTCGAAATCT
Organism: Polyploca ridens; assembly: GCA_951394255.1. Classification (NCBI taxonomy): domain Eukaryota; kingdom Metazoa; phylum Arthropoda; class Insecta; order Lepidoptera; family Drepanidae; genus Polyploca; species Polyploca ridens. The sequence continues at coordinate 3,377,853 of OX596261.1, forward strand.
CCACCCAGTATAATAGGAAGCTTGAAAGTAGCGCCAGTGACTGAAAAGTAGAGAAGGACATGTTATGAGGAGAAATGAAAGCCAGGTCACTAAAAGAGTTATGAATATGAAAGTAGATATACGGGAAGAGGAAGACCGAAAATAAGATGGATGGATTGTGTGAAAGATGATAGGGGTAAGAAACGAGTGGATGCTAGTATGACGGATAGAAGAGACGAATGGAAGAAGGGTACATATTGCGCCGAACACAAATGTTTGGGAACAGGGCAGGTAGATGATGGTTTGTTCCAGTTTTAGTTCTATCTGCATAATATAGGTATACCAAATGTCATACCGATAGCCGTGTGCGAAAAATTACCCAGGAACTGTAATTAATAGGATAGTGGTATTCTGTTTAAACTTTGATTGACCCATTTTGACTAATCCGTCTAATATAAACATAAAAAATACAAATTGTAATGAAACACCCAGTCTGAGATCATACCTTATTTATAATATAGTTGGAATTTTACATTTGCCTATCTTAACAAGCTGAGTAAGAACACGCCGGTAATTAGCACCGTGAGACGTGTTATCTCATGTTAATGCAAATTAGTTTACTACGTTACTAACAGACACGTACAGTTTTAGATAAACCGTCTAGGTCACTGTAAGAAGACACTAGATAATATCACAACATCGAGTTTTGTTCCTGAAATGAATCACATTTTAATAAATAATGCTTACCTAGTACTGGCATTAGGTGCTCATAGCAACCTGCTGGCAATATTTAAATTACACGTAGCTAAATTGTGCGATGAAGATATTTATAATTACTTGGTGTATTGCCTGATTTCTAAAATCTGAGGAATTTTGCTGCTGGCCATTCGTGGGTAAGCGTGACTTATCGTCAGGTATATCATCGCCTTTTGCACAAATCTCTGGCAAAATACAAACATAGGAGGTATTCCAATCTATCATGAAGCAAGTACTTCCTCGAAGCTTAAGTAAGTATATTTGGATCTCTTAATGAGTCGTGCAGATTTCATACAAATCTGAAGCCCGATAACTTGTACACAATTAACTGTCATACCAAGATTTGATAGCTCCTGTTCTTCGTTAAAGTTTTCCGTCCGTAGAGGATTGGAATGGCACGATATTCTTCAAACTAATAAAAGGACTCTGCTCAAACAAAATATGACTTTCGATTTGTCGCTATCGGCACTATCGGTCGCATTGTAATCTCCAAGCCGGCTCTCAAGACGAAAATCTGTCCCCATGTTAGCAGCACTTGAAATTTACTCAATAAGCATTATACGTTTATCATATTCGACTACATCATCGCTTACCATCAGAGCCAGATAAAATACTCTTGATTAATGACTACATTTGCTCATGGTATCTTCCTAACGTAACATACGACGAGGCTCTGCTCTGATGACTCTATTAGAGCAATCTTCGCACAGATTTGGCTAGGTCCCAAATGCTAATACAGAATATTGTCTTGGAAATTAGCTCTGCTTATCTTGCAGCATTGCGCTCTACATTATGTTCAGAGTTTAGGGAACTTAATAAATTTTTCTGGATCAATTGACATTTGATTATGCTTCGCTAAATAGGTATAGTCGAAAACCACATAAAATGTATCTTTCTGATAGTCATTCTTAATGTTTGTGTACATCAGATTGTGTAATAGTTTTGTTTTAAGTACTTCGGTGAAATAATCACTTGACAGTTATCACGGTACGATTGCAATCGTGATTGCATTGCGATATTATCCAACATGCGAAAGTGATAATGAGTATTGCTGTGTAGATTTGCATATGACCTAGGTCATGATTAGTCTATAGTAATCCAGTTGTAGACATGACTATGACCGAGATAACATTTTTTTAATTGGTAATCCCTGGTCCCTGCAAGGCGGATGAACCTGCATGTTGAAGTCTTTTATAAAAACATCGTGGATATAATTGCAGAATTGCAGCCATTAGCAAAGGCAGAACAGCTAAACTTAATCAGAGTTAGTAGACATAGGTAATTAATAAAGGCCAGGAAGAGATAAGGACCAAGAACGCTACCTTGAGGGACTCTGAAAGAAATTGTTGCTTATAAGTTGTTTGAGATCGGTTAGTGAGAACGTCTTTAAATAATTTTGTGTTAATATTTTCCAGTTATTGCAATAAAGTCCAATAAGTCGGACGGAGTTTTTAGCTGGGCCTAGTAACGTACGCCTATTTATGCTGACAATAAATTGAAAGTCATAAAGTACAAGGACCTTCGTATGTTGCATGTCATCACCCACGCATTTTCTTCCCTTTCTATATGAGGGTTAGAAGTGAATTTATAGGTCTACGAAAAACTTATCCAGATATATTATTATTATATGTACGACCTACGCAGGGTCGTCGAGAAAAAGTCAACGAAGAGTATTGTACTGTGAAGTTGTATATTTCAAGTACATAGGTACAGTAATATGAAATTAAATAGAAACATTCTGAAATAAAGCCGGCCAAGTGCGAGTCTGAGTCTGACTCACGCACCGGGGGTTCCGACCATAGAAATATTTTTTAGTTTTGGCCAAAAGTGTAGAAAACACCAGGGGCCCAATGAATGAAATGAATGTGTTCCAATGAACTTTCAGTGGTGTCAAAATTGTGACATTTTACAGTTTTGGTAGTCTACTAACATAATAGCGTCATTATAACGTCATAATGAATTAATTATGGCGCCATTATAACGCCTTTATGTAAAGTTCATTGGAACACAATTGTATTAGCAGACTTGGGCCCTGATCGCATAAATTGTTTGTGAGGGAATTTTGATGATTTCGAAAAATCTGTGCTAGTTAGAAATATAGTTTATGTTTCCTGTAATATTTATAGCAATGCCTATCTACTGTAATTATTTCAGATTTTTGGCTTTGCGAACTTCGGAGAATTCTCTATCTAGAGACGTGGTAGCGTGTCAAGCCAAGAGAACTGGCGAACAGCATCGTGTGTAATATTATACGAACCATTTGGAGCCACTTTTGAACCCTTCATAACTCAAAAACTATTTAACATAAACACACAAAATTTTGTTCATAATATATCTTATATTTGTTGTAAATAATATAATATTTTTTTTTTATTCTAGTCTTACTGATACTTATTAGGTTGACGACAAAAAATAAATAAAACATAATAGTGAGCGACCTAGAAAAAAATAAACTCAAGGAACACCTGTTCACATATTACATATTATTAATAACAGATAGAATTTATTGTAATATTCGTTATAGTACTAGTTTTTTTTATGTAACAAATCACCATGAATTATCGCTATGCGCGTCAATTACATTTCAATAAGGATAAATGTTATTATAAAATTAACTTAAACTAGCTTGCTCGGTATTTAATTGGAACTTGAAAATAGTTAAATAGTATTGCATTCTTAAAATAACACGGTATACAATTGAATTACTGGTGGTTCAAGCCTGTGTCTTGGGGGCTACAAATCCAGATTATAAAATGATTTACAACAGAGAACTTCATGCAATAAACAAATTTCACGTACATTGGTACACAAATATACAAATAGTGCCTGAATTTCTAGGCACTAAGTGAGGAGTAAATTATCTTATTGAAGGTTTTTCTTTTTCTGCAATTTGGAGCGTAAACTAAACATAGATTTAAAAGAAGAAAAATCTGAATGTGTTCTCTTCCTGAAAGAGGATTTGATTGTGCACGGAAGTGCATCCGCCAAGTCTTTTACTTAATTTTTATCATTTTCATGTTTTAGAGTTACAATTATAATATTAGTTTTTATGCAAATAAGTTTTTTTAAATTAACATACATAATATTCTAATGAAGATATATAGACTCAATTATTTAGTCGGTGAAACTTATTGTTATATTTTTCTTGTATTCATGTCATGTATTTCTGTACAGTAATCCAAAAATATGCCCAGTGAGACAATTAGTGTTCTTTATTACATAATAATCCTACAAAAATGTTATTGTCCTGCACACAATGTAAATGCCAATGGAGTGGCTTGCCTATTCATTATCGATCGCTACGGGAAATTAAACAATGGACGCGCCATCGCGCCACTGAGCTCAGCTGATGTAAAAGCAAACAAGTCAAGTTCAACGATTTGTTAGTTTTGTCATATTTTTTGTAAAAGGTGTGGCTACCTAAACTGGCTGGGTTGCAGTAAGTCGTGGTTCGCGGGACGGTCGCTAGGGGGCGCACTTGCCGCCAGCTGTCTTCACGCCGGTTCCGCGCGGTCACCCACCGCGGCAGTCGGGCTCCGCTGACGATCGTACACGCACGTGGTACTGTCGCATTCCATTTACAAAAACTTTCTTACGTCAAATCAATGGATATAACCTAACACCGCGCGTCACGCAAATATCAACGACTAAAATGTGATTTTGTTGTCTGAAAACATCACTATGGGTTTCTAAAGTGTCATTTAATCGTGTGTATTAGTGACGTGTTGAAGTTTGCCGTGCCAACGATGTGAATATTTTTGTGCATTATCTTGTGTTGTTTAACAAAAAAAGGAGCTATGAGTATTCAAAAGTGCCTCCTGGATAACTCCAGTAGGATGATAAAGGCGATGTCCAACGCGAAATCGGGCAACGAAGTCAAAACGGTGAGTGAAGTTTCATGAATGATTTTGTTTATTGTACGATTCCTATTTGATTGGCGACCTTGCGCGATGGTAATGAAATGTATTAATCTTTTAGGTTATGTATATTTAACATAAAAATAGCAATACTTCATCTACTGGAATTGATGTTGTTCATAAACTGAACTCAATGATAACGAATGGATTTATAGCAGTTTCTTTTTCAAGTTGTTTACGTATTCACAAGTTTATAATATACACTTGTGTATTTATAGGTAATAATATTTATTGTTATGTATTCTCAATAATCGATAACACCTATTTCTACTTACATTTTGTAACGTCACTACACGGAACAGTTTTTGAACAAAGAACACCTATTGACTATTAGATACTAACATACATAGTTGGCTTATAAATTCCTATTAACATCAATTGCGAAAACGATACCAACACACTACATAAATAGGTATTTACATGCTATTTTTATCGTACGTCATTTCGATACTATATATACCTATATATAAAATTTCGTCTCTATTTATCTATAATCTATGGTATCTCTACGTTCCCAATTGTTTTTTTGTTTTTGTTAAAACAGAAAAGGCCGTTCTCGCCGTTCTGTTTTTTAGACACATGAGTGCTTAGTATTTAGAGCAGCCTCTGTTTACGGTACATTTATTTTTTGCAAACACGCTTTGTGTGTAGTAAGTAAAGAATAACTTAAGTAGGTAATTAGCCAAAAATCGGTTTACGTAAACTTTGTTAGTAATCTCATAAGATATAATATTCCAAATTGGCTGTATCAGGTAATAATTTACAATAAAACTGGGGCTCAAGCCCAAGTGCGTGCTATTTTAATTGTGTTTCAATGAACTATCACTGGTGTCAAAATTTACTGACATAGAATAAGGACATAAACCATTTTCGTCTTAATAGAGGTAGATATATCTAATACTTATCTAATAATATATATAAAATGCTTTTGTGAGTACGTAAATACGCAGTTTTCTCAATCACCACCAACCCCAATCAACTTCCCGTTGGGGTGGTAAATACCCCTTGGTCTCCAGGAAGGAAGTTTGGTCGCGGTGGGTGGAAGGGGGTGGTTGTGGGTGGCGAAAATGTTAAAACATATATTGCTGTCCTTTTCTAACGCATGAGGACTTCTGAAAAGATCTCAAAATTTAGGTATATATAGTCTAGAAAGTTCCAAAATACGGGGTGTTGTTTTGGTCGGCGACAAGCGACCCAGGAGCGGTAGTACAAAATATATCTTCCCCAAAAATGGACTTAACTCCAATAAATACTGTAAATATGTTGAGAAATACCTTATTCAATTTGAAATTAAATTACCGCAAAGTATGGTTACTAGGCACGTGCACAGACTAGAGCTAGGCGCAAGCCGCCATCGCCCCACCCCTTTACTCCCTCGTACTTCCGTTGAGTATTATGTCTACTCTTTAGCTTATTACAAGATTTTCAAAATTTTAATTTTTTATTTTTATTATTAAAAAAAATAAAGTATTTTTTTAATATTTTTTTTAGCACCAGTATCATTTGTATTATCGACCCTGGGTCGCTCGTCGCTGACCAAAACAACGACCTGTATGTAAAACGGTTATAATTGATCTGGAATGTTCTAGAAAGTTCTACAAATATCTGGAATGATCTAGAAAATTTTAGAATGAATGCAAACTATTATAATCGATATAAAATGTTTGAGAAAGTTCTACAAATTTCTGGCTTCTTAGATTCTATAGAGTTAGAATGTTCGAGAACGTTCTAGAAATTTCCCGAATGATCTGGAAAGTTCCAAAATGACTGCAATTTTTATGATCGATTTAGAATGATCGACAAAATTCTAAAAGTTTTCCGAATCATCTGGAAAGTTCCAAAATGAGTGCAATTGATTTTGATCGATTTAGAATGTCCGAGAAAGTTCTAGAAATTTCTAAAATGATCTACAAAGTTCCAAAATGAGTGAAACGGTTATAATTGATCTGGAATGTTGTAGAAAGTTCTAGAAATATCTGGATTGATCCAGAAAATACTAGAATGAATGCAAACTATTATAATCGATATAGAATGTTTGAGAAAGTTCTACAAATTTCTGGCTTCATCTAGAATTTTGGGAGTCCAAAATGTCCAAAACTGTTATTATCGAGTTAGTGGTAAATTCAACTGTATGTACCAATGTAACGTTCATCAGTGCCTTACTAGGGCCTAAACTGAATAAATGACTTTTTGATTTTGATTTGATTAGAATGTTCGAGAACGTTCTAGAAATGTCCCGAATGATCTGGAAAGTTCCAAAATGAGTACAATTTATTATGATCGATTTAGAATGATCGAGAAAGTTCTATAAATTTTCCGAATGATCAGGAAAGTTCCAAAATGAGTGCAATTGATTATGATCGAGAGATTAGAATGTTCGAGAAAGTTTTAGAAATTTCTAGAATGATCTAAAAAGTTACAAAATGAGTGAAATTTATTATGGTCGATTTAGAATGTTCGAGAAAGTCCTAGAAAATTCTAAAATGAGTGTAATTTATTAGAAGCGATTTAAAATGTTCGAGAAAGTTCTAAACATTTTTGGATTGATCTGGAAAGATCCAACATGTGTATGAGTGTTATTATTGATCTAAAAGAACCAAATCAAAATCGAAAAAAGAAATCTATAATATTTATGTTAAAAAATGTATCCTTATATATTTCTTATACCATTAAACATACGATGTGTACGATGTACCCGAGCAACGCCGGGTTTCGCTGCTAGTTTAAGAGTGCGTAACAAGCCAGAAAAATATGGCAATGTCAGATGAAACAAACTTATGTCTAATCTTCGCGTGGAGGTGAGATGGAGATAGCGTGTTTCGCGGAACAAAAATGAACTAAGCGCTTTTTGTCTAAATAACTCGTAAAGTATAGAATATTTTAAAAAATCGTTAGAAGCAGCCCTAGGTCATATGTTAGTGATATTATTTATCGAATTTTTATCTTAATTAGATACACCATGAACGAATAAAATTTTATTCGTTCATGGTGAAATTTTTAGAAAAAAAGGTTATTGTAATTTTTTTTGCCAAAATAGGTATTTCTACGATGAAATAAATTTATATGCAGATTTCTGTTGAATTCTTGTTTATTTACCTATCAGTTTTTTTTTATATTGCACTGACAGTTTTTAGGATTTATTATAAAATGAGAGGAATTAGACCAAGTATGTCATTTAAAAAGCACTGTGCATGAAAAAGAGCGAATTTCGACCACAGACAATATTTTTTTAAATAAAATTAAACGCAAGATTATTAAATTTTTCGTAACTACCTATTATATAAATTCTAATATTTTTAGTAGTTTTCTAGTAGTTAGTTTAACAGCTTAGGTATAAAACTTATAACCATACCGTGATTGTTAGTATTTTAGGTCAAAAGTAGGTATTTTACACAAACTAAGCAAGACCTACAATTCATTGTTTGCAGAGTAAATTGTTGATATAGCGTTCAGAACGTTAGCAGTTCTTATGTCAGTAAATAATATTGCTTGCTGAGCCTTTAAATAAGCTTAAGATATTACATAAACAACTTGGTGATGATTTGAATATTATTATTTTTAAGATTGTCGTTTATGTTTGTGATTTACTTAATCATGTTTTAAGGCGCGGACTGACTACGATTTTGACAGCACTCATTCTTCACTGGAATAGGGTTGAAAATGGTAAATCATAAATGTGTCGACTCTATGAAATGGACTGTTATTTACGGGTTTTCTTTAGATTATACAGAATATACACATTAAATTGAATAAGTGTATGGTTAATATTCTAATATAATTCTTAATAAATAAAATTGTTGTCATCTATGAAAATACGGAGAATTTCGACGCGAAAGATTTTTTTAGATGTAACTTACGAATTTTTTATTTGGAATATCAAAGCACTTTTTAATATTCTATTTGGTTAACATTTTTCTAAAAACCCTCTTCTGTCTACAGTATTTTTTGTGTTAGGTATTTCATTGCGTTACGTCATACTCGACACTCAAACAAAACCCATTTTTGTGAATTTGAGCTTAGACCTCCCCTTAACGGATTTGAATGAAATTTAGCACACATAATATGTTCTAGATTAACACATAATATATGATTTTATCTCGAGAAAATATTAACTCTCGAGTACGGGACTTACTTTTATTATATTTATTATAGACAGTGACATTGTTCGAATACCAGGGGCCCAAGTCTGCTATTACAATTGTGTTCCAATGAACTATCAGTGGTGTAAAATTTTACACATTTGACAGTTTTGGTTGGAATACAGTAGAAAAAACATTATGAATTTAGTGGTCAACTCACATTGGCTCAATAGCAATGGAGTTGTTATGGGACTGTGTTAGAATAACATTTTTGATTTAAAATAGCAGACTTGACCCCCTGGTGGTTCAGGTAGTTTTTTATTTCGAACATGGGACGGAAAGAAACGCATGTATGTATAAACGAGTAACTACTTTCTTCTTTTTTCATAGCCTCGTTTCTTTGATATATCTCGTACATGTTGAATTTTCGCAAACTGTAACTAGACCCAACTAATAACCATACATGTCTCCCTCCCACGGGTTTAACTGCATCCCCGAGGGATCTATTGTTTTCCTGGCATAATTAAAAAAGTACTCTATGTGTTAATCCAAATATATTATATTAGATTTTACCGTAAAAGAGTATAATAACAAACATCCTTGCATCCTCACAAACTTTCGTAATAGGAAGTATACCAAATACTTACGTACGTATACTGCAAAAGCTTTCTAAATATACATTTTGTACCGAACAGATGAACAGACATAAATAACCAGACAGACAGACTGATAATAAAATAAAATAGCTGTTTTATTTATCACTTAATGAACCGCAATAGCGGTGTTTGATAAACACATGCAAAGATATATTTAACAAGTAGATTACACTTATGTCTATGATTAAGGATAATTATGTGTTGACCACAGTTCGTAACACACAACACTAGCAATAACGGCAGGTAATGACTGAACACATAAACAAAGCTGCAATAAACATGTTGCGCTAATTTACGATATTATTAGTGCGTAGTTTGAATTTGAGTTCAATTTGTGTCTTAATAAGTATGATATTTTAAAGTACGGTTTTCAGATTTGTTGTTCCAGGTTATGATCTACCTGTGTTCCAAATTTCATCACGATTGCCGTTTGAAGCGCCAGGAGTTAACAAACAAACTAATTCAGTTTCGCATTTATTATATTAGTAGGAAGATTATCGTCTGTGGCTGACCTTTTTTTTGTTCACGTCTATGGCATAGTATTCTTTGATTTTTATGTTTAATTCCCCTCCTTTTATAATCTACATCTATTTCCACATAGGGGGAAGAAAAAACATTGTACCCCTTTTTGAGCAAATTGCGCGCACGGAATGGTATAGTTAAAGTTTATATGAATTATTACGGTCGAATTTAACCTAATTGGCGCCCACTTAATCTACATAAATACAAATGCGAAATCAAACTGATTCACTGATTAATGACGAAATTTTGAAAACGTCTTTGAATAGTATCTGGGGGCCAAGACTGCTATTTTTAATCAAAAATGTCATTCTGTGTTCGATCCCATTACAACTGCATTGCCACTGATCCAATGTGCGTTGTCTAACTACTAAATTCATTATAGTTTTCGACTTCTGAATTAGTAGACTACCAAAACTGTCAAAGCTGTCAATTTTGACACCAGTGATAGTTCATTGAAACACAATTGTAAAAGCAGAAAGGCAGGTTGGTAATCTATGAGGAGTAGACATTAGACGTCAACTAATAAAGAATTCTTCGAAATTCTACCCCTAAGGGGGTAAAATTGGGAATATACAGTTAATAAGCAGCTTTGACTTGACAATTAGCGCTTACTTAAAATGTTAACCCCGTTTGTAATGTTCACTTTGGCCTTCAAGCCCTGAGTTATTGTAGTTTATAATTACCGGAAGTATTTTCTCATTAGAATTTAAAATTTACTTCACTGTATTACATAGTTAAACGTCTTTCCACCTTATCTTGCCTAGTCTCTACCTACAGGCGCTTACAGATATGGATCGTTATTTTAAGAGCGATCGATAATAATCTTACAATGAGCTGTTGTGAGGAAACCATAGCACGATGGTAGGGTACTTTGTAGTACCCGTCTGGATGGCTTCCACTCCTATCAACAAGCACTTAGGGTTATATTGACAAAGCCTGCTATAAGGACTCATTACGTGGAAGACAAGAATATATGGTTGTAGAAGCTTCTCTCTGCACTTGCATCCCCCTGGCCTAGTGACAATTGTACGAATAAGCATAATCTGTATATATAAAAGGAAACCGTGACTGACTGATCTATCAACGCATAGCTCGAACCACTGAACGGATTGGGCTGAAATTTGGCATACAGATAGTTATAATGATGTAGGCATCCGCTAAGAACGGATTTTCGGAAATTCCACCCCTAAGGGGGTAAAATAGGGGATGAAAGTTTGTATGAAAGTCCGTCAGTTTTGATGTTAGGATCTTCAAATTTCGTATTTAGGCTGGCGATTGAAACTTAATTTATAGGTGTCTCAGCGTTTTTGATAATTCCGACCCCGAAGGGGTAAAAAGGGGGATGAAGTTGTGTATGAAAAGTCCTTAAATGTCAAAGTAAACATCACTAAATTTATAATTATATATAGTGAGGGCATCCACTTTGGAAGGATTTTTGGAAATTTCACCCCTAAGGGGGTAAAATAGGGGATGAAAGTTTGTATGAAAGCCTGTCAGTTTGAAGTTAGAATCTTTAAATTATGTGTGTAGACTGACCATTGAAAATTAATTTATAAGTGTCTCAGCGTTATTGATAATTCCACCCCCGAAGCGGTGAAAGGGGGATGAAGGTGTGTATGGAAGTCCTCCATTTTCAAATAAAACGTCACTAAGTTTACTATCAAAGTTTATCGGTGTTGTTGGAATTTCAACCCTTAAGGGGGTCGAAAGGGAGATTTTTTGTATTTCAAGTTTCAAAGTAAAATTATTTATTTAAGTTGTTTATGACGTCACATCTATATGTCACCGTATTTTTGTGAAAACCGTTAGTTTATAATCTACCTAGCGAGATTATAAACTCCCCGATAAATTGTGAACTGTATCATACTGCTTACAATATAACGTATTAATTTCCGATAGTTTATATATAATCTATCCGTCATAATTGATGTTGATTTTGATATTGTAAACTGGCATCATACTTGAATGCGTCGGAACGCACCTTGCGCGCTGATTGGTTAAATTAAATGTCATGTGTCCCGCGCCACCATTTTTGGCGATACGTAACGTAGTTGATTGTTTTCATTGTTTCTTAAAATTCTAATTGACATCTCTGAGTGTCTGGTTGAAAGAGTGATAATTTTGAAATACTCACAGAATACGTACATTGAAATGTATATTGAGACCGCGTGTGACTACCTCGAATGCAAATAACATTATTTTCTATTTGCTGTGGGATATATAACCAACTATATTACGATACATAATTGTTATTATATATCTGTTTGTTTACCTAAATAAATTTTGACTGATTAATATATCGACGCACAGCCTAAACCGCTGGTCCTAGAGTCATGAAATTTGGAGGGTGTATTCTTTTTGAACAGTAGGTATCCACTAGAAAAGAGTTTTTCGAAATTCCACCCCTAAAGAGGTAAAATAGGGGATGAAAGTTTGTATGAAAGTCCGTCAGTTTCGAAGTTAGGATCTTCAAATTTTGTGTTTAGGCTGACGATTGAAAATAATTTATACGTTTTTTTTTTTTATATATTTATACCAAAGTCTGTGAACAAGCATACGGCCCGCCTGATGGTAAGCGGTTACCGTAGCCATATGGACGCTTGCAATACACGAGGCATCACTCACGCGTTACCGAACCTTCCCCGTCCCCAATGAGCTCTGGCGACCTTACTCACGCGCAGAAACACAACAAAGGTATTTGTTATTTGGCTGCGGTATTCTGTAAGTTGGAGGTAGTTCCCCAGTCGAGCTGCTCTTTGAGCGAATAAACGCTATGCTCTACCTCTCTTTACGTGTCTACGTGTGTTTACTGTTTTACGTGTCTCAGCGTTTTAGATAATTCCACCTCCGAAGGGATGAAAAGCGGGACGAATTAAGGTATGGGAACTCACTGAAAAAACAAAATGGAAAAAAAATCCCAATATACTCAGATAACCCCAAAAAAATTTTTTTAAATGTAACTTGCCGAGTTTCTTGCCTGTTCTTCTCAATTGAAGGCCGACTTACGAACTGGTAGTAACATGAGTAGCTTTGGCCTTCATAAGTGCGCCCTACTTGGGCCTAAATTGAATAAATGGCTTTGACTTTGACTTTGATTCCCGGTGTCGATTAATTCGAAAATTGGTACACATACTCTTCAGTTAAAATTATGAGACACGTTTTTTTTTATTATCAAACAAAAAATATCATACATAGGGATTACTTTATTATCATTCACAAAAAAACCACAAAGGTTTATAAATAAAACATTCGTTTATCAGTTTTTCCAAAATCATCCCCAAAATTCAAAGTCCTGACTAACTCATTAACTGGCTGATATATCAACGCACAGACTTAACTGCTGGTCCTAGAGACATTAAATTTAGAACGTGTGTTCTTTGTGAAGTGTAAGTATCCACTAAGAAGGGGGGTTTTTTCGGAATTTTGAAACGGGGGTTGAAATTTCTGTGAAACTTTGTATCCTCTCGATCGATTGACTCGAAAATTGTTACATACTCTTCATTTATGTTATGTGTATCACAGTTTTTCCAAAATCATCTCCCAACAGAGTCAAATAGGGCTTAAAAAGCCAAGTACGAGTCGGACTCGCACACGGAGGGTTCCGTGCAATAATAATAATAATGTAACCCTACTCAAATTGAATTTCGTGATTCTAGGTCAACAGGATCTACCATATAGGTTTTCGACCCAAAACTTAACCGGTTGACTTGGAATTGTAAATTTTGGTTAAAAACAAGGTTTTACAGCACAAGTAAATGTATGACTCAATTCGAATGTTTTTTTTTTTTTTTTTATGTTTCTTACCTCATAATTCCGTCATTTATTAACCGATTTGGAAAATTCTTTTTTTATTTGAAAGGGTACACTTCCCGTTTGGTCCCATTATCATCAGATCAGAATTTGATTACTTCTTAGTGTACTTTGAAGTCGGTTTAAGTTTTTTGTAAAACAGTCCAATTATTTTTGTAAACAACAAAGTAATAAATTTCTGCAATTCTAATATCTAACCAAAATGGCGGGATACGACGTGAATTCGATTAACCTCTAAGTTTTTTTGTGATAGTGAAACGCGCCTGCATGAAAATGTTCTTTTTTTGAAATTCATAAGGATACCACGGAGAATGTGGCTGTTTGATGAGTAAAGAATGGACCGAAAAAGCAAAAAAAAAAAGAGTTGCATAATGAAATTCAGTACAACATTATACACTGTTTTGGATGATATAATGGTTACCATGACACCGGATGTTTTAATGTTGGCAATAAGCAAACTGTTTCAGGAACTTTAATAGAGGATTTATAGCTTGGGTGTAGATAAAAGGCTTTTATATAATTTGAACTGTTTTACAAAAAAACCGACTTCAAATTGCACTAAAAAGTAATTAAAACCTGACCTGATGACAATGGGACCAAACGGGAAGTGTACACTTCCAAACAAATTTTTCCAAATCGGTTAATAAATGACGGAGTTATGAGGTAACAAACATTTAAAAAAAAAAAACGAATTGAGAACCTCGCTTCTTTTTTTGAAGTCGGTTAAAATACATAATTGGTACTGTAAGCGGATTAAAATGAGTCCAGACATCATCAATCTACTGTTAGTCACTGAGAAGATACTTTGTCTACCTTCCGTCTCCATCATCAGTTCAGCTCGCGGTCACCATAATATTGTATTGTCATCGGAATTTGACAGGCGCTTCGTTGTAAACAATATAAATTATTTACTATCCACTTCTGGCTGTCTCCTATTTAGGTCTTTTCACACACGCTTCGAGTACTCTCATCCCAGAGATTAGTTTAGTTTTACGGAGAACTTCGTCATTATTGCTTTGTTTGGGAAAATGTTAGTTTGTATATTCAATTGAGAGGGAGTGAGAGCGCTTATAATGTGCTTTTGAAGAAAAATATGTATTTTTTTTCCTGTCGGCCACGCGGGCGAAGCCGCGGGCAGAAGCTAGTAATAATATATGTATTGTATAAGTATTTGAATTTTTGAATTTTTTTTTGTGGAAGATTAAAAATCTTCCACAAAAAAAAAATTCAAAAAAAAACCTTGCCGAGTTTCTTGCCGGAGTGGTAAATTCAACTGTATGTACCAATTTAACGTTCATAAGTGCCTTCATCATCATCATCAGCCTATAATGTCCCACTGCTGAGCACAGGCCTCCTTTCACAAATGAAGGTGAAAGGGAATGGGCAATACTCCACCACGCGTGCCCACTGCGGATCGGTGGAGGTAGGCTAGTGGTCAACCTACTGTTGGAATTTTTCAAGCCGCCTAGGAGGCATCCAACTAGCTTAACGACTATCACAATTAAGTGATAACCGGGACCAACGGCTTTACGTGCCTTCCGAAGCACGGAAAACGCTCGATTTGAAATACCACTAGGCGGTCACCCATCCAGGTACCGACCACGACAGGCGTAGCTTAACTTTGCCGATCGATTAAGAACGGCTAATCATGCTACACCACGAGCGCTTCAAGTGCCTTACTAGGTCCTAAACTGAATAAATGACTTTTTGATTTTGATTTTGATTACAGCAGCTACAAATGAGAACTTAGCATGGTGACACAAAACTATAAATCGTAAAAATATAATTATTATGATTTGCCATCACAATCACATCTTATCCGCCATCGCCAGCATCTTTATCACCATATATCCGTCCATTGTTCTCCTAGTCATCATTATAATGCAAAGTAGGACCTTGAGAGAAATCTATATAATAAAACGGAATTCATCGCAATGGTGATGTCACTATGGGTGTTCCAAATATTATTTGAAATGATCTAGTAGGATTTTTAACTGCGCAACCAGTCTCGTTCTTTCCTATGTTATGGTCAACAGTAGGGATAGGTTAGAAATCTGAAATCGCGGGATGTGCCAAATTACTATGCCCTCGCGGCTTCGTATGCAGTACCGGTTTCAAGAAAAATGCGGTTTAGTGGTTAGTGTTTTTTTTTTCAAATCTTTACTTTAACTGATATTATTTTTTCTTTTCTCAATTGAACAAAAAACCGGCCAAGTGCGAGTCGAAGTCGCGTACTGAGAGTTCCGTACAATATGATGATGATTAGCATTACTCTCAGCCAGTACAACGACCGACCCATGTCCTATACAACCATTCAAGCATCAACCACCACTTAGTTTATAATGACTGGTACCTGAATAGCTATATCGGAATAGCCATGGATAAACCGAGGAGTGCGTGGTATATAGGAGTGACACGATCTGGGATGGGAGAGGCCGGCCAGCAAACCGCAGCCAGCTGACCACAATCGACCGACTGTTCATCCTATAGCCAATATTGGAAAGTTGGAAGACGGGTATCATATGAGCGTTGATGTATGTTGAGTGCTGGAATTTTATTGTCTTCATTCTTATTTTGATTTTTTGTTCCTGCTAACTCAAATTGACTATGTAATTAATTGTAGGCAACAAAAAAAAAAACACTTTGAGAAACCCTTCCCCTCTCCCTAATGAGCTCTGGCGATCTTACTCACTCGCATGAACACAACAAAGCTATTTGGCTGCGGTATTCTGTTAGGTGGAGGTACTGCCCCAGTCGAGAAGTACTTATAAATAGGTAGGTAGTTAACAGTTCACCTTCTGTATTTTCTTGGAAAATCTAATTCTGTGTCAGATTGTTTATATTTATGCCTTTGTAAGATGGAATAGAAACAATTTTATCGTTTACTGAGAAAACTGTCCGCGTTTTGAAATCATTAATGAGATTGTAACCGATAGGACTCTCAGTTATTAGAAGTTCTTTCAAAAAGAGCGATGAGTTCTCTTATTTGTATTATTATACAGATCTTCTTGGAATCAATTGTAAGTAATCAATGGTAAATTCTATCAAATAACATTCAACTAAAATTCTCATTAAAACGTCCGACCTCTTTACAAAACTACATGGTTTCCGCAAAAAGGAGAGGCTTATTCCCGTTTGTCTACGTTCCCGTTTGACAACGGTAAATATACATTGGGTATGTTTGTATATATTACGTAGCTGAGCATACGTTAAAGTACAGTTAGAGTAAAAATTTGTGTGCCGAATTTATTTAAAATTATTTTTAGTATGTATATTTTAAACCATATTAATGACGAAGAACTACATAGCCTATTTTGAGCTGGCGTCTTTTTTTTTTCACCGGCAATTGTGGACAAACCTTTCAAGAATTTTTAATAAATATTTAATAATATTTTCGCGAAAACCAGTACCATAAACAAACGTATGTACTTATTTATAGAGGATTTAGGGTTGTTATTTATGTATAGAGTTGAATTTGGCGGGTAACACGAGATAATCCACTTTAATAAGGTTCAGAACGATGAATATTTAAACCTGCTAAAAGATTGCATGATGTCTAGTATTGAATATTTCATGTTATAAAGACACTCTGACAGTTTACTTGAATATATATTTGACTTGAACTCATTATTGTGTTATTGACATAGATTAAATAATTAAACCACTTTTTTCTTCAATGATCATAGGATTAAGACTGTTTTTAATTGACTTCAAAAAATGGAGGTTCTCAATTCGGTTGTATTTTTTTATTTTTTCTATGTTTGTTACTTTATAACTCCGTCATTTATTAACCGATTTGGAAAAATAATTTCCAAACAAAATGGAAGGGTACCCGTTTGGTTCCATTGTCATCAGATCAGGATTTGATTACTTCTTAGTGTACTTTGATGTCGGTTTAAGGTTTTTGTAAAACAGTTTTCAATGTTTTTTTATATAGAAAAAACATTTATTATGTCAATAAAATTAAATTAATACAGCTTGATTAATTGTAGTAACGTTTCATTTATAAACTCCCCATTTTGATGACAAATTGATCTTGCGTCGGTACAACAGATTGAAACCTGGAACATTTGACAGATCCCCCGTGTACATGATATATGACAAAATATTTATCAAAATGTCATTCTAAACTGCCTGCCGGCGTGTCGTTTAAGCATGTTGACGGTTCAATTTGAAATTAATTAATTATTCAAGGGGGTGACAGACAACCCTGGAGCGTGCGAGCGGGATGGCTGCACGCGAGCTGAGCTACATTCCACAGGGGAATTCTCTCAGTTAATGAAAACATACGGCATTGTATTGTGATAGAGAACGTTGCAACTGTGTCCATTTATTCGTATAAAAACGTTTAATGCAATATAATAATTGTTAATTGTTGTGTAAAAATAGTGTGAATTAGATATATATATACACTATCCCTTGACTTGCGGTTAAAAAATAACAATTGATTTCTATTGTTTTCCTCTTCCGCGCGGATCGCCAAAGTTATAAATTTAATCGTTTAATTTTGCTACCTATTAATAAATAAATCCTACTAATATTATAAATGCGAAAGTTTGTGAGTATGGATGTATGTTTGTAACTTTTACACACACACACACACACACACACCTCCACATATACATACACACACACCCCCACACACACACACACCCCTACATAGCAGTACAAATACACACAAACACACCCCCACATCAAACACCCCTCATATTCGTTGCTTTTTTGTTTTTTGTTTTGTATTACCTATGTATAAGTTGCGTTTAAATTGTATTCCAAATTCTAGAGGGTTTTTTCTTATAAACATTTTCTTTTTATTAACTTTTTTAAATTTGTTTTTGATAGCTTATCTTCAATGTATGATATTAGTTAGTAATTCGTGTAACCCTTTCTTTGCCTTATTGTAAATACCAATTGTTTTTAATTTGTGTCTTAAGTACGCTGTTGGATTACCTAATAAAATATAAATAAATAAAATTATTTCACGCAGAAACTACTGAACGGATTTGGATGAAATTTGGCACACAGATAGAATATGTTCTGGATTAACACATAGGATACTTTTTATTCCGGGAAAACATACCATCCATCGAAAATGTGGGTGAAACTGCGCGGGACAGCTAGTTGTATATAATTTTCTGTTGAGCTCAGTGATGTTTGATGAAAATACGTGGGTTTTCGAGAACAAAAATTACATTTACGTTTCTCCGAGTATAAATACGGATATATTATAATTCTTTTTGACGTAAATGAGAACAACGTAAAGTTACCTTCTATTTATAGAAAGATTTTTGTTCTTTATCTGCGGTGCAATCTCAAATTAACGATTAAAACGACATCAAAAAGTTACTATTACTTTATGAATTAAAAACTCAAATCGTTACAAAGTTTACGCTTGTTATATTCCGTCGTATATTTCCACATGTCTTTAGCCTAACGTTGCGTCAGTTAAGTTCGTTGTTCTTTGTTAATTAATTGTGAAATTGAACTCTTATGAGAGTTGCTAGACGTTGATTGTACGACACATCTCAACGGCTAGCTTTGTTTCAGTGTATTTTGTAAATAAGTTAGTATAGACATGGCTTAGACTAAATAAATACGACAGTTATGAATGCGTCTGTGTGTATTTAGTTTAGGGTTATCAATAAACGAAAATAAATCCATTATTTATTATAATATAAAAAATATTAAGGTATTTCTTTGTAACTAAATGTAACTTTTATTTCAATCACGTCTCTAGAATAAACAATTTAGAATTTTACGGTCTTACTACAAAAAACTTACGCATCAGTTGAACACGTGTTTATAAAATTCCTTACTATAAAACAGTGTTTACCGGTTGTTTTGAGCTAAACACGCCTTAGACATGGTTTAGAATTTAAACACACGCGGAGGGTTGTTTAGCAGATGTTTAACAACACTTTGCTATGAAATTTCTCATCGTAACCTTAGAACTTTCCATTCTCTTATTGAATTTGATTTAAAATATGGATATTTTTGATATAATTGATTTTATGGTCCTATTGATATGCACGATTTTGAGAGAAATAAATTAAACCATTCACGATCTATTCGAATATAATACTAACATCAAATAAAAAAAAAATGATTCAGTGAACATAATAATCCACATACTATATACGTTGGTTTACGTAAATAAGTTATCATTGTTATTAAGACTTGTTATTTTATTGTTTTTTTTTATCCATAGCCATCCAACACTACGCCGCCGCACGGTAATTTAAAATATTACTTATTAGAAATAGAAGCTACGATATACCGAGATACATTTTTAAAATAACTATCATGAAATATTTTACCTACAGGAAAGCATTTTTGCCGTTACCCAAAAAAATAACAATGGCGCTTGGTCCTTGGACCCTAGTACCTATGCATAACAGTATCCGTTGACCATTCATAACATTCCTTATCACACAATTATTTTTGTGGGAACATAATCATAGAGATTTATGAGAACATGTCCTTGTTTCGAAAACTTTTAATTTACACAAGTAACTTCATCAATAAATTGTATTGTATCTAGTTAAACTGAACACCGAGCGCAAATGTCAAAATATGCGCCAAATAAAATGAACGCTCCATTACATACAACTGATACAACACGCATACAACTTTGTATTATAAACAAATAAAACGTGTGTTTAAATAAAATAATTTTTTAAACATCTTAAATTAGTAATAATTATATATGTTTTATTAAAAAAACAAATTGTTTAATTAATTTGACTTAAGAATAGCATAAAATCCCACAAAATACTCAAATAATATTGCTAATTTATTAAAATATCTGCGTGTTTAGGAACGCGTAGGAACGAATGACTGAATGACTTTCGATTTTGCTCACATTGTAAACGTTATGTCATGTTTAACTAAACATCAACTAGACACAGTTTTGTAGTAAAGAAACTTAGACACGGTTTTAACCAATGTCTAAGCCGTAAAACACTGTCTAGCTAAACAAGTGTTGAAACTGTGTTTAGTTCATCTTTTGTAGTAAGACCGTTAATGTTTTTAAAATACCTATAGATTATTTACATTCATTAAAATTCATGTAGTTAGCCGTAAAAATATACTACGTAAACTAGACTGGCAGATAGACAGACACACTCGTTTTGGCTCTCTAGGGACCGTCCATGAATCACGTGAGGTTTTTAGACCACTTTTTGACCCTCCCTCCCCCTGGTGATATATGGTGAGGTTTTAGGCTACCCCTCCCCGCCCCCTACCAAAATCACGTGTATTTTTTAACCGGTCTCAAAAACAAGTAAAGATAGTCAAAAAATGTTTTATTAAATAGAACCATGGGTTTACTTTTTTGTCTTCAATGGTGTGGAGTGGACAAGCATCATGTTCCTTAGAAGTTAGCACCACAAGATTTAATTTATTCTCATCCAGTCACTCGGCATCATCGTTGTCTCGTACCACTCAAAGAACTTCCCTATATTTTGAGCAATAATTCGTGCAGGTTGGATACTCTGCGTCAATGCACTATCATCACTCGGTGCCGGAGAATGCAGGCTTTTTTATGTTCGACGGTCGAGTGACTCTAGGAGGAGTCACAAGGCTGAAAATGTCGCACGCTTATCCAGAAAATCCTGTTTCATCTAGCCTTGAAGACACATCTAGGTTAAAGATTTCAGGAAACACAGACCCTTGAAGTGAGTTCCATACCTTTGGCAAGCAAGTATCGCATAAAAAAAATACACGTGATAAGTATGCCTCAAGACCCCCTCCCCCTCTACCGTGATTAATCGTGATATTATCCGAACCCCCTCCCCCCTATTCGGGACTCACGTGATTAATGGACCCCCTACTTTCTAAATCTAATCAATTAATTAATTAAATGATACCTACGTCTGGTCTCCCAGGTGTTCTGTGCACGCGAGCCTATCTCAATGTTTACATGTAGCCGACATGTTTGTATAAACATTGCACTGGGTGGCCGACGGATTTATTCGCCGCCATACGTAGGTATTATTAATGCTAGGGCTGTCAACTCAACAAAGTTATAACCAAACCAGTTACGTGTCCAACAAGGCTTAAACTTACATAAAAAAGCCGCCTTATTCCAAAAGAATTGCTATGTGGCTATGTGTATAATTATATTTTTTGAAGTCGTAAGCGACGTTTTATTTAGAAAGTGCTAAGTAAGTTTTAGCAAAAGGAGGTAGAGCGTAGCATTTATTCGCTCAAAAAGCAGCTCGACTGGGGAAGTACCTCCACCTTACAGAATACCGCAGCCAAATAACTTTATGTTGTGTAAAGTTGTGTTCCTGCGTAAGTAAGGTCGCCAGAGCTCATAGGGGACGGGGGAAAGGTCGGTAACGCGTGTTGCAAGCGTCCATATGGCTACTGTAATCGCTTACCATCAGGCGGCCGTACGCTTGTTTACCGACTTATTAGTAGTATAAAAAAGGTTTTTTTGTCCCGAGTGGCGGTTGAAACCCCAAGGCCGATCCAGTCTTCAATAAGCTACTTCGACAGTATCATGACCATGTTTTAACGTGTTTATTTGCAACAGGGAGTGCAAGGAGGCCTCAAGAAGGTCGGCCTGGCGGTGCTGTCCTTATCTGTGCCAGTGACCAACAAAAATAAAGTCAGTACAGTGTTTGAGAGTGCTCTGTCGTCATCGATCAATTACTGGCTTCAGCGTCCCAACTTTACATCCGATCTGTATATTCGTCATCGGGATGATTCCTGGGTAAAAAAATAATAATTTTAATTAGTCCGTTAGTTAGATTATCAAAAAATATTGGACACGTATTTTTTGCTATATCAAATCATTAAAAATTTACAAAGGTAAAGCGCGTCAAAGTTCGGGAGTGGGGGCTCGTGACGTCACTTTAGAGTAAATCTGTACCATAACATAACGTGACGTCACGCGGAACTTCAACACACGAAATATTCGTATTTTTTTTTGTTTAATTGACAAAAGAAGAAATACGTATCTAATATTTTTATAATATATTTTAATTTAAATACTAAATAGATTTTTTCAGTCATTTAACCTATTCTAGCAAGATACTTTTTCAGAAAATAATAAGTGGGTGCAGGTTGGGTGGAAACTTGGGACGCTAGACTATCATACAGGACCGCGTCATTAAGAAAAAGAATTACATATTGTATAATTTTTGAAATGTGTGATTGAATAATAAAAAATATTTTCTCATCCTATGATGATGAAAAATGAATAATGGTTTGTTGATTGAGCTATTACTTATTACCCACTAATTTCTGATGCATGGTTTGTATTTTTTTTAAAGGTAAAACTTTTTACAATTTATAATTAATCTAACTTATGAGTGTGAATATATTATGTAAAAAATAACAATGTTTTTAGTTATGTTACATAAATTATATATAATTGCATTTAGATTACTTGTATTTAATAAAAAATATCAGTTTTCGAGAATGCTTGGCGTTTGTATTTTTTACGAAAACTTTTTCTAATTCAATATTTGAAGTTCCTACTTTTTTGGATATAAAATACTTTTATAAAACTCGGGATAAATATTTAAAAACTCAAATCATAAGAAATCTTCAAAATTGCCCATACTGATTATCACACACATGATAAACAATACAAAGTTATGAAACGAAAAAATTTGGTACTTGTTATAAAAGGTTGAATGCTTGTTAGCGCCTTTTTTACAATGGCAATGGAGTGGTTTTTAATTTGATGGACACGTATTTTTATCAATTTTAGCGATCCTCATAACGATTTTAAGCCAAACAGATCTCCATGTAAAAAATATTACTATTTCTTAACGGACTTCAAAAAAAGGAGGAGTTTCTCAATTCCGTTGTATTTTTTTTTATGTTTGTTACCTCATAACTCCGTCATTTATTAACCGACTTGGAAAATTCATTTTTTATTTGAAAGGGTGCACTTCCTTTCATTTCATTCATCATCAGATCAGGATTTAATTACTTCTTAGTGTACTTTGAAGTCGGTTTCAGTTTTTTGTAAAACAGTCCAATTATTTAGATAGTTCTTCGGTATGGAATCCCCATCGCATTCACGCCGCTCACACTTGACTATGGTTTTGTATAAATTAGACAATATTTTTTGTAGTAGTCGGAATGAAGTGCTGTTTTAACGTAGTGTTATAAGCTAACGGAATATGGACACGCAAAAAAGTTTCATCAATATTGTGATAAAAAATTTGACGCATCACTCACATCGATTGGTAAGTCACCTTTTATGAAGCGAACTATGTATTAAATAATGTTTTCGTTTTTTATAAAAAAGGTATGATTGGCGGAATGTATTTCGCTATGTTATTTTGTAGAAATACCGATGTACTTTGTGGGCATAGGTCTCATTTTGCTTCGTAATGTTCCAAACAGGAATAAATGTATAAAACCAAATGAAAGCATATAATTGCACTCATTTTGGGTTACAACCTTTTGTGAAAGATACGTTTTAAGATTCTCTCTTTTTACAATCTTTTCTCTAGCTAGATTGTAATTTTCTACAGCATGATTTTTCTAAAGATTGTAAAAAAAAAAATTACAAGCTCGGTGATGCTCTAACAATTACGCGCTACAATGCTAATCCTCTGACCTAGGTATTCGCCAGCCCTCTGGTCACATGAAGCCTCGATCATACGTTTTGAAATATTGCGAAAAATACGATGGGCTCCTGGCCCCCACGGCCCCAAACGGCTCAAATATGTAGGCAACATCTAGGTAGACTATATTTGCGCCGCTTGAGGCTTTCGTCACAGACAGTCGTACCACCCGTCTTTTTGAGAGTCTCTAGAAGGTGGGACGGCGCGAGAGTATCGGCGCAAGTTGCGTCCCATACTAATGATGTTGCCGCCCCATCTTCCAGGGCATCAATGTCATTCCATCAGGCCTCTTACCATCGTCGCATCAAGCCGCATGGTTCACGAATAGCTGATAGGTATGTGGGCTCGTATTCATATCTTCTGTGCTCGTACTTCATAGTGAGTTGAGACTTAGACCCTTTGAAAATCCTTATTTTTATATTATTTTACTTGATAACAAAAAAGATAAAAACAAAATATTAATGACTTTTAATTACAAACAGAAATACATTGGCTATACAATCTATATTTTCGATTGTCAACATAAACTTTAAACGAAGTGCAGCATTCCGTTCTATAATTAATCAATGATTGCGTCCCAATTCCATCGCATCCTATTCACGAACGTAACAAAGTTCTAACATGTTTCGCTAACAATGGCCCTGATTCTATTGTTTACAACTAAACTAATTTAAATCTCACTGTGTCTCTTTCTAACAAAGAACATAAGAAAAGGATGTAAGAACTTTAGTCCTGTCAAATTAGTCCAATGCTTGTTTTCAATATAAATTTAGTCGCCATCTATCGCGGTTACGCCTAAATATACGCAAAATAAGACGGCAAAGATTAATTTGACAACTTAAAATATGTTCTATCCTTTTTCAATAATGTTCGTAAGAAAGAGAAGAGATGTGACTAAAATTTGTTTAGTGCGATTTACAACAGAATCGGCACCAATGTTTGCGTATGTTTACTACGAATTTTACACGTAATGTGCTCGTACCTAGGTGTTCGTTGTGCATATTTACGAGTTCTAAATTCCGTTATAATGTGGTTAAATGTAACAACGTGGTAACTAGACCCAGATAGTTGAACTACTAGGTTAGTTTTGTTACATTCGCATTTCCTTGTATGCTTTATCTGACTTAGAATAGTATTATTTTGATCGAATAGGCTCGGAATTATTTATAGACAGGCCCTATTCATTGTAAAAGAGGTGATTTTATACGGATGGGCCTCGATAACCTAGCACCATTTAACATGCTAAGGGCTATCTTGATCTTGTATTTTTGTGCCTATATCTTAATACAAGGATTGGGGATATAAGTTTTTAAACATGTTTAATAGAAATTTATTATCAAGTAAGCACCTTTTAACGTTCTTGACCTTAATACTTAGTAATAATCAGTGTCGCTAAACAGTAAAGACATAAATCTACCTTGATATATTCCCGAACGTACGATATTGTAAATAAACGGATGTTTTCCCAAGATAGTGTGAGATGGATTACTTGCATCACTCTCCTTGGACACTGTTTACAATTTAAACAAACCTCTCCTCTCAATTTACGTAACAAGTCTAGATTTCAAGATTGGATTATCTATGTTGGATGTATCTGTTACGGCTTTTCCGCCATGCAATTATTTACCGCTAGAATTATTTGTGTACATTATTTATCTTGTCTAATCTATAATCAATTTGTAAAAAAATACTGTATGTAATATGCCTATTATAGTAAATCGCATTCTTGAAACACAATCTCTGCTAAGCTTGGGACTGGCAATCAAGCTATTTTTTAACTGCCCGAAAAATAAGAGTGTTTTCAGGGCATTCCAGCATTAATATACCTCTGTGTATATATATATAGGTATATGTTTTCTGTTTTTTATTCTATCATAACTTATTATTGCTTGAGTCGATTTAAGTGCGTTTGATTTCCTCTGTCATCTCTAAACACAAGTCTCGCGTTTTTTTGTTGTTATGAGGATGTATGTCTACTCTCTTTTATCTTTAATAAGTTATTTGTAATCATGTTGGCAATGACAACAAATATTTTATTTTTATTTAGAAAGCTTTTTTTTTAAGATCGACACATTTGCAAGAAATCATAAGACTATCCGTTTGCGATGTTTGATATCATCATCATGATATCAGCCTATGGATGTCCACTGCTGAACATAGGCCTCCCCCATTGATTTCCACTTCGAACAGCTCTGGGCCGCTAGCATCCAGTGGCGCCCAGCGACTCTGACCAGGGGCTCTACCGCGTAACTTTGGTGGTAATCGTAACGAACACCATTAATACATTTCATCCAATCAGGGCCCGCGAATGGTCATCGTCGCGTCATATCGCGTGTGCGTCATTGGATGAAATAATTAATGGTGTTCGTTACGATTACCACCAAAGTTATGTCATATGTCATGTGGGATGTCATATCCCCGAAATTGTTCACAAACGTATTGGAGGATATGTTTAAGACGCTGGACTGGAAAAGGATGGGCATAAACATAAACGGCGAATACATCTCACACTTACGATTTGCAGATGACATAGTCTTGATGGCGGAGTCGCTGCAGGAGCTACAACAGATGCTGGACGGCCTAGCATCAGCCTCGCGACGTATTGGTCTCGGCATGAACTTGGGTAAAACCAAAGTCATGATCAATGTTCACATAGATCCGGGACCAATCGTCGTAAATGGCCACCATCTCGAAGTTGTTCAGGAATATACCTACCTTGGGCAGATTCTGCAATTAGGTAGAAACAACTTTGAGAGGGAAGCCAAGAGAAGGATCCAGCTGGGCTGGGCAGCGTTTGGAAAACTTCGTAGGGTCTTCGCGTCACCCATACCGCAGAGTTTGAAAACGAAGGTTTTCAACCAGTGCGTCCTACCCGTTATGACATACGGAGCCGAAACGTGGACACTCACGGTACGGCTAGTGCACCAGTTTAAGGTCGCTCAGCGAGCTATGGAACGAGCTATGCTCGGAGTTTCTCTGAAGGATAAGATCCGTAACGAGGTTATCCGACAGAAAACCAAGGTCATCGACATAGCTCATAGAATTAGCAAGCTGAAGTGGCAGTGGGCTGGTCACATATGCCGAAGAACCGATAACCGGTGGGGAAAACGTGTTCTTGAGTGGAGACCGCGCCTCGGCAAACGTAGTGTAGGGCGCCCTCCAGCGAGATGGAGTGACGATCTGCGAAAGGCTGCTGGTAGGAAGTGGATGCGTCGAGCCGAAGATAGGGTGAAATGGCGCGCATTGGGTGAGGCCTATGTCCAGCAGTGGACTGCTGTAGGCTGATGATGATGTTACGATTACCACCAAAGATACAAAATAGCCCGGCAGGTCCACCTGGTGAGAGGTCGCCCCCCTCGGCGCTTTCCAGTACGTGGTAGTCGTTTGATATGAACTCGCAAAACTAACAAATCTACTACGTTTTTTTTTCTCACGAACGTGGATGACACTTAAGCATCAATCTGCTATCAACAGTTAAATAATATTGATGAAAGTACTACATGCAGTGTTTTGCGTGAGATACGGAATACGTCAACTCCTTTCGAAAATAGTTAACGCAAGCGTAATTCAGTATTGTACTGTTTGAAAAAGCATTAGCTAGATTATTATATATCCGGAAATAAAAGGAGATTATTAAATGTGTTTCACGTCAGCAGTTAATATCATAATACGAAGTAAGTTGTCTTTACAGGACAATATCTCACGCATTGTCTGATACGGGCTATAAGAATAGCGATTTATAGTTTTTTAGAATGAGCGATTGGATGTTAACCCTTTCGACGTGTCATAAACATGTTAGGTCGATATTGGTTATTAACTCTTTCAGTTCACTACACATGGCTGAAAAAGAGATTGCCCCAGAATTGGGATCGAACATCCGAAATGTGTAACTCTTTCGGGTTTAAATTGAAGCCGTATTTCAAAATAGCACAAAAAAATGACAACCTTGTTTTGAATCACTTTTTTAATGAAAAAATCTTGTTTTTTTTTATTTTACTATGTAGTTTACCTGTGTTTGACCACAATCTCACCATGGTAAGTGATGATGTTGCCGAAGGTGGTAAGCACATACAGCCTTGAAGGAACTGGCTCTCAAGTGCAGGTCCTCTGAATCTACTTACAAAACTAGTATTATATTAGCTATTGGTGGTTCCCCTCGGTTTCACTCGCGCGTAAGGAAAGTGCAAGTAGCCTATAATACTCGGTAATAATGTAGTTTCCTTTTAGTGAAAGATTTTTTCGAATCTGACTGGTAGTTCCAAGTTCCAGAGATTATTCCATTTAAACAAAGAAAAAATCAACTCTTCCGCTTTATTATATTAGTATAGATTACAGTGAATTGCTGATATTTAAAAAGTTATATGTTAAACCTCGGGTACCATACGGTGTTAACTAGTGATTAAATAAGTTCTTTGTTAAAATTTCATTTTTAATACAAGCTTTTTTTGAGTGACTGTACTTTTTGTTGACTGTACTGGCATTGTCTTCCAATACACTAATGTATACCAAATATCAAGTCAATCCGACCACTAGAAGTGGGTGAAATTCGACTTGCAAGATTCCACCCGAACAAACATACATACATACATTGCAAGTTAAATAAAAGTTTGTAAAATAAGCTGCAATAAATTTAGTGGCCCGATCATTTCACTTGGCAACAGCATTACTTTACAATATGAGACATTACACATATGCCACAGAGTACATTACAGTCATGTGCCGTAAGACGCACAGGGTGTCACTCGACTCCAACGTAAACTCGTCTTATAAAAGCAACTTACACTTTTATTGCAAACACTTTGCATTAAAGTGGCAATTAGTTGTAAGCGAACGACTCTCGGTATTTCCCTCGAGCTGGTTTTTAATCTGATTGTTTTTACTGGAAGGTAAACGCAGTGAGGATTGATAGTGGTTTTCTTATTTTTTTTATAGCCAGCTATTTTTACCTTATGTAGGCCTTATCCTACCGGTTAGGCAACAGTTTATATAAATAATTATGATCCAAAAAAATAAAATATCCTGGGAAATTCTTCACTGCTTTCTGATACCAAACTAAGCATTTATTTTGGAAACAATTTTTTTTTATCTTAAAACTATCTAACATGTTGTAGTTTCTGTGAATGAACCAAACAATAGAAGTAACTAATAAAAAAAAACTCGATGTAAGTATAGTGCATCCTTACATCGATTAATACCCTGGCTTAGATAGAACCATCAGACATGTTCTTGTACATATATGTTTGTCTTGTGCTGAAATGGAACTTACGTTGCGTGGCAGTCATGGTATAATGGCTTCGTAATGTTTCGATAAACCTAACGCCATCTGTTGTCCGATACTCAAACTAGCGAATATTCAAACCATCTTGTTGAGAACAATATTGATGATCCACCAAAAAACTTATATTATATTCACAGTTTTTTTGGAAAATTATTTAATAGTTTTTAATTGTCCTTGTTGACTTATTTGCCACCTTAGCGAGACCCTCAAACAATAAATTTATCCAATATTTGGGGAGGTCCTCAGTGCGGCTAATTTTAATTGCATTAATTTGCAGAAAAAAATAGGATAATCAACATGCTCAGGAGAAATACCAAATCTCGTTCTTTAGACTACCGGGAAAACCCTAATGAGTTCTGGCGATTTTACTCATGCGCTTAAGCTATTCTCATGCTATTTAGATATACTCAAGCTATTTAGTTGCGGTATTCAGTACGCCTACCATGAGTTTTCTACGCTAACGTAATCTACAGTCGCGACTACGGTGAAAGATTTTGTATGACATACTTCCAAGTGTCCACTAGAGGCGGTGCTCGGCATGCAAAATATCCACCATAGTCGCTAGCGAGTGTAGATTACGTTAGCGTAGAAAACTCATGGTAGAGGTGCTGTAATGTGGAGAACTGGAGGTACTCCCTCAGTCGAGCTGGTCTTTGAGCGAATAATCGCTATGGTCTATCTCTCCCAAATATTTATACTTCAAGATTTGACAATGCTTATACATATATATATTTTTGTATACTACAAAGGTAGCACAAAAACATACGACCCGCATGATGGTAAGCTGTTTCCGTAGCGTTTAGATGGACGCTTGCAAACACCATGGGCAAATCAAATATTACAATTGTGTTACAATAAACTTTCAGTGGTGTCAAAATTGTGACATTTTATAGTTTTTTGTAGTCTACTAACATAATAGCGTCATTATGGCGCGATTATATTAATATATTATTTTTGTTTTATATATTTTATTGTTATTATTAATAACCCAAACTGTCTTATTACATGAGGTGGTTTAAACCAAGTGTAGTAACAACCCAGGATTTAAGATACCTAGTCCCGGCTCTTTTTGTTGTATGATGTTAGAAAGTGAAGGATATATTTAAAACCCGAGTTTTGCTACCGAAAAAAGGATAGAATTCCAGTAACTCCTATTCAGTGATTAATTTAATAATTGTATTTTGACCCGATACAGGTCCCCAATCACCAATCTCTAGATTAAAACACATCCCCGTTTGAATACGCCAATAAACCAGCCTGACGACCTATGTATCACACTACCTGCGTAAACAAGACGAGCAGCAATGAACAAACAAACATAATATCGTACCTGATTACACAAATTGTTTGATTGTGCTACACTTATTTACACGGGAGTCGGGACTTGATAAGTTAGTCAATTGGACCGGTTAAGTGATCTTGTAACGGGGTGTGTGGAATAATTTTGTTTTGATGAAGTGTTAATCGTTTTTAGTTGTGTTCTGAAATGAATTTGGCGGATGTTTTTAACTAGATTGTTTATCTTTATATATAAAATTCTTCTGCACGTGTGTATGTCACTGAACTCCTCCTAAACGGCTGGACCGATTTGAATGATTTTTTTGTATGCGTTTGGGTGGCGCCCTGAATGGTTTAGATTCACAAATCAGCCCGGCAGATGGCGCTGCAGTCGGTATAGGGTAGGGTAGGGTAGGGAGTACCACAGGGTAGGGTAGCACCACGTGAACGAAGTTGCGCTGGGCAGCTAGTATTTTATATAATTTTATTGTTGTCTATAATTTTTATTTTTATTAACTATTAATATTTGGGCTCATTTTAAGTTGCCAGAAATTCGCAGCTCTCAACTCATTTTCGTTTTATATAAAAAAACAGCTGCCCTCTTTATAATATTAAGAATTCAGCAATTACTTTTATTATGATATAATATCATAGCTTTTCATAAATAACATTTATTCTAGATGCCTACGAAAACAATATAGAATAAGTTCAATGAAAAACATCATCATTCAAACAACTGTAGTGCTGACTTAGCCTAAATTGTTATGTGATTATCATTAATCTAAGTCGAAACGCCTTTTCATGTCACAGATAATTTGATAATAAATTTTTGAAAATTTCATCACAAAAGACGCTACAATATGGTTGTAAGGTTTAGTTATTTACAAGTCACCTTTAAAATTGATTTAACAATAACATGCGAGGCAAATGTGGTGTAATTTTATTGTTCACCAGCTTTTGTTAGTCTATTAGCAAGGAATGTTTTTATAAAACTATCTAAACGTTTTACAGCGCATGCATATTAGTAATTTATAATGTTCGTTGAAAAATAAACATTGTGCATTTATTTTAAAACAAAACCAATGTAAGAATAACTAAGGCAAATATATCTATATTATAATTATCTATATATATAAAATTCAAAGTCCTGACTGACTGACTGACTGACTGACTGATATATCAACGTACAGCCTAAACCACTGGTCTTAGAGACGTGAAATTTAGAGGGTGTATTCTTTGTGAAGAGTAGGTATCCACTAAGAAAGGGTTTTTCGAAATTCCACCCCTAAAATAGGGGATGAAAGTTTGTATGAAAGTCTGTCAGTTTCGAAGTTAGGATCGACAAATTTTGTGTTTAGGCTAATGATGGAAAATTAATTCATACGTG
Organism: Polyploca ridens; assembly: GCA_951394255.1. Taxonomy (NCBI): domain Eukaryota; kingdom Metazoa; phylum Arthropoda; class Insecta; order Lepidoptera; family Drepanidae; genus Polyploca; species Polyploca ridens. Next base: position 3,410,107 of record OX596261.1, read on the forward strand.
TCTCAGCGTTTTTAATAATTCCACCCTCGAAGCGGGATGAAGTTGCTTTGTTTTGTTTTATTATTGTAGAAAAATATGTAATTTGTTTCCTTGAAGGCCGCGCGAGCGTAGCCGCGAGCAGAAGCTAGTACAATATATTATGATCACGATCCCACGTGGTCAGTTAAATAGTTGGTCAGTTAAAACGTGCTTACCGAAAGATATTCAGTTTGAGGGTAGTCACCAGACAGTGATGAACCATCCTACAACCATGTTACCTCATGACGGTAAGAAACTGATGTCACATTTTAAGTATAAGGTTATACATAAAGATTTCCAGTGTAATATGTGGTGTTGTGTGTATCTCAAAATAAACTTATTTTCTTTCTTTCTTTATTATTAAAATGATACGAGAGAAAGAACTGTAACTGACAAAATTATACAAGTTCTTGACTGGAGACCACGCACAAGCAAGCGAAGTGTGGGACGCCCCCCCGCTAGGTGGACCGATGACCTGCGAACCTTGGCGGGCGGTAGGTGGATGTGTATAATAATTCAATGGGTGGATGCGAAAAGTGGAGGACCGGAAGATGTGGCGACTACTTGGAAAGGCCTATGTCCAGCAGTGGACGACCACAGGCTGATGATGATGATGATGTTGATGAGAGAAAGAAAATTATTGTAGTTTTTACAACACGCAAAATACAGTAGTACAAAAAAAAAACTGCAACATCAAAATTAAGTGACCCTGATCTATGTGTTGTCGTGTAAAAATCAGGCCCCGACTCAGCATAAAATTGTTGGAAAGTATGATACAGCATAATTATTCACATAAATAATGAAATTGTAGGTATTTCAATCTCCAGAAGGTACTTGGCAATTTATGAAAACAATTAATTATTCTACATAAACCCCGGAGGAACCTTCGACCGTAGCGTAACCTTCTTATCCACGGTTATATTTTAAGTACGGTGGCCCATTGTATCTCCAGCAATATCTTTTGTTATTAAATAATTATACAATTCTTCAAATGTAATGTTTCTTGAAAATTATTTATTTGGTATTTTGCTTTGATTTGATACGTGGTGGACTAACCAAGTAATTACTGTACAATTTTAATAAATTCCATTTTATGAATTAGGCATTCTGAGTCTAAACCTTTAAACCTAAAAGTTTTTTTTTTACTTAAGTAGCTGTTAGTGGGCAATATGACCAGAATGATTATATTTTCAAAATTGGAAGCCAGCCTCTTATAGAGCGCATAAATAGATATAGTTCAAATTTAAAAATGTAACAAAATACTGGAAAAGATGTACATTCGATGTGTTTTACATAAATAAGCGTGTAAATGAACATAAACTATAAAAATATTGAACATCTAGTTTTAGTTTCCAAAACAAACATTCATAAATAAAATAGATGGAGTAAGAGTTTATGGCTATATACATTTTGTGAAGTCCATGAACTCTCTTGAAAACCAATGTATTTTCCATAAATCATGTTCACAAAAACATAAATAAGCTTAGTATAAATTTAATTCTACTCTACGATTGGACAGCTGAAAAATTACTCTACAAAAATTCCGACCGAAGGATAGAATTGAGCTACAATTTTATAAAGAAACGGTTCTACGAGGTAAGTGACAATGTTCATTGTTGAGGTCGATTTATTTATTTTTTATTTAAGAATTTAAAGCTATTGTAAGGAGCTAGTAGTAGTTAGCCCAGTACATTTGGATTGTAGTTGATGTTGGAGTGCGTAGAGAAACCACTTGTGAAGTATCAAAGGTATATTGACTATATTCACAGTAAAAGTTTGGTGATTCGTTCCTCTTGATGTTGTTGATATAAAACGTTATAAGGCACTCTAGTAAAATGTTAAGAATCCGTGTATTTATGCTATTATTAGCGGGCGATACCTAAAATTGATGATGAAAGTTATATATACAAACTAGCAATGATAAATTTCATTGCCACGTGATATATTGAAATAAACTTTATGATATTTTTTACCACAGAAGATAAAACTGTCGGTAGATTAGACCGTAAATCACTAATAGATGGAATTAACAGACATTTGGCTACTTTTAAGATCACATCTAAATAACCCCGTCGTTGATTTTCGTGTTCCTTTTTATATTTCTTCGTTATAAACCACTAGTTTTAAGCCCTGCGGTTTTAACCGCGATTCCGAGGGATCTATTAGTTTCCCGGGATAAAAATTATCCTATACGTTATTTCAGGTTTTGATAAGTTTTGATGTCATTGGTATATTTACATCGATACAGTATTACTGTACTTTTTTTCAAAAGTAACTACTACAATCTATATTCAAATAATTAAACCTCATTGCAAGGTTACCTCGTCACGCGTCAAGTCGGATGTATCTATCTAACAGAAGTCAGTGTAATACGATGCGTCTGAGCATTTCGTCTTTGGAAATATTCCAAAATTGTGTCTGTGGTTATTTATTTGTTTTTATTTTTTATAAGTTTTGTTTGTGCACGTGTTTATTCGGGGATTTCAATCAGGATGTTTAAAATGCTGTGTTTTTATTTCATTACATATTTTCGACATAGTCATACTAAAACATCTAGTCTGAATCATTTTTTTTTTATTGTAAATAGGTAAATACTTAGATGGAGTGACATTTCTAGTTAAATTCATTCGTCTATAAATTTGCTTACGCAAATATACCTCTATGTATTTTTTTACCGAAATTTCCTTTAAAGAACATGATTAAGTAATGGAATTTTTATTTCGTATAACTAAAGTGGAATGTGGTTGAATTGACAATAGAAAAGAATTAAGTAGATCAATCATTCCAATTTTAAATAATTGTTTAATAACTGTCCGGTGATTGGTAAAAAAAATTTTTTTTAATAAAATTAGGAATAGCAAAACTTTTGAGTTTGAAGTCACTTCAGTTATAAATCCCACGACGTACAAACCCTTTAAAAATATTTTACTCATGAACAAGTTTATTGAGTTGACCACAAAGAAGAATATTAATAAAAACTGTACTGACTAGGCAGTTTAATACCTTGGCTAATGAGTTAATTCAAACTAATTCATGGTTTCAGTGAGATAGCTATTGGAGAAATTCGTCACTGGAAGCATGTTCTATGCAGATAAGTCAAATAAGATAGTATATAGTTTTCAGTTTCTAATCAAACTATCAATTATCAACTCATCAGTGATTAAATACAAACAGAAGTGAAGATTGACATGTGTGCATCATGACGTCACTGGGTATACCCACAGAGGCGCCCGTGCATACACTGCTGTTTACATCAGCGTATACGCAGAAAGCTGTTAAGGCTGTGCCAAAAAAGGTAAGAACTTTTTAGGTTAAAACTTTTACCAATCTTTATGAGGAATATCGATTAATAAAAAAGTCTATTAAAAACTGGTCAAGAGCGAACCGACCGTGGAGGTGCGCTCTTGTCGTAACACTTTGTTTTCCGTAAGAATTATAAAACATAGTATTTTCTTAAGGTATGAAATTGGAAAAGAATAGAACCACCCTTTCCTATTTGTTTCGGACATACTAAATTTTTCGTATATTTCCATAAATATCATATATTTTCTCCCCAAAGTTAACCCTAAAAATAGGAATTAATTAATTTACGGTGATAATACAAAGAATTTTCACACCCTTATGCGGACAATGCGGCGAGCAAGCTGCCGGTTATTATACTTTAAGTAACTACGCCTGAGGGTGCCCCACGTGGGGCACGAACCTCGGCTCAGGGCGTTACCGGGGGATGAGGGGACGGACTTTTACTAGTTACGTTACGACTAATTGGGGACGGTCGGATTACTCATTATGGTAGCTGGGGCCGCTTGGCCGGGCCGAGACTGGGTGGGACGTAGCGACGCGCATCCTCGTCGGCAAGGATGGTATCGTGGTGATCCGTTGTGTGGTAGATTCGAAGAGTAATTAGTAGTACGACCACCATTTTAATATAACCGCAGCTGAATAACTTACAAATAAGACAAAGCTGTATGGAACTAAACCTTTGCCTACCTCGAACTAAATAAACAATAGCGACAAATTAACGAACCTCCTTTTTAAGGTACGATTTTTCCACAGACATGAATATTATATGTCTGTGGATTTTTCTAGTTAATGAATTTCACAAATTCTAAAAAAAAACCGCTACCTAAATGTCTGTTGACCCATTTTTTACGCATAAATTGACGGTAATACTATAGGTAGAAATATGAGTTTCAACTTTGGTTTATTTTATGCTCGCGTTTTAAAAATCATGTTCTTTTTTTAATAGTTAAGGGATGCAATTAATAGAAAATCATTTTAATATCTTGTTTTATCACAGAATTAAAGTAATAAATAAAAAAAAAATTGAGATACCTATTCTGAAAAAAATTAAAGCTACGATGTGACGTGGGTAATTTAATTACTTAATTAATTATTTGTTTTTACGTCAAGTAATATTTTCCAGTCAAAGGAATTAAAGCATTATATTAAAAATCCCCTATTTGTTATAGAATTTTCGGTAAAACTAGCGAGTTTCATATTCAAAGATAAGAGTTGAATATTTTAATAAATATTTATGAGTCGCTTAGTGACGCTCGCAATTATTTATGACAGTTCTGAATTTTTAATCTTCATTTAAATGAACGGTCAAGATAAGGCCCATATTGACTTTAAGCTTGCACTTAATTAACGTCTCTACTCTCTACCAATTTAATCTAAGGTTTATATTAAAAAACCAACTTATTTACATGAAAATTTAAACTTGTGTGTAAAGAATACCATAAATAGGACAAAATATACTTTATATATCGACGTGAGGTTTCATCTCAAGTATTGTTAACAAAAACTATGAGGATTTGTCAAGGCTCTGTTTACGAAATGCTTATAATTTTTATCCCCCTTATTCATAATCGCTGTAGAATTAAATTACTGTTAAAGTGTCCCCCGCCTCACTCTTTCGATCATATGTCACGTGCGTGTCAGACTTTGAAATTTAAACTATAAGGCGCCGATCCCACAGAGAGAGTTCTAGAGTTCCGAGTTCCGAGTTCTGCATTCCGTATTGACTATTGTTCACACAGCAAGCAGTCTAGAGTTCTAGAGTTCTGCAATATTCGCTACTGATTGCACATCATACACTTTTTTTACTTTCAAAGGCCCCACATAGCTTACAATCAACGCGGAATGCAAAACTCGGAACGCAGAACTCTAGAACTCTTCTCTGTGGGATCGGCGCCATACGTTTCATAACTTTATTATGAATGTTTAATTCGAACTTGGTTTCTGTACCGATTCAGATGAAAAACCGATTGGGACTACTGAATCGAATGGCTTCTATATTCCGATTTAAGACTTCCATTCGGAATGAGGCAGTCAATCGGTATACGATCGCGGTAAATTCAATGAAATAAAATTCATCCTACCGACCGAAATGGCGAGAAGGGGAATAAAGGGAATTAAATAGAATTTACACATATTCACACAATTCTGATATTAAACGAAGTTTATGTGGGAAAGATTCAAAGGTTCACATTAAATACGCAAATATATGTTAGTGGTCTCTAAATGAGCTCTGTTTATTGCATGCTCTGTGGTCACTAATGAGAGGGTTGTTGCAAAATGTGCCTACTTTTGAAATATTTTGACTATTTTCAACTCATTTTATGTTTCAGACATGAGACACATTTTTCGAATATTGTATATATTTAAATACTAGCTGTCCCCCGCGGATTCACCCGCGTTCCCGAGATAAAAACCCTATGTCCTTCTCCATACCATAGGCTATCTGCATGCCAAATTTCATGATGATCCGTTGAGTAGTTGAGGCGTGAAGGCGTAACAAACAAACTCACTTTTGCATTTATAATATTAGTTAGGATTTACCCTGTTTTGATGAGGGTTGATAGATTGTTGATAAGAGAGATTTTTTTATGTTAGTAGATGACAAATTGAAGAAGTGAACTGGCACTCAAGTGCAGTTCCCGGACGGAACACTTGCAACAGGTGAATGATTATCAAGTTATATCTGGAGGGCTATAGAACCAAGCTATAGCCCTCCTATGGCTTCCCCACGATTCTTTCCATTGGCGTGTCTTGGATTTTTTTAGTGGGCCCCTAAATGCCGATGTAATGTTCGCGAAAGTTATTTAAATTTGAAGTGTTGCCATCGATTTTTGGAATGTAGAATTTTGGGTTGGCAACCCAACATCCTGGGGTGGGCACCAGACCATTCTACCCAGCTCCACCCACCCCTCTCATATACGCCAATGATTCCTTCCTCACCAAAACCTAAAACATCACTGCCACTGAGTTCTCACAGCCATGAATTCTGATTTCTTTTCCATTCGAAAATTTGTTCGTATGAACGTGTATGTGAAGTCAATTATACCCATAAAGGTATCAATCCTCATATTTAGTATATCTCAATACATCGAAACTTTAAAATATAACCAGCGCAATATGAAATAAAATATTTATTCACAAAAATGACCTTGTGAACAGTTTTCCGACCATGGTGTGTTTTATTGTTTTTTTACGACCGCTGTTAAATAGCTCATGTAAAAAGTTTCCAGTATGTATATTGACCGTTGAGTCTAGTTAAATTATATATCAGTAATTAAACTTCTTTAAAATTTAGGAGGCATTGATGTCTAAGTACCTACTGCAGTAGAAGCGGAAGATCCCTGAAGATCGCTTTTGAAATAAAATACCCAATCTAATAAATGTACCTACATTTAAATTAATTTTGAACTATTTACCTACAAGAAAATCCTGATTTGCTGTCAAAATGTTCGGTACAACCAGCTAAGATGTTTTTATACATTTAATATTGTATACACTTTTCTTTTCTGTGTAAGGCCATGTAAAGTATAGGCCTGTGTTTATACAAAATCTCACCATGGTAAGTGATGATGTGGCCGGTGGAAAGCACACAAAGCCTAGAAGGAACTGGCTGTCAATTGTAGCTGTAAGAACACACTGATAGGTGCTTGGCGACAGATTTTCAACATGAGGGTAGTTGCCAGCCAAATGCGTACTACAAAGTACCATGGTTTCCTCACGATGTTTTCCTTCACCGAAAGCTCCGTAAGTCAAGACCTTAGTTATCATCGCCTTAAAACACTATAGATATGGAAAATTTTGTTCTCGTTTCGGCAGACGTATAATTATTCCATTAGAACATAATAATTAATTCTAGGGCTCTAGAAATATTTTATACCTCAAGATAAGCACCAAGGCTCATTTTAAAATCTTCGTTAATACAAATCCTGGCATAATTCTTCGAGGGATCGACTCTCGCAGAAATATAAAGATGACATCAAACACTACGGATCGCTACTACACGAGTGTCGTCACAGACTATAAATTCAGACGAGATCATTATTGCTTTACTAACCTTGAATCAATAAATACCGGTAGCACGTGCAAACGCTACCACACACTGTTTAAGATACGTCATGGGTAAACAATAATAAATAGTGGTAAATAAAATAAACAGAGATTTTATAGGTAAATAAGTGTACAAAGTAATTTTAAACATTTTACGTCATGAACGAGTTTATTGCACCGGAGCTGTTTAAGTACTTATATCAATTTGGGTTACTACGTTAGCTAAGTGTATACTGTGGCTTATTACAACCATATAAATTACAAAATGGCTATCGATACAGTCTACTAAAGCGTGCCTCCAAATATCCCTATACATATTTGGATTCCCTATATTATTTAAGAACACTTTCTCAAATGGTTTTGAAGAGATTTTTGCGGGGTTGGCAACGCGCGATTGATATCCCTAGACACCCCTGGTGTTGCAAGCGTCTATAGCCTGCTGTAACCGCTTACCATCAGGCGGTAGGTGTTTGCTACTTTTGTGCACATCACTGAGTGTGAGTACCTAAGTACCTATGTAACATAGATGTATGCCACTGATTTCAATGAGCACGCTCATAATCTAGATTGGAGCATCAAACAAGAAGTCACCCCATCATTAAAAAAAAAAACGCTTTCCAAACATGGCAATCAAATTAACACTTTCACTGAAGGGTACTCAGAAAACGTACTAAGTACCCATTTGTCTCAGGCATTTAGTTACTTTAGTTCAAAACAACTTGGTATTTGAAGTTAGCTAATAGATGGATTGCTTCATGCCGCTCGAGCCACAAAATAGTGTTGGGACTTACGTGTGACTAATAATATCGATGTTACGGTTAATAGGCGAAACGAATAATACGCGTTTTAAACGGATATCACAAATCAATGTAAAAAATACTAAATTAAAAAAATACGCATCGGTCGAGACCATGGGACCGTGGGGGTCCGAAGCTCGCCGTTTTGCTCGCACTTTGTCATCAAAATTGATCGAGACCTCCGGAGACCAGTGGGCGGGGAGCTTTTTCCGCACACCCATCAGCTTGGCCGTCCAAAGAGGAAACGCTGCCAGCCTTCTGGGAACCTCGCCGTTAATCGGAAGCAGCAGCAGACTTGAGGAAATTTTCTATATAATATTTTGTAATTTGTACATATTTGTTGTAAATAAGAGCGATTTGAAATACAAAATGAATGTTATCTGGTTATAACCAAAAGCTTTTGGTTAATACTATTAAGAGTAAGGAATAATTTCATAGTAGAAGGTTTAACGAGCTTAGTGAAGACGAGCATTTGGTTACTTTTGTTAGCACGTGCGAGTCGAGTGAGCGTTGCGAGCGAACCGTTAGGCGACATATATTTTATTTTCATTATTATTTAATTTATTTTGATGCAGTATTCATCAAAATCAATATGATCTAATAAACCACTTAGGATTGTCGCGATTACATTATTATTCTGCATACTGGCTTGCATAAATATATTACTCTACAATGCTACAACCACTATCAGCATCCATTATGTTATTATTATACATAACAGACGCAAATAATATTTCTTTAGTCAAACCTATTAAATGTTTGAACAAAGATCGACACTCGATAAAGAATTACAAGCATCTCTACAACTTGTATTGAAACTAATCTCACAAATGCTTTAAACAGCAAAGTAATTTGCATTCGGCACGTTTCAACGACTTTATTAGAGAAACCCAGGCCTCTGGGTTAACAATTTGGTGAAACTTTAGAGCCAAGCCCTAAGTCTCTTCTACCTAGTACTATATTTCCTTCTCTGTGCCTAAGTGATGAATTCTAATACCTACTAATATTATAAATGCGAATGTTTGTTACTCAATCATGCCGTAATCGCTGAACATATTTTGATGAAATTATCGATAGATCATACCCGGGAATAAAGCATAGGAAGAACATTTTTCTCGGAAATGTTAAAAGCAGGAAAAGTAATTCCTAAAAGTATAAAATAAAAAAGTTTTTAGCAAAAGTTGACAACATTTAAAATATTTTTTTTTTTTCGGAAAATGAAGTAATAACTTTATGAAAATATTTCTTGACAAAAGAATTTTGGATATCGAATCCACATTATATTTTTTCCGATGCCATAAACTGAACATTGTAAAAAACACTAAAATTATCCAAATGGCTATATATAGTCTCGAATAGAAGCGCTCTATAAAAAGTAAATAAAAAACATATAACTTTTCCACTATGTATAAAGCTGTCCAAAATGTCCATCGCTGTTTACTACTGATGTAAAAACATTTTTCCCTAAACACATCCTATAACTGCAATATTTCACACTATTTTGTAACAAAGGAGTAACATCAAATGGGTTCGCAGAACGTCCGTCCGTCGGTAATCGACCGTTGAGCCCCGGGGCATACACATGGATATAATGAATGGGTTCGCCGGAATGCCGGACTGGAATCGATCGTCGATGTATGAGATCCCTTTAAAGGTAGGCGTCTACTATATAATCGCGCTCCAACTGCGTACTGTTTTTGCAACACTGATACTACTCTAATGCAGACGGTATAAGAAATCAAAAATAAGCCGTGGTTTTCTCAAGGTAGTATAGAATGGATTTTCAGGGTAAGAAGAGATTTTAGCTGTGATGGTAACGCGCGATTGATACTGGTGTTGCAAGTATAACGGGTACGGTAATCGTTTAGCAAAAAGCACGCATTTCTTTATTTCATGTTCACTATTATCCGGCTATCATCAGGTAGTTCACCTGCTTAATTGGGTTGGGACTCATCGAGAGTATTTTTTTTGTTGGTACGCTATCTCACCATGGTAAGTGATGATGTGGCCGAAGATGGCAAATACACAAAGCCTAGAAGGAACTGGCTCTCGAGGGCAGTGAAAGCTCAAGCTCACAGTAGGATTTGAACCCAGGATCTTCGTCTCGGCATCCTACGTCACTACCACTGATCTATCATCCCCTTAAACGAGCATAATCCGCGCGAGCAGCCTTAATATTCCTTGTCGCTTTGGAACTTTGCTTTCTGAAAGTATCTATCTAACACCTGTGTATAGGCTTTCTACGAATATTTGAGGCATTTGCCATTTTTGGTCTACACAACACTTTACTGATATAATATTATTTATTTTTGTATCGAAGATGCTGAAAATTCGATCAAGAATTCGAAATTCGCGAATTACACATGTAAATAATGGACACTTACCTTTACACGATTAAAAATCTTTCTTTTTCTTCCAAGCCGTTGCAGATGTTTTTGTATTTACATGGTTTCAACCTCCCTTGACTTCATCTGTTTTAGTGTATGTGGTTTTTTTATTCGATGCTATTCCTATTGGGAATTTACCGTAGAATCTTGGTATTTTAATTATGCTAAAAGTATTTATGCACTCGCTTTTTCGGGTTCTGTTTTCTCGGTTAGATTTAGGGTTTTCATTGCTGGAAAAAACATGTTTGGGTTAATTAAGGGAAGAAGTTTCTTTTTCAAGGATACCTACTAGTTACGCTTTCAGCGCTTTCTATCATACAAACTCTTCAGCGTAACAAAATTCAGCTGCTAAAGAAGTACCATGCACATGCAGTCGGCAAAAAAAGCATACGGCCCGCCTGATGGTAAGCGGTTACTGTAGCCTATGGAAACTTAGTCTTGTGAAGCCACGGATGTTGCAATACCCAGGGCATCACGCGTCACCGACCCTTCCCTCCTCCCCTATGAGCTCTGGTAACCTTACTCACACGCAGGAAAACAACATTGTTATTTGACAGAAGTATTCTATGGTGGACCTAATTTACAGAGCTCCTTAAAGATTACCTGATGTTATGTGGTTATAGCCGCGTTTGCAATACCATGGGGATTATAGTACGTGCTACTAAAGATGAGACTTGATACATCTCGTATTTGACATCTGACGTCGTTGATGATAACTTTTCTTTAGCGGTATTATGTCTGAGGCGGGAAGAGACCGCTAAGAAGAAGTCATTATCTTCGACGTCAGACGTCGACAACGTGGGTGTCAAGTCTCATCTTTAGTGGCACGTATTATACCAATGTGCTGCCGACCTTGAAGAGCTCTTTTTACGCCTTTTGAAACAAGACTGGAAGTTTCCTAAACAAGAGTTCACTGCTAAATAAACACTACCTAACTAAACTGTAAGTTTAAAACAGTTTAAAATATTCAAGTAACGAACTCTCAATTGAATTTAAAATGGCACGGAGTCGCTTGTGAGTGTAAAACTAATTTCAACTTCTCGAAAACATTTACCAGTCTCCAAAGTAAAATAAAACTGTAGTTTTTAAGTTTCAATCCATTAAATTTTATGTTACGGCGCAAATGTAAAATGTAAACACTGACAGTTTATAAAAGGAATCTGACGATTGATAAATAAAAACATTAAAATAATGTAACGCGAAGGCCGTCTCAATGCCACTTGTGTGATCGTTACCTTTATATATATTTTGTGGGCGCCAATAATGCAATAAATGTATTTAGGGGTATGATTGGATAGTTAATTTTTTTGCTATTTAATTTTTATTGTTAATAAGTCTATGTATTTTATATTGTAATAATGCCATTCAGACATAACGCAAGTTTTTTATGGATAAATGAATTGAAATGAATTGAATTGAATTGATTGGATAGTTAAGGCTTCTGTTCCAACAAGCAAGCGAGACGAAGAGATATAACTGGCTTCGGGGCCCTATTTCAAAAAGCTTACTAGAAATGTATTCAGGGCGATCGCATTTCAATATGTTGGGGTTCAATAGGGTGGTTTTTCACTTATTATTTTCACAGGCATTTAAATCGTGTCGTATAACACAACATTTTTATGTAATACTTAAGATCCCACCAAAAACATTTATATGTAAAATGTTGCCGCCAAGACATATGGCTCGTATTGTCAAAAAGTCATCAGATCTCATGTAGAGCCAAGCTTATAACTCTACATGCACTTACTCTACAAGCCCTAACTTCACAAACTCTACACACCGTAGTCAAAATATGTGGCTTGGCCGTTTCGCTACCGTCACATGGGAATAAGGTGAAAAATGTATTCACTGTTCATTACTTTTTTGTTATTCAATAGTTCTTGTAGTAGTGAAACGGCCAAGCCACATATTTTGACTATGGTGTGTAGAGTTTGTGAAGTTAGGGCTTGTAGAGTAAGTGCATGTAGAGTTATAAGCTTGGCTCTACATGAGATCTGATGACATTTTGACAATACGAGCCATATGTCTTGGCGGCAACATTTTACATATAAATGTTTTTGGTGGGATTTCACTTCTTTTTGTAAGTTGCTTATGTTTTTTTTTTGTTTGAAATTTCCAAGTTTTATAATTTTTTTGTTATTTGTGTACTAATACAAGCTTACATACCAAATTTCAGCTTTCTAGGACTTCAGGAAGTACCCTATGAGTTTTGATGATCATCAGTGAGTCAGTGACGAAATCGGGGTTTTTTAGATATCAATAAAATCAAAAGTATAAAAGCTATGTTATTGAAACATAATATGTTTAATACGTTTACTATTGACATCATGTCCTGAGAATTTTGTTTATCTGGTATAATCCAAACCCAAGCTATGAGGGTTCAAAAAAACGACGAAGCGCTTCGAGAAAAGGTAGGTAGTGCCCTTTCGCTTCGCTTGGCTGTCTTGGCGGGGGGCACTTCCGTGCCCCCAGATACCTTACCTTTATTAAGATTCATCGCATAGCATAGCTTAGTTAATGTGAAAACAAGTAAGTAAAACAAGCGTTGTAAATATAAAAACTTAATTTAGTGTAAATGTGAAATGCGGTTAAACCAAAACAAAATTGAATGTGTGTGATTTTAGTGGTGGAGTTTGCGGTTTGAAATTGATTATAACAAATTGTTATCATTATTATAATGTAACATGTATAGTTCATCATTATTTGCCGGCCCTATTCCTAATTATTTGTGGTCGGCTTTTTTCATTCGGCTCTTCAATCCGTAATATCAGCATTAATTTCATTCTTACTCATATCATCTTTCACACAATCCATCCTTCTCTTTTTCGGTTTTACTCTTCCCGTATATCCATCTCCATATTCACAACTATTTTAGTCACTTGACTTACATCCATCATAATATCTCCATACCACAACCAACGGTTACCTCAACATGACATTATAGAAAATGGTAATTTAATGAAAAAATAAAATGAAAAGTTAATTTATTTCCACCAGAATGCACAGAATAAAAATAGGTAGATCTATCTATACATCTAAAATAATAACAATAATAAAGAAAAATAAAACAGTAACAACAATAATAATAATCTGTGCGTCGCGGTGTAAAAAAGGCCCCGACTCAGTATAAAGTTGTGGGTTGTTGTGGGAGAGTTGTTTCATGTAGGAGAGGTGGTAAATTCAACTGTATGTACCAATTTAACGTTCATAAGTGCCGTACTAGGGCCTAAACTGAATAAATGACTTTTTGATTTTGATTTTGATTTGACATCATTGGCCAATCAGACAAAAGAATCAGCCGCCAGCATTCTGGGAACGTTGCCCTCTAACAACAATTTTTTCATTTAGGTTATTTAATTTTGTTTAAGTAGGTTTTATATTTTTTAATGGGGAAGTTATTGTCCGATTAGTTTTAATTTGTTTTCTTCTACAAAACTTCCCAAAAAAGTACATCTTAACTGGTTGGGTACTTGTTGTAATATGTACAAACGGCTACAGAACAAGCTATACATTTACCCCCTTATTCATAATAAAGTTATCAAATGTTGATTAGCTAAAATTCCGAAGTCTTTATCTGACAGGTGACATTTGGTGATCGAAAGAGTGAAACGGGGCACACTAGGTATTACACTGATTTAGTTAAAAAGCGATTATGAATAAGAAGGTTACAGTATAAGCTGACCTCTCATTGTACGGAAATCCCATACAATGCGAGATCAGCTTATACTGGAAATGTATAGCTTGATGTTTAGCCGTGTGTACTATTTTGGGAAAATTTATTATATTGCATACACTTCTCAGCAAATGCAATCAATGAGAGTCAGAATATTCTTAAGTGCCTGCGGTGTTATTAGAGTAAAGGATTTGGAATTAGTAGATACATCTTGCCTTGTAGTTCTAGCTATCTTGACTTTAATGAATTCTTAGTAGGTATTACAGAATGAAACAACATATCTATAATATGTTAAGGCTGTTCGTATATGTATCTCATCATACCCCGCGCCACATCACCACATCGTGGTGTTTGTACCAACTCAAGTACAAGATTGGGTTATTTTCAGGTGCAATTTTTGTACACTCTAACGCATAAAAAAGAAGACAGGTTGTAGGCGTTTTTTTTAAACATTCGAATTTGAGCGGCAAAGAGGTTATGGTCTTTACTTTTTTTTAAATAGTTTAATTTTTAAAAGGTCGCATCGGAGCGCAACTAAATCTAATGAGGTTTTACTTATTTTTTAGCATGTAAATATTTGTGTTTTTAAGACAATAATTATAATAAATTTATTTTATAATATTTCGGATATTTATGCTTAGCACTACTATCTCTGTCGTCTACACAGGTAATAGGCTACTTTCCTGAAAAAAACTAATTAGTCCGTCATTTACATTATCAAAAAATATTAGACACGTTTTTTTTCTTTTGTCAATTAATCAAAAAAATACGAAGATATCGTGTTCCGCGTGACGTCACGGTGTGGTACACTTTTTAGGAACAAGTGACGTCACGAGCCCCATTCCCGAACTTAGTCGCGCTTTATCTTCGTCAATTGTTAATGATTTGGTAAAGCAAAAAATACGTGTCCAATATTTTTTGATAATCTAACTGACGGACTAATTAGAATTATTATATTTTTACCCAGGCAACATCCCTATTGTTTTAAATTCTGTATTTTTAATGAGCGAATTATTACATGTGCAGTAAATAAATTTAGTAAATGAATTATTACATGTGCATTCAAAATAGCCACACCTACTTAAGAATTGGTATAGTTTTCAACCGACTTCAAAAAAACGAGGAGGTTCTCAATAAGATTTTTTGTTGTTACCTCATAACTCCGTCATTTATTAACCGATTTGGAAAATTCTTTTTTTGTTTGGTCCCATTGTCATCAGATCAGGATTTGATTACTTCTTAGTGTACTTTGAAGTCGGTTTAAGTTTTTTGTAAAACAGTTTTTTCAATTGAAAGTCAAAGCTATTTATTCAGTTTAGGAAACCACTCAGAAGTCGAAGCTACTAAAGCTGGGAAGCCTTCAACTGAATAACCGGCTGGAAACTGAACATGTACACACGGCTACAGATCAAGCTATACATTTCCAATATAAGCTGACCTCTCATTGTACGGAAATCCTATACAAAGCGAGATCAGCTTATACTGGAAATGTATAGCTTGATGTGTTGCCGTGTGTACGCTTGCAGGAACAAACTTTAATAAATATTTTTTTCCCCTTCAATTGATTGAAAGATTGATGGATAAAACTGGACAAATAGACAGATTATTATATATTAAGTTCATCCTAGGAACATAAAACACACATGAAATTCATTCGACATAATGCATGTTGATCTTGCTGTATTGTAATGTATGTGGCTTATGTAAAACTGTTATGAATGTTGGCAGACCATAAATAAATAAACGATAAATCATCATTATCTTATCTTATCTAAAACAATGCAATTATTCAATCCTTCCATCAATTACAAGTATTAACGCGTCTTACTTAAAGCAATAAACATTCGAGTAGATTAATGTAACCAATCATTCATTCATTCATCGGATACATGCATTAATCTTGCCTTTGATCTATGCTAAAACAAGCATCGCTTAAAATAATACCACGTCGACTGTACATTTGAAAGGTAAATATTTAGTAAGTACGCACACCTTTTTACTGATCGTAGAGTAGCTATTTTTTGAAATAGTTTATATTTTTACCATTTGTGCTGGTTTCAGCGAACCGTTCGTGCGTTTTCAGGTGTTGAAACATGAACAATGATTTTACTTAAAAGTGACCAATGAAGTGTCGTTCAGTGTTGTTAGATATCTTGAAAATGATTCAATATGTGTTGGAGCCGGTTTTACTAAAAGGAGTGGAGTTAAACGTTGTTAAGGTATTATTTTATTATCTTCAAAGAAAACCAAAATCTAAAAAATGAACATTCTTTTGTCTTCTGACTCATTCTGGAAGAAGCTAAGTCTCATTCACTAAATGGTGTCTAAAATCTAAAAAATGTTAAAAATATTTTTGGAAAAACATAATGATAATGTTCTCTTGGATCAAAGCAAAGAATACCTAAAGATACTTCAACCGAATAAATCATGAATTTGTAAAAGGAACATACAATTCAAAAATGTGTGGACCATTACTTTTTTCGCCTTTTGCGTTATTACTATGAAATGAAATGAAATAATTTTATTCATTCAAATAGACCTTCACAGGCACTTATGAATAGTCAAACTCTAATACTCTAATGCACTACTAAATGGGGTAATTCAAAAACTTTGAGGTTGGAAAAACATTGGCAACCTCATAATTCGGTGACCACTTTAGACTTTTTAAACTTTTGACGTAAATCAAAAAGTCTTGGGAAACTCGATACTTATTATTAGG
Organism: Polyploca ridens; assembly: GCA_951394255.1. NCBI lineage: Eukaryota > Metazoa > Arthropoda > Insecta > Lepidoptera > Drepanidae > Polyploca > Polyploca ridens. The sequence goes on from OX596261.1 coordinate 3,427,051, forward strand.
ATAAGTAGAACAAATAACAATAACGCAAGGCTTGTGTATATCTTTGAACTCGTTTGAGTTATTTCGCATCAAAGTTTCTTCAATCTATTTTGTGTCAGACGTACAAGAAATAACACAAAGGCTGTCGCAAGCTTTTAAGAGATTACACCATTTCACAGCCGCCCCTTTTTGTGGCTCTCTTGGGCTTTACGAGACTTTTTAGTGATTTCAGTATGCACACGACCAAAAACCTTGAAGTCGATGTACCTAGCTGCCTTCTATATTTCTGGGCTTATTGACGATAAGTCTTTCGTAGGTCGCTGCTGGACATGGATATCACCAAAACCGTACCTCTCCTTTCGGTTTCTTGCCAACCACATCCAGCCCCATATGGCAACCTTATTGATTTCTCTACTTCATTCTTTATTTTGTCTGTTTTTGTTTTGTTTTTTTTTTTAGCTTTTGATTGAAATGTAATCATTTCTTATCGAAATGTCACCTAAATTTGAAAAAATCTGCGGAATCTGATAAAAAACATGCAATACTAAGTATATTTTCATACAATATTTTGGTATCTATGAATATATTGTAACTAATTCTCTCTATTCCAACACAACAAACCAAAACTAGAACCAAAAATACTGAATTGCACACTAAATACGTACACTAAATAAATCAAACTGAGTATCAGTTTTATGGTTTATGCAAAACTGTTTGAACTGAATGATCATCTAGCGCTCGCCGGCAGCTGCCGCGGCACCGCTCGCTTCGCTCGCTCGGCTCGCGCGCGGTATTGTCACAGTTCTAACCTAACCTAACCAACTGTATTTGGAGTGCCCCGATTTGGTTCTGGATGATAGAACATGTTTTGATTTATAGATTATTTGATAATTGTACAACAGTAAATTTTCTGATATGCATAAGTAAATTAGAGGTGCTATAAAAGTAAATTAGAGGTGCAATAAGTAAATTACAGGAGAGTCTTAAGTTTGCGTAATTTTTAAACAGAGGTGCAATTAAATATATCCCTTCTAAAACCTAGTCAATCAATGTGAATAATAAAGCTTTATGATTAGGTATTTTGTGTATTTTCCAGTTAATCTAGATGTAAAGAATATCTAATCTATTCCAGCCACTCTACCCAGCAATTTATCTTATAGTACTGTATTCCAACTTACTTGCCCTTTAACGTAACCTCTCTTATTATATCGTCTATCCCTTTCTCGTTTACGCGAAATGTAAATTGTTAGTGAAAGACGGCGAATGTTTGCTTACCGGAGATTAGCTGCAAACGGTAGAGTCAGTTGCACCAATCGGTATCTACAGGTCGGCACGACTGCATTCGAGTAATTTGATGAGTACAGACAGAAAAAAAATATTAATAATATTTTTCTTTTTCATTACTATGCATCGTCAAACACGTTTTTTGTAATTTTTCATTGTATGTTTTAAATACATTGAATCCTGTCCCCCACAATACGGGCTCTTGCCTAGCTTGGGTGTCAGTTTTGAATATTTTCGCAACAAATACATACATGTCTCTTGAGTGCATTAATCTTGTATAGCTGTTAAAATATGTGTGTTTTTATAAATAAATAAATTATTCTTGATTTTTTATTATTATTTTGTTATTGTACCTAATTTGTACATATTTATTGTACACTTTTCAAATACAAGTCAAAATTCACGATTACTCTATTAAAAATCGGTCATAATAATTTATTGGTATAATCAAGTTTTTTTTTTCTATTATTTAATAATACCTTTTGCACTTGACTGTTATGCTAACCGTACAGAATAGATTGCTTCTAGAGGTACCGGTAAGAGATTACATCTCGATGCGCGTCCTAGCCAGTTGCCTACGTTACTCGGATTCGTTATAAATAACTTTTGTTGCATTTTTACGGGCGTTTACGAGCGAGAGAGCATATTTTTCAGTGTGAAGTGTATTCGGGTTCATAACTTTGTTTAAGCTATGGATATGATGATGTAAACAGTCCGAAGATGATGTAATCGATCATTTTTTTCCGCTGAAGTATCATCTCTTTGGGTATTCTTTGCTTTGATCCAAGAGAACATTAACGTTATGTTTTTCCATAAAGTTTTTTTTTTTTATTTTAGACACAGTTTAGTGAATGAGATATATTCTGAGCAAGAATTTTAATATCCTCGGTTTAGCTTCTGAGTCAGAAGACAAAAGAAAGTTCATTTTTTATAAAATCCTACAGAACCTAAAAAGCTATTTTCAAATTTTCTTGAAAAACTTCCAGTTTTATTTTAAATAAAAATTATAAAAAACCGACTTTGCACTTTAAAACTTTCGAATTGGGATTTCCAACGAACAATTTCATCGACTTCGGAATTGGAACCGATTTTACAGATTCCATTTGCAATCCGATTAGAAAAATCCGTTACAGACAGACCAAAATAAGGTGAACCGACTTCACTTTGTTAGTGGCCTGGAAAAATATGACTAGGGCTGCCTCCACTGATGAGAAATGAAAATGAATCTTGAAATGAAAATAGATTGTAGTATTGACTATTGGAACCGCATGTCGAGAAAATTGAACATTATTATTATATGTAACTAGCCGCCCGGCGCGACTTCGTTCGCGTGGTGCTACCCTACCCTACCCTACCATATTTGTTACTCAGTCACGCATCAACAACTGAACGCATTTGGATGAAATTTGGCACGCAGATAGAATATGTTCTGGATTAACACATAGGTTACTTTTTATCTTGGGAAAGCAATATATCTTTAGGGTACGCGGGTGGAACCGCGGGGCGCAACTAGTTATTTTATAACAAAACGTTGATAAAAAATAATTAAGTTATCAAACGTTGATTAGAAAATTCCGAAGTCTTTATCTGACAGGTGACATTTGGTGATCGAAAGAGTGAGACAGGGCATACTATTACACTGATTTAGTTAAAAAGCGATTATGAATAAGGGGGTAATAGTTTTGTTTCATTTTACCAATATTATTTATCTATTATAGTTTGTACAACAACTGTTTTTTAGAAATTTGGCAAATATTTTTTGCACTGCCAGATAGTTGGCAAAAAATAAGCTATTTTTACTTTTGTCAGCCACAGTGGAAAATTTGTTTTGCATGCGATAAACGATAACAAAACCGAGTGTGTAACACACTTGCCTAGAAAAAACTATTGAGTTGGTACACAACTTTGCATAGGTACGATCAGCAACACAAGTAGCTGAATAGAGCCACATTAAGGGCGGTATGTAAGCTAAACGTCATAAACAGGGTTCGCTATTTTAGTGGTTTATGAATGAAAACATGAAAGAAATAGTAATATATGAACATAAACATAAAACCAAGATACTAATTAACAGATCCGTGTTTATGTAGATTTTATAAAACACATAAAGATTTCGGGTATTTGGAAATTTGATCTGTTAAGCTAGGTACTATATTGCTGGCCGTACAATCAGTATGTAAAATCTCGATGAAACTTGGTACACATAATGATTTTTATTCTCCAAAATACATATGACTGTCGGAAATGCTGGTAAAATCCTGCTAATGTTGTAGATTTCCAAGCAGCGTCGATTAAATTGGTTCCACAAAATTGTACTAAACGATTTGATTAATTATCACCGACCACTTAAATGTTGGTCATTTTCTATCATTATTTCAATTTATCGCACGTAGATGATAAATCATGAAGCTTAAATATGAAATGATTAATGGTATCGAGCGAGAAGGTTGGAATTCGATCACGTAGAGTTTGAAACTGGTTATAGATTGAGATCGGGAATGCAAAGTCATTTATCATTGTGAGTATATTTGCTATAAAGAGGGTTATTTCAACTCTATGTTTTTATAAGATTGTGAGCGTATTTTTGAAAATATATACTTTTTTATATATTTGTTAGAGAGGTAGAGCGTAGCGTTTATTCGCTCGAAGAGCAGCTCGACTGGGGACCTACCTCAACTTTACAGTATACCACAGCCAAATAACTTATATTCCTGCGCGTGAGTAAGGTCGCCAGAGCTCATTGGGGAGGGAGGAAGGGTTAGTAATGCCCCGTGTGTTGAAAGCGCATATGGCTACGGTTCCCGCTTACCATTAGAGGGGCCGTACGCTTGTTTACCTTCGTCGTATAAAAAGCAAAAAGTAAATATATTCGCAAAAATTTCTTCATACCAATTATTCCCGAATATTTATGTCACTGTTTTTCTGTTACCTAGATATCTTCAAGACAAGATTACCTATTCACGCATTTTCTGGCCACTCCTTTCTAGGGGGTCGATGGCAAAACGTAAGGACATTTAAAATCCCACCAAAAACATTTCTATGTAAAATGTTGCCGCCAAGACATATGGCTCGTACTGTCAAAAAGTTATCAGATCTCATGTAGAGCCAAGCTTATAACTCTACATGCACTTACTCTACACGCCCTAACTTCACAAACTCTACACCTTAGTCAAAATATGTGGCTTGGCCGTTTCGCTACCGTCACATGGGAGTAAGGTAAAAAATGTATTCACTGTTAATTACTTTTTTGTTATTCAATAGTTCTTGTAGTATTGAAACGGCCAAGCCACATATTTTGACTACGGTGTGTAGAGTTTGTGAAGTTAGGGCGTGTAGAGTAAGTGCATGTAGAGTTATAAGCTTGGCTCTACATGAGATCTGATAACTTTTTGACAGTACGAGCCATATGTCTTGGCGGCAACATTTTACATAGAAATGTTTTTGGTGGGATTTCACTTCTTTTTGTAAGTTGCTTAAATTTTTTTTTTGTTTGAAATTTCCAAGTTTTATAATTTTTTTGTTGTTTGTGTACTAATACAAGCTTAAATACCAAATTTCAGCTTTCTAGGACTTCAGGAAGTACCCTATGAGTTTTGATGATCATCAGTGAGTCAGTGACGAAATCGGGGTTTTTTAGATATCAATAAAATCTAAAGTATAAGAGCTATGTTATTGAAACTTAATATGTTTAATAAGTTTACTATTGACATCATGTCCTGAGAATTTTGTTTATCTGGTATAATCCAAACCCAAGTTATGAGGGTTCAAAAAAACGACGAAGCGCTTCGAGAAAAGGTAGGTAGTGCCCTTTCGCTTCGCTTGGCTGTCTTGGCGGGGGGCACTTCCGTGCCCCCAGATAATAATTTATTTATAAAACCGGCCATGTACGAGTCGGACTCGCAAATGGAGGTTTCCCTACAATATTAACTAACTCATTGTGCTATGAAAACAAAATACCAAAAAAAAGACATTTGATGTATGGTAATTTTTAATATTATTTCATTTTTATTATTGTTATAGCGGCAACAGAAATACATATTCTCTGAAGATTTCAGCTGTCTACCTCTTACCGTTCATGAGATACAGCCCACTGACAGACAGATGGATGGACGGACAGAAGAGTCTTAGTAATAGGGTCCCGTTTGGCAACGAAATCATTGGGGTACGGAACACAAAAAAAATTGACAGCTAACACTTATGGTATAAAGATTTTTCCTTTTTTCCAAAAATATAGGTCCTACAAAATACATTCCATGTCTCTTATTTAACGTTGGTCCTTTATTAATATTTCCTAATTGAAAAGAAAAATAAAGGAGAACAATAACATGGAATTCCAGAGCAGTCTCTTCACATTTGCTGAACCTAAACGATTCCATTTACCGCAAACGTTTTCTTAAGCAACAAGTACCTTTCATACCACGGACGTACCCGCAAACACTCTATTTACTTCGCAAAATACCCTTTTTGAGATTTACGTGTTCCTTTCTTTTTCCCCGCGGAGAAAGGGTATAACTCCAAGGTGATTTGCACTTTCTTAACAGCATTTTAATGTTGAAAATCGTTTGCTGTATCGGAGTGAAGTAAAAGGCCACTGTCTGTATTGTGCCATGTTAGGATAACCTTATCAACCTGTTTGTTTTTTTTTTGTTTGTAGCTGGAAGGATCTTAATAATATATTTATGAATGCTTCTGTGTCTACGCACCGGATTTAGAGTTTAGAGAATTTAGAGAAGTCCAGATAGGATCTCTAGAATTAGAATTGGTAATGTCATTATGATTGGCTTCTGGCTTCGAATTTCGGATATCGCTGATATATGAACAAAATAAATTTTATTACATATTTGTTCAGCCCCCCTAGACAAGATGGTTGTCGACAATCCTTATCGTTAGTAAACGATCAACCTTTGTATGGGATTGACATAAGAGATTGTTAAAATCACGTGATATCTCGATTGTCTACTGGCCCAGGCGGTATTAAGATAAGTGAGCCAGGAGTGTAATAATCAATGCACTCGCGTGTCATACGACGTTTTTCAACACACTTGCGAGGAAAAAACAGACTTGTATTTTGCAATAAATGTCACTTTACGAGCGAGTGTGTTGAGTGTTGAAAAATAAATTATTATATATCTGTCCTGCTTGAACATTCGCCACTCTCTTACAATAATGATAAGTAAAGTAATAATACTACGCGAGGCGACCTTTTGAATAATTGTGCATATATGAGTAATTACGTTGGTAACATTTTAATTGGTATTTATCGTGTTGTCACCTTTATAGAGTGAAGTAATTCTTATAAGGAAAAAGTTATTACTAGCTGTCTGTCCGTCGCCGTCGGTCGTTCGTCAGTCTATCAGTGGGCTGGTATCTCATGATCCGTATTAGGTATACTAGGTTGCAATTTTCATAGAATGTTTATTTCTATTGGCACTATAGTAATAAATATGAAATAAAATCCTTTTTGAGGATTTTTTTTGTTGCGCCTACCATTCATTTCATAGCAAAGTTGAGTTTGTTAATCTCCGTTATGAAAAAAATCTCCGTTGGTAAAAAATCTTTTTTTTAAATTAATAACGGTTGAATTTCGATCACTTTTTGGATCACTAGTAAACTCTAAATAAACTGCTAACTGTTGATAGCGGCTCATATGCGTTGATCGCGTGTGGTTATGACTGATTGCCACATCACCGCGTCATTTGAGAATTTTCCACTCATGTTTATCAGCACCCATTCAGGTCTACTTTGGCCTAAACACCGCTGTATATGCTTATACCAGTGGCTCTCATAGTAAGCCTACGCGTGTATTTGGAGTTTACATTATGTTTGTGGAAATAAGTTATAGTCATAGATATAGAATAATAGTAGAGTGATTGTAGTACGTACCGTGATATTGTGAAATTTAATCCGTTGGATCGCGCTTAAAAGAATTACAACAATAAGTTCTTTATTTAATTTTTTATAGTAGCTTTTTTTGAATGACTGTACTTGCATCGTCAACCAATATACTAATGTATACCAAATATCAAGTCAATCCGACCACTGGAAGTGGGTGAAATTCGACCTGCAAGATTCCACCCGAACAAACATACATACATTGCATGTTAAAAAAAGCTTGTAAAAACAATTGTTACCGTAGGAAGTGCGTCCCTCGGTTAACAAATGTAATTCACGAATCTGTGGCAGGGGACTAGTAAGTCATTTGTACGATATATCTTTGAATGTATCTATATGCAAATAACTGCTAACGCTTCGCACAAGGTAATGCTGTTTACGCTATCACTCTATCTAATATTTTATCTCTATGGTTATCATCTTTTTTCTTTTACGATATTTCAATTGTGTCACTGGTTGTCAAGTGCAGTTATTAGAATACTCGTATCCATACATAATAAATAAAATAATAATATACTAAGTATATCATACAAATCAGAATCTTCTTTAAAAAAAAACAACTTTTAAAAATATTTCTTACTTACTGACTATTTTACAAGCTTTTATTTAACTTGCAATGTATGTATGTAACTATGTTTATTCGGGTGGAATTTTGCTAGTTGAATTTTCCACTTCCAGTGATCGGATTTACTTGATTTTTTATACGAACGATAGAAGACAATGCAAGTACAATCAACAAAAAGTACAGTCACTTAAAAAAGCTTGTATTAAAACTGAAATTTTTAGCAAAAAAATATTTATTTAGCTAAGATATAGTTTATAGGCTAGAAAGACAGGTAGACGTCGTTTTTATCCCTAACGGGAACGCTAAGGCGATATCGCTGGGGACATCTTAAAAAATCATTTGAAAAAAAAAAAAATGCGTTCACTTCGATGTAGTCTATGGTGGTTTTCAAAGCCTATAAGGCATTGCCAGGTTCGATAGACGGGTAGGTAGGATACCTTACATCTATCGAACGTAACCGTATGCTTCAAATTGGCCAGTATAAAAATCTCAATTCTATTTTTTTTTTGTTAATTTTTTCTTGACCATGGATACTAAGTCCTTCAGTCGCATACATTTTATTAATTATATCACTTTAAATATAGTCCGCACATTCACTTTCACATAGTCCGCATGATCAGTCACCGTCAAGTCATGTTTTAGTAAAATGGTAGTCATTGTACTAAAACTTGTCACGGACTTTTTGAGACAACTTGTAAAGTCACGATACACATATTCATTTCATTTCACTTCATTGGTGCACATAGATTGATCTTTATTGGATAAAATACCACCGATAATATGCAATAAAACTCAAAATACACGAATTTATCAAATAAAAATGAAACTGCTACGTCACTGCAAGTTCCCGCCAAAAAGTCCTTCAAAACTATAAAAATGATAAGTGCCTTTGCAAGGTGAACACACATTACTAATAATAATCATCGCCGACGTTTGTTCAAGACAGTATACCTAGTTGAAAGCAGTCATCTGTGCTCATTACCGTCTAGTCTAGACCCCACTCAAGTGTAACTAACATTTCGTGTCATGTCACGTTAACTTTCACTGTGCACTGACATAGGGCACTTAAGTTGTTAGTCTTGAGCAAGGAGGATCAATGGCCCTGATTCTCTTGTTCACAACTAAACTAATTTTAGTCTCACTATGCCTCTAAAGAACATAAGAAAAGGATGTAAGAAATTTAGTCCTGTCAAATTAGTCTAATGCTTGTTTTCAATATAAATTTAGTCGCCTCTATCGCGGTTACGTCTAAATACCCAAATGAAGGCTAATTTGACAGCTTTAAATATGTTCTATCCTTTTTCAATAATGTTTGTAAGAAAGAGATGTGATGTGACTAACACCAATGTCTTGAGTAAGGTTTGTTAAACACTGGGTATTTTTCAGGAAGGTATAGAATTTTTTGCATTGTAATTGTCATGTGACAGTAAAGATTATTCGTATTGTTTTGTATATTTAGTACTAGATGTCCCGCGCGGTTTAACCCGCATTCCCGAGGGATCGTATGTTTTCCCGGGATAAAAAGTATCCTATGTGTTAATCCAGCACATATTGAATCTGTGTGCCAAATTTCATCTAAATCCGTTCTGTAGTTTTTGCGTGAAAGAGTAACAAACGTCCAATCAGACAAACTTTCGCGTTTATAATATTAAGTAAGGATTGTGTCTTCGCTTTTTCTTACTGCCGGTAAACAAGCGTACGGCCTAGTGGTAAGCAGTTACCGTAAAATATGCTCAAGCAAAGTTGTAGTGCTTGTTTCTATCTCAAGTCATCTCTGTTCAAAGTCAAAGCCATTTATTCAAGTTAGGCCTTAGTAGGGCATTTAATGAATGTCAAAGCTACTGAAGTTACCACCAGTTCAGAAGTCTTAGCTAAGTTTTCATCCCAAAAATGGTCATAAGCCAATTATCCCCATAGATTTCCAAGAACGATTCTGATCTGCATGTATCCAGTATCCGAAGCAGTATAATTTAGCTGTTGCAAATCGTTCACTCCTAACGCACGAACTACAATCATTCTTTTTCTGAACTTTATGGCTTCGAATATGTTTTAGACTCTTATATACTCTGGCATACGAAAGTAGAACCTGAAAAAGAGCGGCAAATTAAAAAAAAACTAGATGTGGTATCACTAAGTATAGTAGGAATAAATTGTTTTGATACTTTACAAAAGTAATTATTTGCATGTAAATGTGTTAAATTTTTACATAAACTCGTTATATTCTATATAGAATTCTTTTAAATAAATAAATATCCTGGGATATTCCTCACAAACGGTTATCTGATCCCAAACTAAGCGTACTATATAGTATATTCAAATAAAAAAAAAAAAACTAGTTTATATTTTTTTACCTTCGTAGAACAATATGGATAGATGTTTCAGTGATTTGCGACTTTAGAAGTTCATTTAGCATATTGTAGAATATTAAAGTGATCGATAGAATGAGAAGGTGGACACTATAACACTGATTTAGCTATAAAGCCATTATGAATAAAGGGTTAGTATCAAAACTGGTTGAATTAAAATAGAATGTTGCCATGTAAAGAGTTTCAATTACAGCCAGGCTCAACTTTCGTTTGCCAGACTCTAGTAATACAAGTATCTTAAGACAGTGTTGCTTGAAGCTTGATATACAGCCTCATTGCTCTCGTGTAATGGAATTTATCACGTGTGCCTGTAGCGTAAAAGTCTTATCTTGAGCGCATAATCGATAGACTCGTAACGCGGCTTGAACACGGTAAGGTCTGAGGCGCCGATCCCATAGCTAGGTTGTCTAGTGTACTGAGGTCAGAGTTCTTCACTGTAATCTATGCGGAGTTTTAGATCATTGCACACAGCGACCACGGCGGTTAAGAAGAACGCACGTAGAACTCTAGACCGCTCGCTGTGGGATCGTTGTGATTGTGACGAATTACAGCGACTTTACCGTGCCTCTGCGTGACGTTATAACTCTCAAAGAAAACTTTCAGTAGATGTTTTTTTTTATTGTAAAAAAGTTTTTAACCTGTCAATACATATTAACAAAAATATATTTCAAGGGACTGCTATTCAAGTGATTATTTTAATCAATATACTGTACTAAACTACTCGCAGGTTAACACAAAACAATACGAGCGGAACCCCGGGGGAAATTTGATCCTGTCTCGAAAACCGCATCGAATTTAATCATGTTCATAGCACAGCTAGTGGTGGGAAACATGCCTGTAGTGTAAACCTTTTGTATTATATCATGCAAGATTTATTATTGTTTAATAACGCATGTAGTTTCTTGCCGGAGTCTTCTCAGTTTAAGTGTATTCCGAACCGGTGGTACATTCAACTGTATGTACCAATTTAACGTTCATAAGTGCCTTACTAGGGACTAAACTGAATAAATGACTTTTTGATTTGATTTTGATTTTTGATTTGAGTGAGTAATTGTTTCAACTTCATCGACAGTTAGTCGAGCTAAGCTGTATTGTATTATACTAAAAAAAACGTATTATTGATATAAACATACCTATTTACAGCAAATATACAAAATATAATCTATACAGGTCGTTGTTTTGGTCAGCGACGAGCGACTCAAGGTCGGTGATACAAATGATACTGGTGCCAAAAAAAAATCTTTATTTAAAAAAAAACATCCTGTATATAGAAAATTTCCTTACAAGGCTCGGCAGGCTGGCAGCGTTTCCTCTTTGGGAATGCTGTATTCGATATTTTACTTTTACGACCACACACGTAAGTTTTAAGACAGATAGAGTGTTTAGTGTTTATTCGCTCAGAGAGCAGCTCGACTGTGGAAGTACCTCCTCCTTACAGAATGCCGCAGACAAATAACTGTATGTTGTGTTCCTGCGCGTGACTAAGGTCGCCAGAGCTCATTGGGGAAGAACGCGTGAGTGATGCCCCGTGTGTTGCAAGCGTCCATATGGCTACGTTTACCGCTTGCCATCAGGTGGAGGCACTTATGAATAATCTGACTATAATACCGATTTGGAAGATTGTATTTGCTGAGAAGAGCCTACAATAAACCCATCAAAAAGCTTAAGCACTTATTACACCTTCCTATTTTTAGGATCCTAACTAGGAAATAGGAACGTGTAATCGCAGAAAGAACGGTTAGTGTCCTAAGTAGTGAGATAGGAAGGTCCCAACCGCTCTGCTTCCTTAAACAGGAAAGTGTAATCGCGTCGCTCCGATTTAGGACGTTTAGGGATGTAACATTGTTCTTCAAAACATCGATGTTTTGAAATAATTCTATAAGGCTTCTAAAGTCTTGGCGTATATTTTGAGGGATGAATGTATAGGTCATTAGTAATCAAAAAACAATAATAGAATAATAATCCGTACAATCTTGGCCCTTCTAAAGTCTTGGCGTATATTTTGAGGGATGAATGTATAGGTCATTAGTAATCAAGAAACAATAATAGAAAAATAATCCGTACATTGAAAGTACTACATTATTTATAAATTAATACTTGGTACTTACTTACATAAAGTTCAATTTTGTTTTATTTTAACATAAAGGAGCTCATTTGTATTCATTGAAATTTTAATTTGTGTGATCGGTTTGAGAGAATAAAAAACATAAACCATTGGAAGAACATCGATGAAAGTAGAGTTATATTTTTTTTAAGTCGACCTTTGTTACATCCCTACTGTCGTCCGTCCCGCTTTAAGTATAGTTGCTATACTCTTTGCCGCGTCCTAGTTAGAAAGCAAGATAGTGTAGTGTAATAAGTAGCTTCCTGCTTCCTTGTTAGAACCATCCTAGTTAGGATCCTAAATATAGGAAGGTGTAATAAGCCCTTTAGAATAAAGAGTTGGTTAGCGCTAATTCAATGTATTATATAACCGATTTAATTGTAAAAGCCATCGAAATCTGTTTAGAGACGTGATAAACATCCAAATTAACTTATCATTATCAGCCTATGGATGTCCACTGCTGAACATAGGCCTCCCCCATTGACTTCCACTTCGAACGGTTTTGGTCCGCTTGCATCCAGCGGTGCCCAGCGACTCTGACCAGGTCGTCGGTCCACCTGGTGGGAGGGCGTCCCGCTCGGCGCTTAACAGTACGTGGTCGCCACTCGAGAACCTTTCTTCCCCATCGGTTATCGGCTCTTCGAGCGATGTGGCCCGCCCATTGCCACTTCAGCTTACTAACTTTACGAGATATGTCCGTCGTTTTCGTTCTCCTAAGAATGTCCTCATTTCGGACCCTGTCACGTAGAGAAATTCCGAATTACTCGTAACTCACATTTCTTAAATAAGAGAGACTTAAAAGTGAAAGAGCCTCTTTTACCTTTCAGTTACATTTAGAGTGAAAACACTGAAAGTGGTTGAGAGTGGTCAAGTTCAAAGTACGAGTGCATTCACTCACACAAAAGTGCTGCATTTCAGTGGCTTTATTGCACTGCAAAGAAAAGCAAAGTACTGCCACTTGGCTATATTAAAGCGTATATTTAGCTATTTGCTATTTTTTGTAGTTATATAGGATTTCAGACATCTTATGTTACAAACAAATAGTTATTTTTGCATTTCTAACATTACTGTGATTTATATGAATGTTTTTCTAATCCACTTTTTTTTTATTACAGGTAAGTTCGTAGACTTTAGTGACCGGAGCGTAGACAACATACGAAAAATAATGGTCAAATATAGTCGGTAAGCATTTAAATGTAGATTGTAATTTGAAGATATTTTTTGTTCATAAATATATTTTAAATAATATACGTATCGTGATTTTGCATACACAATAAAACAAGTAATTTTATACAAGCGTTAAAAATTTCAGCTGAATCGGAACCATCAAGTCATCCAAATATATACCAAATATCAAGTCAATCCGACAATTGGAAGTGGGTTAAATTTAACATGCAAGATTTTTGATTACAGACACACAGACGCCGGCACAGGCGAAACTAAATAAAAGCTTGTAATTAGGATAATTTTACAAGCTTTTATTTAGCTTGCAATGTATGTATGTATGTTTGTTCGGGTAGAATCTTGCAGGTCGAATTTCACCCACTTCCAATGGTCGGATTGACTTGCTATTTGGTATACATTAGTATATTGGATGACAATTCAAGTGCAGTTAACAAAAAGTACAGTCACTTAAAAAAAGCTTGTATAAAAAATGATTTTTTTAACAAAGAACATATTTATAGATAAGTTTCCGAAGTATCTTTTGTTTTGATATTAATCAGATTTTGATGAACTACAAACCCAACGATTTTTGATTTCCTGATTGTCCTGATTTAAAGACCATAAAAGCAGATCCAAATGTTTTATATATGAAAAATGGAAATAAAGCATGCTGGTATTACGTTTACGGCTATTTCGTTTCCAGATACAAATAGATGGATGAAATCTAAATAGAGGGGATTTTTGTTTGCACTTCGCGTCTCTTTGAAATTCAAACTTGAACTCAAGTTTATGGAACCTCATTTTGCTTTCAAAAGCTTTATCTGACGTCATCAGCTTTCAATTATAACGTGCCTGATTTACTTTACTCTCTGTTTATTTAATCTTGTTTACATTCAATTTCAAACTTTAACCTAAACCCATTACGATTGAAAGTACTTTACCAAGACCGAATAAGATAAAATGATTTCATTTTCGCTCTCGATTTACGCATATGAATTTGTCCCTTATGGCTATATGACGTCTCGCAGGATCTTATTTTTAGAGGAAATACTCAAAGGAAAAAGATCTCTTATGCAATAGAAATAGATTTCAAATTCGTATGTGACAATTGAGTACTGTTATGTTGAAAGCGTACATATGTAATTTAGACTGAGTGTCTTTGATTTTAAAGTGCACCTTTGCATGAAAATTGTGTTTATGAAACAAGGTAAGCGCATTTACTGCGGAATAGTGAGGTCGTGGAGGCAGAAATATGGCTTCTAGTGGACGTTTATGTGTCATAAGTACACCCACTAATACATATTTTTGAATAACTCGTCCCTTTCCGTAGAAAATGAAGAGTAAACATGTTTTTGAGGAAAAGTATGTATATAAAAGCATTTCCGTGTTTTGGATTATTAACTTTCTTACACTAAGTGTAGAGTTCGTTATTGAACAATTATGGGACATAGGATTTTTTTTTTAATCACACATTTTGTTCGAACAAGCGTGTTCTTCGGTATGAAAAGAAAGATTAAAATTATTTTCGCGAATTCAGAATTGGTCCCATAATAAAAGTTTAAAAATATGCCATCTCACCATCCACCTAGTATATAAGTCATGCGGAACTGGATTTTAGTAATGTATTGCATGGAGTCAATATTAATTTTCTAAGTACAGCAAGCAGTACAAAAAAACAGCTTACATAAGCAGATACAATTGTCTCACTAAGCACGTCACGCGGATTTATACACAAAGTAAATACATCTGTCAGTCTCAATAAAAACAATCATTTAATACTTACAACACAACTAACACGATATACACTAATGTACTCTACGTTCAAAAATAATTAAAACAATCTTACAAATAACTGACAGAACATAACAATAAATGCAAAGCTCAGAACTTTATCAGCCGAAGACGGCCTCGGAGCTTCATAGTAAGTAGAATAAATGTTATTCCAGAATGTCATTCTAGTAGTATGGGGGTTGAATCTTGCTTCTTCGTGGTATGTGGTGGTGGTGTTAGCTATAACGCCATTACCGCCGCTGCAGTAGAGGTAGTTTAACGCTTGGGTCGTTATGGCGGGCCAGGCTGTAGTTCCAGTAGGTGTTGGATTTCTGAAAAAATAAAACATCTGGTTAGTAACTTATTAAATGGAAAATAAATTGTAGATAAATAATGCCAATGTCCGTAGATAAATAATGCCAAGGACCGAAACGAGGACATTCGTAGGAAAACGAAAACTACCGATATAGCTCGTAGACTTAGTAAGCTGAAGTAGCAATGGGCAGGCCATATCGCTCGAAGAACCGATAGCCGATGGGGAAGGAAAGTTCTCGAGTGGCGACCACGTACTGGAAAGCGCCGAGCGGGACGACCTCCCACCGGCTGATATGATGATGATGATGATGAATGCCACGGTTTAATAAGGCATAGATTTGAAGTTAAATGATTCTAATCTATGTGTAAATGCCAAGTGTTACTAAATATTTATAATTGCCCGGGTGCACGTTTTATGAATTCCTGTGCTACGGATTGGCGCTGCCATACATTTTGTAGACGCGTCGCCCGGGACTTAAGCCCAAAATGTTTGCTATTTTGATAAAGAAATGTTCGTGTTTAGATAATTTATAAACTTACCCAGTATTTGCGAAAGCAACAAAACGTGCTACAGTCGCGTTCCTAGCAGCTTCATCAATAGTAGGTCTCAGATCAAAGTCGAAAAGATAGTTCAGAATCCCACCATGCTTGACGCCAGTCAAGGGAATCTGGTTATAAGTCCAATCACTATTCAAGGTTCCCATGTAAGTGAACTCCATCAGTCTAACTTCACTGGTTGACGTTGCACCTCTCTCCCTCGCTCCTCTAATTGCAGCAACAAGAATCAGTGTATCCCCTTGATAATCCAAAAAGTCCTCAATAGTAGCCATAGAAATAACTGTGTTGCTAAAATAGAAATTGCGAATCGATTGCGCCATATTTGTTACATTTGCTCCAAAATTCAGATCTACTTGGAGGAAATTTGAGAAATTTGCTTGCATCAGATCGAGCCATTGTTCAAAAGCCGCTTCATGTGCTCTGAGAGTTCCCTCTCTATTTGTATAAGCTGCTATGTAAGGAATATGGCTGTAATTAGCACTGCGTATGATATTTATTGGAGCATCAGCGATAACAGTTTCATTTGGATAAATGTCTGGGTTTTCAACGCATGGTGCGAATAAGATACTGTTGTTTGGAAAGTTAAAATCATTCAGTGCACTGGATAATACGGTTACGTCAGTTGTTTTTAGCAATTGTGCCAATTCCACGGGCGTCTTGTTTGTGTAACTTAATTTGGCTGCGAAAGTTTGGGCATACCTAATTGGTTCGTATGCAACAGCCCACGGTGCCAAACCAGATCCACTTAAAGCGATCGCTTTGTGCACTAAATTGTTCGATTGAGGCGATAATGTTATGAGATCAACTAGGGCTGCTCCAGAGCCATGCCCAATTAGGACTACATTATTACGGTCACCGCCAAAGCCAGCAATGTTCGAGTTAATCCATTTAAGACCTTGAATGATGTCTTTTAAACCTGCATTACCTGGCGCATCTGGGACTCCCAAACAGAGAAATCCAAATACTGATAGTCGGAAGTTTAGTGATACAACAACGATTCCTTGCTCGACTAATCTTCTGAAAGAGTATATTTGGTTGTTGGCCGTGGTGTATTCTTCTGCGTTGAGCCAAACAAAGACTGGTTTTGGAGTGGTGACGTTGTTTGTGAAGATATTCAGGGTCAGACAGTTTTCAACTCCAATCAGACCCCGTGAACTGGGTTGTGCGCATAAGATACTGCTGTCAATGGCATGGAAGAGTCCAGGTAAAGGAAGCGGCGGTGTTGGAGCCTGGAAAGTAAAAAAATTAGGTTATCGATGATAGAAACTGAACAAATATTGTATTTTATTGATAGTGGATGAGTGATAATTTCATACAACCGTGATAAGATACGAGGTTTCAGTTTCAGTGTGTTTATACCACTTTTAAATGTATTTTTGGAATGAATGCTAAAGATTAGAGATATTTCAGTTTCGCATGCAAATAACAAATATTGAAGATTAAATTCCGATCCTATGTTTTAATATTACGCAAGAAGAAGAAGAATGTTCTTTTGTCAGTGCGGACCTTGAAATGAATCACCTAACAAGCAACGACTTGTGTAGGCGGACTATTCTTTATACTGTGCTATGACCTATTGAGAATATATACGTCACCGAACCATCCTTTTATCATTTAAATTTGAAATAACTAGAGCTAATATTATAGGCAAAAATAGTTATACGACTCTAACTGGGTCTGCTTGCTTTGAGTCTGCTTTTACAATTGTTTTCCATTGAACTAACACGTTTGTAAAATTTTACAGTTTTGGTATTCTACTAACTCAATAGCGTCGCAAACTGTTATGAATTTTGTGCTAAATGTAGTTGTAGTGGGGTCGTCTCAGAATGTAATTTTTGATTTAAAACAGCAGACTTGGCCCCTAGTTTTCCAAAAGACATATATTCACATGAATATTCTACTCTAGATGTGACGTTTTTTCACAAAGAAAGAACGTCACATTCTTCAAGTCTTGAAATTTAAGGTTTTAAGAAATCTCTTCACGGCTTTATTTATTATATGACGTTAGAAAGTGACGGATATAAGAGGGTTTTAATTTAGCAAAATAAATAACTCATTTGTAGAATAACTAATAAGTTTCTGGCAACATTATGTATATATGACAACTAATGGCTTATTCATAAGATATTTATCTTGATTCAATGAATTTTATAGTAATTATCATAAGTATCATTTTCTATTTCTAGACACTAAATATGAGTATTATAATGATCTATTATCCTAAAGCATTATACCTGAATAATACGTTAATGATAAACACAACTAATTTATCACTCTGCCTAATTTAAATCTTACTTAGTTTACCTATTACTTAAATAATATATCGTTACTTAGTTAATGTAACTGTTATTAGCAAATGAATACGGTATGAATTTGAACAACAAAGGAATCTTTTTCATTTTGTATGCAAACTGTATACTCTTCAGTTTAGTACCTAAATGTAGGTATGTAGAGTATAAATTGCGATGTAGTTTTTTTTTATTAAATCGTTTTACACCTTACAAATTCAAATATTTGTTTATTACAAAAGTGTACATATGGCAACACAGTTTCATACTAAGCCGGTAAAGTGCCTGATATAAAATGTACACATTGCCTGTTGATACGCGAAGTTACACGTTATATCAGTGACTAAGGAATAATATTTGTATCAAAAACAGATAAATCGTTGGCTAATCTGATAAAACACTAATTTTCCATGTAAAAGTGGATATATCACGATATATCTATGAAAAAGGGTGCGGTGATAGCAACTTTAAATACACGGAGTAAAAGTTGAAAATAATATCCCAGAAATAATGAAATTCACTTGGCAATCTTAAAATATGACGATGCGTAAATTACGTCTGCTGTATACAAAAAGTGTACTCAATTTAGCTCTGATGTAGCTTGCAATTTTCAA
The DNA here is from genome assembly GCA_951394255.1 of Polyploca ridens. Classification (NCBI taxonomy): domain Eukaryota; kingdom Metazoa; phylum Arthropoda; class Insecta; order Lepidoptera; family Drepanidae; genus Polyploca; species Polyploca ridens. Next base: position 3,445,950 of record OX596261.1, read on the forward strand.
CACAAAGCCAGGTTTAATAAGGAATGTTATCGCATGAAATAAAGTAAAAAAACAAACCTTAAACCGGTTGTCTCCGCTCGTCGGGCCAGCATAAGGGACGCCATAGAACGCAGTATAATCACCATCAGGGGCTCTCACACCTTCTATTAGGCCTTCTGTAGTATTAACTTGTAAGCCGGCTTCCTGCGCAAACGCAGCGCTCACACACAACAACACGTATATCAACATGTTTACCCGATCACGCGCACATATAAATAGATTTTTAGGAGTGTTGAATGCGTGCGCACAGCTCCGCGGCCGGTGTACAAATAAATGTGTGTGTATTTTTTGTCCGTATGCAACACTTTTAAAGGTGTAAACCTTTATCAATTATAGATGTCATATCAATGAGGTCATAATTGATTGTATGACTCTCTGAATCATGATCCTAGATTGTTGCTATTTAAAAAAAAAAAAAACTTTTTTCGTTTCGATTACGCAACATGAATTTTGATTAGCTAGCAATATTGTATGAACGAGTATTAAAAGTGTGTGCTTAGAATCCTTTATGCCAATTTTCGAATGCCAATTTTAACCGCAAATAAATGACAGGATGGTAAATCCAGTGTCGCTTTAACCAACGGTTGTCTCTGTATAAAAATAAAAAACCGACCAAGTGCGAGTCGGACTCGCAAACGGAGAGTTCCGTACAATATTAACTAACTCATTGTGCTATGAAAACAAAATACCAAAAAAGACGTTTGTTATATGGGCTCCCCTTTTAATATTATTTCATTTTTATTATTTGTTGTTATAGCGGCAATAGAAATACATATTCTCTGAAAATTTCATCTGTCTACCTATTACCGTTCATGAGATACAGCTCACTGACAGACAGACGGACGGACGGACAGCGTAGCCTTAGTAATGGGTTCTCGTTTGGCACCCTTTGGGTACGGAACCCTAAAAAGCGATTAAACAGTAGGAAAGTATTTATTTAATACTGTCAATACTGACAACGTGGGCAAAGAAGTTTCTAGATTCTTCTTTTCTTGCCCCCCTCCGACCGACCAAACACGCTGTAAATTGATAGATAGATCGAGAGAGAAAGGAGAGAATGGAAATAGACAGATATACCCCGGAATAAAGAGTTATTTCAGTTAAGGCTCTGATAAGGCACTTATGAACGTTCATTTGACTCTACCATCGGTTCCTACGTTTAATCTTGAAAACGTAACAAACATATTATAATTTAAGACAGAGTATAATTGTGTAAAAGTGGGTATTCAAGTAACTTAATGGTGGTTTAATTAATGTTCTCGCCATTAAATTCCATTTAAGTTAAGTCCGCTAATTTTCTACAGCCTTCAGATATTTAATTATTGGAGTACAGCATGGGGTTCTTCAAAAAGGGCGTGAAGAGATTTCTTCAGGGTCGGCAACGCGCAAGTGATGCCCCTGGTGTTGCAAGCGTCCATAGGCTACGGTAACTGCTTACCATCAGGCGGGCCGTATGCTTGTTTGCCACCTTAGTGGTATAAAAAAAAAAAAAAAAATTTACGTTAAAATGAACTTTTCCGTGTTTTACGGTAGCTATAAACACTAGCACTAAGGTTATTTTTAATTCTAAATCGATTACGAGTAGCCTTGACTTGAAATTTTATAAAAATTCAGTGGAAAATAACGTTACGTTGCGGTTACTGATAATAATTCGTCACTTTCGGAAATGTCTATTATTTTTTTCACCAGTTCAATGAATTGTTATCAATTCTGTCATCGTTTTATGACGTCTTCCAGTATTAGTCACTTTGTTTGAAAAGGAAGTTGATTCACTTGCAACAATAAGTAAAGGAAATTTTGTTTACTTTAATACTAATTAAGGTATATTATTGGAGCAATAAATGTGACTCAAGTTTTTATTTAGCTTCACCTACCCCTAAAGACTTCCAGTTTCCGATTGCAAGCATATGTAAATCGTATAACAATGGAATATTATTATAGCATGCAGCTGATCTTATGATGGAGCTGGAAGGTAGCCATGGGAACTGTCATAAAACGACGCAACCCTATCGAGTTTGGGATCGTTTGATTCCTCTTGACAAGGATTCTGGTTCTACGGTCTGATCGTCAAGTTTGACTATTATATAAAAAAGCTTGTCTTAAACAAATATATAATATACAGGTGATTTTTTTTTTCTAGCCATTGAGAGCAACTTCTGAACTACAGGTCTTAGAGAAAAACGCTGAAGGGAACCCCGAATTTTTCAAAATTTTTCTTTTTCTGCTTCTAGTTCACAATACGAACAAAATTATGTATGACAATCTTGGTCTGAAGTTGCTAGAAGTTATCAAAAGTGACCTCAAATTTTTTGTCAGAATGCTAAGAGCCAATTCTTTATGGCTAAACATAGTGAGGTCCCTGCGAGATCTGCTACACCTCGTCAAACTTTACGCAGCATAAAACCAAGGCCAAGGAAAATATAAAATAATATTTTGGATAACTTCTAGCAACTTGAGAGCAAGATTGTCCTACATAATTTTGTTCGTATTGTGACGAAGAAGCAGAATATCGAAAAAAAATTTTTTTTGAAAATATTCAATATCTTCGAAAATACAATGTTTTTTAAATAAATTTTAATGGCATTTTTATTTTCTTCAAAATTCAGCACGGGGTTCCTTTCAGCGTTTTTCTCTAAGACCTGTAGTTCAGAAGTTGCCCTCACTGGCTAGAAATAAAAATTCACCCTGTATATAGACTTGACATTGACCAGGCATTGACCACAAGCGAGTAATACTCCTGGTGTTGCAAGAGTCCATAGGCTACGGTAACCGCTTCCATTAGGCGTATAAAAAATCCTAAATTTTTTGGTACCCGATAAATAATAGTACATTATTATATACATGTGTGCTAAGTTGGTTATTACACTTGAGGCGGTATTAAGATAAGGGAGCCGAGAGTGTAATGATTAATGCACACGCGTGTCATACGACGTTTTTCAACACACTTGCGAGGAAAAAAGCAGACTTGTATTTTTTTAAGTAGATTTTTTGATAATAATCAACCACACAATGACAACGTTAACAAATATGGCACACAACTATGTTTTTTTACAGCTAAGTATGCGCTGTCAAACTGTTTTACCCGTTTAAATTAAGAATGCTTCATCTAAACACATTACCACTTATCACTTGCAGTGAGGTACAAACTTAACATTATCGGTTTTAATCCAAAATTAACATGTGTTAGATTTAATTATGTTATAAAACTTTATTCTTATAATTCAGTCATCAGTAATTGTCAGTTTTTATTATCTGTGTATTTTGTCAGTACAATAAGCTTGTTTTCGTATGGCAACACTCTCTCTCTCTCCTCAATCAAAAGTCAGTTTAATTCAGTATCAGAAGCCTTCAGACAGTACGATGAACAAAATAAAGCCACCCCTAATATCATACAACTGTGCGGTAATGTAAAGTAAAAAGCACTAGTGCGTAATAAGCTACATTATGGTACTAAAAACGGTGCAATACATGTCACTTTACGAGTACCTAAGTGTGTTGAAAAGTATATTTAACAGAATATTTCAACATAATATGTCAAACGCACACATGTAATTAGTCCTAATAACATATTTTATCAGTGACAGTGACATTTCACACAATATACATTTATAATAAAATGGTGTCACGCAAGCCTTTGTTTAAAACATGTTATAACAAGTCCGACATAATTATTTATTCTATATTATTTGCGTATTGGTATGCCTGCTAAAAATTAACTAAAATTAAATGTATGTCAAGTAGGCATATAGAATTGATTCCTTTCTGACCGCCTTTAGAAACTCGATAAACTAATAAATCATTATTTTATTTAGATACAGTCTAGTTATTGATAAATGCATATTATGTTCTCAATAATCATGTTTTTTACATAGTTCGCATATAAGATGTAGATCATAGCATTTATTCGCTCAAAGAGAAGCTCGACGGGGGAAGTACCTACCTCCACGAGGCCTACCACAAGCTCTTAAAACAAGGTTAAAATAATCTTATTTGTCTTTTGTTCCGTTTTGACGCTGGATGTCAAAGAAAGACAAAAGACAAGTAAGGTTATAATAATATTGTTTTAAGAGCTTGTGGTTCGCCCTGACGTTACAAAATACCGCTGCCAAATAACTTCATGTTGTGTTCCTGGGTGTGAGCACAGTATCCCAAGGGTAAAGAATTGACGTTAATAAATGTTTACTAATACGTTTGCGTTAACTATACATTTGTATGGGAGAAATTAGTACCATGAGTATTCCGCTAGAGTGCCCCCCGCCAAGACAGCCAAGCGAAGCGCAAGGGCACTACCTTTTCTCGAAGCGCTTCGTCGTTTTTTTTGAACCCTCATATCATGGGTTTGGATTATACCAGATAAACAGAATTCTCGGGATATGATGTCAATAGTGAACTTATAAAACATGACATAGCTCTTATACTTTAGATTTAATTGATATCTAAAACACCGTGATTTCGTCACTGACTCACTGATGATCTTGAAAACTTTTAGGGTACTTCATGAGCCAAGCTTATAACTCTACACGCCTTAACTTCACAAACTCTACACCTTAGTCAAAATATGTAGCTTGGCCGTTTCGCTACTACAAGAGAAATTTTTCATCTTACGCCCATGTAACGGCAGCGAAACGGCCAAGCCACATATTTTGACTAAGGTGTAGAGTTTGTGAAGTTAGGGCATGTAGAGTTAGGGCGTGTAGAGTTATTAGCTTGGCTCTACATGAAATCTGATAACTTTTTTGACAGTGCGAGACATATGCAGGTCTATTTTAAAACGTCGAAATCGAATATCGTAATCGTAATCGTCGGCGAATTTCAGTAATTGCTATTTTAATTTCCGTGTTAAGACACATTACATTCCCTAACTCTACAAGCCGTAACTTCACACACTCTACGCACTGTAGTCAAAATATGTAGCTTGGCCGTTTCGCTACTACAAGAGTTTTTCATCTTACGCCCATGTGACGGCAGCGAAACGGCCAAGCCACATATTTTGACTAAGGTGTAGAGTTTGTGAAGTTAGGGCATGTAGAGTTAGGGCGTGTAGAGTTATTAGCTTGGCTCTACATGAAATCTGATAACTTTTTTGACAGTGCGAGACATATGCAGGTCTATTTTAAAACGTCGAAATCGAATATCGTAATCGTAATCGTCGGCGAATTTCAGTAATTGCTATTTTAATTTCCGTGTTAAGACACATTACATTCCCTAACTCTACAAGCCGTAACTTCACACACTCTACGCACTGTAGTCAAAATATGTAGCTTGGCCGTTTCGCTACTACAAGAGTTTTTCATCTTACGCCCATGTGACGGCAGCGAAACGGCCAAGCCACATATTTTGACTAAGGTGTAGAGTTTGTGAAGTTAGGGCGTGTAGAGCACTGATAAGCTTGGCTCTACACGAGATCTGATAACTTTTTGACAGTGCGAGCCATATGGTCTCGTATTGGCAACATTTTACATGAAAATGTTTTTGGTGGGATACAATTTATTCGAAAGTTGATTCTGAATCTTGAAGTTCCATATTGTGAATTACTTTTTCGGTCCAGTTGGCGTAGCTCCAATATTTTGGTCGCTCACTAAGATCGATTTGCCAGATGTGTTGCTGTTTTTCAATCGAGTTGAGTCCTTGGGCGACTGCTCGAGTGAGATATATAGATTGAGAGATATATTTGACAAAACCACAACAACTTTGGGCATATCATCACATAAAAATACACACACACAATTGTGTACAATAATCTGGTAAAAATCATTCAGTCTTTTGTAATATGATAGGTACTATCCTCTTAAATAAAAATAAAGTTTTAACACGTTGGCTTTATGCAAGTCTCCTAGATTTGATAAATATTTTGTCTTCCAAGTTTGAACAAAACTGGTGGTTAAATCGGCTCTTATCTATCTATAGCTAATACTGTCGAACGATACTCTAATAACTTAATAGGAAAGTTGTTGGGTAAAAATATAATAATTCTAATTATTCTATCAGTTAGATTATCAAAAAATATTAGACACGTATTTTTTGCTTTACCAAATCATTAACAATTGACGAAGATAAAGCGTGACTAAGTTCGGGAGTGGGGCTCGTGACGTCACTTGTTCCTAAAAAGTGTACCATACCGTGACGTCATGCGGAGCTTCAACACACGATATCTTCGTATTTTTTGTTTAATTGACAAAAGAAAAAATACGTGTCTAATATTTTTTGATAATGTAAATGACGGACTAATTAGTTTTTTTCAGGAAAGTAGCCTATTATTAAGAATATCGGCATCACTAAATAAGCGGGGAAATAGGCTACTTTCCTTTTTTTCTTTTGTCAATTAAACAAAAAAATACGAAGATATCGTGTGTTGAAGTTCCGCGTGACGTCACGGTGTGGTACACTTTTTAGTAACAAGTGACGTCACGAGCCCCCACTCCCGAACTTATTCGCGCTTTATCTTCGTCAATTGTTAATGATTTGGTAAAGCAAAAAATACGTGTCCAATATTTTTTGATAATCTAACTGACGGACTAATTAGAATTATTATATTTTTACCCAGGCAACATCCCTATTGTTTAATTGAGTGAATACCGCGTATGTAAGCTAGGTGAAGCGACATGACGTAATGATGATAAAGTTTAACCGATAGCAGCAACGTCTCACACTTTAGTAGCTTTTTCCTATAAACTCTCGAACCACCAGCGAGTGAATCTCATGTAGGGTCTCTGAAACCGTTATCTTCAGGATATATAATCTTTGTTCATACTATCCATATATATATTAAAGAGTTAAAGCGTTTGTATGTATTTTTAAATCTAATCTTATCAGGAAATACATAAATGTGCGATTAAAAAAAAAGTTTTACATTGCCCGTTTATTGAGGCCTGTTTGTGTAACAGATAGTATTAGGGGTTAAAGTACGAAAATTCCGATTTGTACTGTTATTTTTTTAATTTAACATATTTATTTAATCAAACTAATTACTATTATTATCTTTAAATTGCTGCCATCTAATAGGAAGGTTATTTTCCACCATCTCTTTCTATTCACTGTTATTCACATGTGTGGGCGGTCTTCCACGCTGTTCGTTCTTCAAATCAAAGTTTCCATCACGAAAGCGTTTAAACCAAAATCGCACGGTGCGTTCATTAGCAGTCCCCTCTCCAAACGCAACATTGATAAGTAATCACTCGAATTTTCGTAATATCCTTTTTTTTGTCTAAGCTGAATAAAAAAAACAACTGAAAGTCGGTAATAGAATATTGCACATTTTTTAAAAGAAGAACTTCATAGTTTGAAAAAAGTTTCACTCAAAGATCTCAAACCATGAAGGTTCTATGTCAATTCGAAGTACCTATTACAATAAAACGGCAATTTCATACTTTAACCCCTATTATAAAGACAACAGAGTATGGCTGTATTTGGACTTTCAAATTAACATGTCGTAGAAGCCAGTCGTTTTGTTTAATTATAGTAATTAAATACTACACCCGGGTGACCCGGGTGGCGTTACAGTATATCTGGTCGCGCGCACGACCAGACAAGAAAGACCTGCTAGAGTTAAAATTTATATGGACCAGTAACTAAATGACAGTTAATATTAAACCTTGTGTCTTATACGTCACAGTGGCATTTCGCGCACAATGGCCGCGGTTCCCCTTAAACACAAACGGTCTGTATAAGGCGCTCGGAGGGATATTATATGCACGGGAAAGTAAACTTCCTTAACCATATATCAAGTGCATTATAATGAACCCTTCTGGTAATGATATAAGGCACATTGCATTAGCATGTTGGGAAAATATGCACTGTTAGATAATTAAGTTTGCGTGAGTACGGAAGGAAGTCTCGAGGTCGAAAGGGCGTGGAAATATTGGCTTCTTAAACGTACTCAAAAGAAACTTTACTGTTTACTTACTAAAGTAGATTTCAAATAGCATGAGTTCGGTGACACATGGTATTTTATAAGATTTCACAATATAGTAAAGAAATACTATGATACACCGAGGTTTCATGAAAATATTTCATGAAACCTTTGAAAACTATTCATATTATTATTATTTATACCATATATTAAACGACTAAAATACATATTATAATTAATGCCAATTTCTCGTTTATTATCGATACTTATACCGGGAACAAATGACAAGGAATCCATATCAACATTTTGTCTGATTTTAAATCAACTATAGTAGATTTCAAATAACATGAGTTCGGTGACACATGGTATTTTATTAGATTTCTCAATGGTTAATGTTCATTTCGATATAATAAAGGAATACTATGATAGATCGAGGTTTCATGAAATATTGTGAGTACTATTTCAGAGTAATCAAATGGAATTTCACTAGATATTGGTAAAAAACCCTTGACCTTGACGACTTATCCTATGTGAAATAGAGTATAGTGTACGATATATCTGTGAATGCATCTATATGGAAACATGAGCTGTTTGCGCTTCTGCGTAGAGTAATAACTCTATAATATTCTAACTCTATGGTCTTGACCATAGATTAAATATTTGGTTTCGTCAGTAACAAGTAGCGTGGCGACTTGGCGACCAGCACTCTTGAAACTAGTAAGTAACACGTTACTAATAGATTACTTACCGATAGCAGAACCTACATTGAAATACTAGAGCAAGCATGTGAGTCCGGTTTGCAGCCTTTCCGGTTCCCCGGAGACCGGTTTCCCGCCTGATGGTAATAACTTATTACCATCAGGCGGGATGCACGTTTGTTTGTTTGCCAAAAAGAATCTACGCGATAAGTGTCCACAGAGGGCCAACTACAAGGGCTTAAAACAATATTATTATAGCTTATTTGACTTTTGTCCCTCTTTGACATCCGGCATCAAAACGGGACAAAAGACAAATAAGGTTATTTTAACCTTGTTTTAAGAGCTTGTGGTAGGCCCTCTGAATGTAGAAATAAAAAAAAAAACTTAGTTTATAACTTTCTTCATATAATTAAATTTAGATAAGCCAACACTCTGTAGTCCTTCCCCACTCATAAACCAAATTAAATCCACGAACCTTAGTTTTATGAAGCTCCCAAAGCTTTACACGGAATGCTTAAACTCTGCTTATTTTCTTGAAAGCTCATTTAAGGAAAAAAAAGTCTTTTAAAATTCAATATTCTGGTTCGGTGTTTTCACAGTCAGTAAACTCTCGAAGAAAATTTTACTTTTAGGAATTCTGTTATTAAATCTTTCACTTTTGTTCGGACTGACTTCGATATTATTATTTTAATCTTAGTGTGAATTTTTTAAATGACCCTTTCATTTTATTAAAATAATAAAATCTTGATTAATCTAAGGTCAAGCTTAGAAGTCATATTTAACAAGAAGGTGTAAGTTCTTGCCGTAATTATGTTATCTTTATTCGCTCATTTCATTCGCTGTCAAAAGTCACCTATTAATATGGCCCTAATTTAAACTCAAATATCCAGAAATCATTTCATTCGGCTAAAATATCAATAAAAATACTCCATAATCTACGGCGATTTCATGGACACTTCTTGCGTTTTCTCTTTGAATGATGGATTTTTCAGAAAGCAAACCACAAAAGCGCGGTCTGGTTATTTGCTACGTTCATTTAATAAAATAATCGCTCAAACCGCTTTTTTGCTTGGACGAAGTTTGTGGGAAGCACAATTTTATTAAGAAGAGCCAGTTAGTTCAAATAAAGTCGGAATCTTTTGCATACTTGGGATTGGACGAATGGGACGGGTTACGGTGAATGGTCCCCATTTTGTGCGAATATTTCTAGCGTTCTAATTTATAAAAAAAAAACTTTTTTTTTTATTGTCGAAATAAGGAGCTTGTAGGTACGTTTCAACTTTAAAAGGTACTCATTGCCTTCCTTTATTTGTCCCCTCTATGTTCTTTTTGCGTTTGAATGTCTTGGTTCAAATTGGTGCCGATTCTGTTGTAAATCGCCCTAAACAAATTTTAGTCACATCACATCTCTTTCTTATGAACATTATTGAAAAAGGGTAGAACATAATTATTTAAAGCTGTCAAATTAGTCTTTGCTGTCTTCATTTGCGAGTATTTAGACGTAACCGCGGTAGATGGCGACTAAATTTATATTGAAAACAAGCATTGGACTAATTTGACAAGACTAAATTTCTGACATCCTTTTCTTACGTTCTTTGTTAGAAAGAGACAAAGTAAGACTATAATTAGTTTAGTTGTAAACAGAATCAGCACCATTATCACGCTTCAGAACAAGGAAAAACTATTCAGATAATCTACAAGGCAAAGCGAATACCTTTTAATATTACATAAGCTATTTTCATTTAATTGGCTACTTATTCCGATACCAATCCTAGACCCGCCCTTGGATAACAACTAGTTTTAATAAAGGTCACTACTGAGGTCATGGCTTCAGGAAGCCGTTAAGCCAATTACAGCTGGTAAAAGCTGTGGCTCGAATATTATGAGGGTAGCAGTGCATGTATCTGTAAAGTTGGTTTATTGGGCAAAGTGCCAGTAAAAGTTATTCAAATTGCCAGATAGTTATGCGGAGACTTTGAACTTTATACAGCCATATCATTGGGATTTGTAATTAAAATTAAAAGACAGTGGTGCCGATTCTGTTGTAAATCGCACTAAACTAATTATAGTCACATCACATCTCTTTCTTACAGACATTATTGAAAAAGGATAGAACATATTTAAAGCTGTCAAATTTGGCTGTGCCGTTTTCATTTGCGGGTATTTAGACGTGAGAGCGATAGATAGCGACTAAATTTATGTTGAAAACAAGCATTGCATTAATTTGACAGGACTAAATTTCATACATCCTTTTCTTGTGTTCTTTGTTAGAAAGAGATATAGTGAGACTAAATTTAGTTTAGTTGTAAACAACAGAATCAGCACCAGTAATGAACCTTACACATTGCAACCAAAATGGGTACAAGGAGATTTCTACCGCGGAGGCTCAGGATGTGGAATAAGCTCCCCGCCGCAGTTTTACCAAAAGAGTACAAAATGGGCTTCTTCAAGAAGGGTGTGAAGAGATTTTTGCAAGGTCGGTAACCGGTGACCGCTTACTATCAGCTTGTTTGCTACCTTAGTAGTATAAAAACTGGCTTTTCTGTTGTCTGAGTTTTACCTGCGAACGAAAATTCTTCAATAATATTTATCTATTGAAATTCTGTTGACAGTTTGTTTGAAAACTGTAATTTGCGTAATGTAAAACCATCGTCAGAAATAATGTATCGATGTGTGAAACGATACTAAAGCGATTTTGACACTGACTGTACAATAGTTGCATATATATTATTTGGCTGCATGTTCCAAGTATGGATTTAATTTATTATGTTAATATATTAGAGTGCATTTGCGTTAATTGGGTACGCGGTTCGCGGTTCCATTGGCGTATTTAATATCCACCATAGCAAAATGAACCAAATAACATTATAATACATTTCACCTGTATCAATAAACTTTTTGATCAAGGAACGATTTTTCAATCGCTGGATAAACCTCGACTAGATATTCCTCTGAACTCCTTCCATCTCCATTGATCTAAAATCAATGTCGTTCGACGTTATTGAGTTAGAAGACTACCAAAACTGTTTTGACACCACTGTTAATTCATTGGAACACATTTGTAAAAGCAGACTTTGTAACAATCCGCTTATCTGGCTTGAAAAAGCCCAAAAATGTACCAAGAAGTAGTGAGATCTGGGGGTCTGGGGGCACGGGAGTGCCCCCCCGCCAAGACAGCTAAGCGAAGCGAAAGGGCACTACCTACCTTTTCTCGAAGCGCTTCGTCGTTTTTTTTAAGCCTCATAACTTGGGTTTGGATTATACCAGATACACAAAATTTTCGAGACATGATGTCAATAGTGAACTTATTAAACATATTAAATTTCAATAACATAGCTCTTATACTTTAGATTTTATTGATACCTAAAAAACCCCGATTTCGTCACTGACTCACTGATGATCATCAAAACTCATAGGGTACTTCCGGAAGTCCTAGAAAACTGAAATTTGGTATGTAAGCTTGTATTAGTACATAATCAACAAAAAAATTATAAAACTTGGAAATATAAAAAAAAAAAACAATCGTAACTTACAAAAAGAAGTGAAATCCCACCAAAAACATTTTTATGTAAAATGTTGCCGCCAAGACATAGCTTGCACTGTCAACAAGTTATCAGATCTCATGTAGAGCCAAGCTTATAACTCTACTTGCCCTTACTCTACAAGCCCTAACTTCACAAACTCTACACACCGTAGTCAAAATATGTGGCTTGGCCGTTTCACTACTACAAGAACTATTCTATAACAAAAAAGTAACAGTGAATACATTTTTCACTTTACTCCCATGTGACAGTAGCGAAACGGCCAAGCCACATATTTTGACTAAGGTGTAGAGTTTGTGAAGTTAGGGCTTGTAGAGTAAGGGCAAGTAAAGTTATAAGCTTGGCTCTAAATGAGGTCTGATAACTTTTTGACAGTGCAAGCTATATGTCTTGGCGGCAACATTTTACATAAAAATGTTTTTGGTGGGATGAGCTTTTCTATGACGTTCTTAAAGCATCATACGGGACGGCACTTCGTATTTGAAATAGGTTGAAGTAGAAGTAGGATAGAAATAATGAGGGCTACCACCTCTGTGGCCATCAGATGGCGCCACTAGCAAATGCGCCTATCGCTGTCGTTGATAAAGTAGATATTAGCACGTCAAGGCCAATATAATAGCTAATGCCTCATTGTTGCCCAGTTCCATTTTGTTCCGAAGAAAAAAGAGAAAATACGTTTCAGAAAGACATAACTTGCTGTGTTTGTTAGCAATTCGCAGCTATATCTGCTATAATAGGGATGTTGCCTGATTCTAATTAGTCCGTCAGTTAGTTTATCAAAAAATATTGGACACGTATTTTTTGCTTTACCAAATCATTAACAATTGACGAAGATAAAGCGCGACTAAGTTCGGGAGTGAGGGCTCGTGACGTCACTTGTTACTAAAAACTGTACCACACCGTGACGTCACGCGGAACTTCAACACACGATATCTTCGTATTTTTTTGTTTAATTAACAAAAGAAAAAATACGTGTCTAATATTTTATGTTAACGTAAATGACGGACTACTTAGTTTTTTTTCAGGAAAGTAGCCTATTAATCAGGAATGGTACAATTTTATAACAATCATGAATAATTAGTGTAAATCCGTGATTAATGGCTCGCAAAGAGTATATACGTTCAGTAAGCTTTTACATTTCTCGAGACGCGCTACGCTATACACTAGCGTCAATCACTGATTATTCATAGAGCATAACCATAAGTCTCATGTTACATTACCGCGGAATGGAGTGGAACCGAATTTTTGCAACGAAATCGTACACAGCATAATGAACTTTATGTCAATTGAATAATCATACAAACTAAATACTTGCCAAAAAAGACGTCGCACGTCTTCCGCGGAATCCTCGCACATTCTAGAGAATTCCTCGCTTTTTGGCTCGTATTTAGTTTGTATATTATAAAAAAGTTCAGTATGCTATGTAAAATTTCATTCGCTTCCATTCCATTCCGCGGCGGTTAAAAAGCGGTTAGCTAAGACGATGATGTCACATGGATGGATTCACTTAATGACGTCATGTAGCCTAATGTAGACTCCACAGCTAAACTTGGGTATCTTCGTTATCTTGAGACGTGTCTCTGTGTCAGAGCACAAACTACTTTTGTAAACTTATGAACCATAATGTATAAGCAGGTCTAAAATTCAGAGCAAAATAATCTTAGATAATACTTGTGTGTTGAAAACTTGTTTGTCCGTGCTGAAATTCTGAGGCATGTGTATTCCGTAAATATACATATATAGGGCATAAGACTTATTGTTCAGATCAAAAATGAGCAGTGTGTCGAAAGGATATTGGGTGTCCATTATGATTTATAAACTAGGTCACACAATGGTTTTGAAGTATTTTTTTTCTTCTCTTATTAAAGGTTATTTTTAATAATATTTTTTTTTTACATTCCTCACACACAGCTAACTGGTCCCAAACTAAGCTTGTACTATGGAAACCAGATAACTGATATAATACATATACTACTTTTTGTTTGTAAATACATACTTAATATACATAATCACACCCAGACACAAGACATACAGACATGTTCATGCACACAAATATATGTCCTGTGTGGGAATCGAACCCACGACCTGTGGCGCGATAGGTGAAATCTGAACCAGAGTCTTAACCAACTTTGCCAACTGGCCCGTCATGTTTAGTTTAGTATAACCCCCTTATTCATAATCGCTTTTTAACTAAATCAGTGTAATAGTGTGCCCCGTCTCACTCTTTCGATCACCAAATGTCACCTGTCAGATAAAGACTTCGGAATTTTAGCTGATCAACGTTTGATAACTTTATTATGAATAAGAGGGTTAGTGTACAAATAACAAAAAAAAATACAATAAAGAAAAAAAAAACTTCCTCATTTATAAACACGCGACATCAATAGTCAATACATAAACGAATTCATATACAATAAGTTGCCTGTACTTCGTATAGTCCCTTGTTATCTATCCCCTATTTCACAGGAGCGGGGATTAGTATTCCGTCCCCGTGGCCGCCACATAATTGAGTGCGGATTGGTTATTTGTATCGGACGCTCTCAGATTTGGGGGATGTTATTGTTTTTCTTAGTTTATTCGAGTTTTATACGGTTTGAATGTTTCCTGTTGTCGTTGTGTGGAGAAATATCTGAGAAGTTTCAGGAAGTAGTAATAAGATAACTGTTGCAAAGTTGAAGATTCTTTAAACCAAGATGAATTTTTTTTATTAACGTGGCATGAGTGAGGTATATAATAATAATTTATTAAAAAATAAATACATACAGAATAAAAAGTGGTGATAAATAAATAATTTAAAATAGAGAAGTTGAGCCAAATTAAGAATGAAGAAAATAAGAAAAACATATAATGAAACGGGAGAGTCGGAAAATGAAAAAAATTTAGAACATGTTATGTAAGTACCATCATTAACCGTACCAACAATAACAACATACTAAGATCAAAGAGAACACAGGATCCTGCTTACATCCACTTATATTAATTAACTAAAACCTCCAAAACTCCAAGATCGCACACACGACTGACCCCGGGCCTATGGGCCTAATTTATCAAATGAACTGGGCCGTAAAATGTTCCTTAGCCTTTTGACCCTAATTGGGAGCTCTTAGTAGTCATTGTATCGCTGAAGGACCAAGGTCCTGATGCAAGGAGACGTAGTAAAGCAGAACTTAATTCAATGCGTGATGTTATTTGGATGGGAGAGTTCGTTTTGGTATTTGTTTTTTAGGGTTCCGTAACTCAAAAGAAAACAAAAACGGATCCCTTATAGGTACACCCAGACTCGGTTCTTGCAGACATGTTCATGCACACAAATGCACGTCCTGAGTGGGAATCGAACCGATGACCTGCGGCGTGATATGTGGAATCTTAACCAACCACGCCAACTGTAATGGTGTGTCCATGCTACGCGAAGCGAGCACGAACCGAGCCTCGAACGAACAGGATTTGTTCGTTGTTCGCGGAGCGTGGACGGATGTGAGGTTCGAACGAGCATTCGTCTCGCCCTAGTTGCGCTCCGCCCGATTGTTAGTTTTTTCACGAACACAGGGATTCGCATCGCGCTCGTTGTAAGCTCGTTGTAGGTCCACACTTGTCATCGCGAGCAGCGAACGAATTCTTTTCGTTCGTGGCTCGGCTCGTGCTCGATTCGAATAGCATGGACGCACCATTAGGTGTAATTTTCAATTAATCCAGGTATTATACTGGGTGGAGATTTCGAGATGGCATATTTTCGAAATCTATGTTGGGTTAGTCATGCTGAACAACTTTTACTATGGGACCAACACTGAATACTCAAAAATTTTTTTTTACTTTTCATACATTATGATCGAGCAAGGTTGACATTTATTATGGAAAGTAAAAAATTTTTTTGAGAATTCACTATTGGTTCTATAGTAAAAGTTGTTCAGCATGACTATCCCAACATAGGTTTAGAAAATATGCCATCTCGAAATCTCCACTTGTTATAGAATATTGTTGAGTCAATCAATTATAGAGTATGAATGGACACAACTGGAGCAAATTATTGAAGGATTAAAGGCATTGGGTGAATCAATCCACAATTTCCATGTCCTTGCGGTTAAATATCCAATTATTTCCACTTGCCTGAATATCTAACCAGTGTACCTAATTTAATTATATTGAAGTCTATTTCAATCTCGTTACAGCACAAAGTAGAAATATCGATCAGTATCGATATTTCTACTAGTAACGATATTTCTACTAGTATCGATATTTCTACTAGTAACGATATTTCTACTAGTATCGATATTTCTACTAGTATTATTGATATTAAATTATATAGGGTGTTGTTTTGGTCGGCGACAAGCGACCCAGGAGCGGTAGTGCAAAATATATATTCCCCAAAAATGGGCTTAATTCCATTAAATACTGTAAATATGTTGAGAAATACCTTATTCAATTTGAAATAAAATTACCGCAAAGTATGGTTACTAGCCACGTGCACAGACTAGAGCTAGGCACACGCCGCCATCGCCCCACCCCTTTACTCCGTCGTACTCCCGTTGAGTATTATGTCTACACTTTAGCTTATTACATGATTTAAAAAATTTTTTTTTTTTCATTTTTATAATTAAAAAAAAGGTATTTTTTTTAGCATCAGTTTCATTTGTATTTTCGACCCTGAGTCGCTCGTCGCTGACCAAAACAACGACCTGTATATCCTTCTGTCTTGTACTTTTTTGATCGGAGCTGCAGACAAAAATATTGGCACAAAATCAAGTCTGTTATTGCTATGTTGTCAAATATTTTATTAGACACATTTGTTCTGTACGTAAATAAACAGTCACAATAAACCTATCCTTGGAAGTGACCGACTTTATGCCATAAAAATACAACTATATTTACAATACGACAGTTTATTGCCTAACAACCAGTTTTTAGTGACCTTTGCAAGACGATTCGTGCTTAAATTACAAGGAGGTGTACCTACCTATACGGCATGGGGCAAATTATGCTGGTTCAGAGTGAAGATTGTGCGAGCTGAAAGGAGTAATATTTATTTATACGAGTGAGAAAGATGATGTCTTGTTTTATTCGATTCGATCTTATTGCTGTACGGACATGCGTGTGAGTCGATTCGGTGTTAGAGAGTTGCGACGCGTTTCTGTTCTGAAAATTATTTAGATTTACCTTTTTTTGGATATTGTGTTAAGAAAGTGAGTAAGTGTGTGATAGATATCGGTGACTATGACAGAATTGTGTGTTTGTCAGAATGTGCGCAGAAGTTATAAAATATATTAAGGTAAGTGCTCAGGATCATTTTTATGACTAAAAGCTTCTAATAGTTTTTAAGTTTTACAACTTTTATTAGGGTTCTGAACCAAAAAGGTAAAAAAGGAACCGTTATAGTGCCACTCTTTGCGTCTGTCACAGCGTTATATTTTAGCATTAGCTATTGATTTGTTTAGAATAGTTATAAATATAACCCATAATGCGAATTTTCGTTGCAATAGCAGCCTGAATGGGGGACCGAAATTTCAAAGTAGGGCTACAAGTTTAAGTTGTTTGTAAATTCCAAAACGAGTTTTTATTTTCTTTTATATTGCGTGGTTTTTGACTTATGCACTGAAAAAAATGATCTACAAAACAAATTATGTAGGTTGATGTTTTGTTGTCGGGAAACTAACTTTAGTTGTCGGGAAACTAACTTTAGTTACATTTAATCAAATAATTTAGTGACGAACAAAAACTAGTTTTGTTACTGGTAAGTTTAGTTCGCAAGTCACTCTGTTTAGGTTATTGGTCGTCAAATTTTGTGTTACTGTTAAATAAAATTGTGTAGTCACTTGTAGTCCATTTTTTTCAGTGTGATGAAAAATTAAAAATAAAATACAATTATTTCAGAAAAATCTGAATTAATAACAGAATATTATAATATTATAGGAAAAATAAAACGAAGATTCTGACTAGCATAGTTTCTTCGAAATAATCAAAATTCGTTTACAAACAAACATAGTTATGTGGTCTGGTTTTTTACAACAGTTATGGCCCAGAGCCCCAAACCAACCTATACATCCAAGGAAGGTCGGATCCATGGGTGAGTCAAACATAGACTCGCACAGGGCCGGTTTTATTTTTTCTCGTGAGATAATGGACTAACCTTTAATTAATTAATTTCATTTCATTTATCTACTATATAAAAATAAGTCGGGTTTTCCTTCCTGACGCTATAACTCCAGAACGCACGAACCGATTTCCACGTTTTTGCATTCGTTGGAAAGGTCTCGGGCTCCGTGAGGTTTATAGCAAAGAAAATTCGTAGGGTAGGGTAGGGTAGGGTAGGGTAGGGTAGGGTAGTGTAGGGTAGGGTAGGGTAGCGTTGGGTAGCACCACAGGGTAGGGTAGCACCACGCGAACGAAATCGCGCCGGGCAGCTAGTTTATTTATATATACATGCAGCTATCACTGCACTTTAGTCTTTAAGTACTTGTCGAGTCTATTTTTAAAGGAGCTCACTGTTTTTGCACTGATAACTAAGTACGTATCTGGTAATTAACTCCATTCGCAAACGACAGGGTTAGCACCATAGAGTAAACATAAGTACAGTATTACCCAACTGATATGGCGCGTCGTGAACTTCGTTCGCACAGAATGGAAAGTATGGCCCCGAAGATTAACGAAAGAATG
This sequence comes from Polyploca ridens, assembly GCA_951394255.1. Lineage (NCBI taxonomy): Eukaryota > Metazoa > Arthropoda > Insecta > Lepidoptera > Drepanidae > Polyploca > Polyploca ridens. Next base: position 3,464,726 of record OX596261.1, read on the forward strand.
CTTAAAACTTACAATCAACCTTAGGTCACTACTATAAGGTTCATAATACACTACAGCTGTTGGTTCAGTCTCACTCGCAAGTCACGCCCCTCCGCACGGCGCGCGCTAACATGGTGGCAGCTGCCGACCAATAGTGTTTCCCGCGCTTTGAAAATGTATCTTCTGCGCAGGTACATCGGTAAGCCATATTAGTTGGGTACTACTGTATGGTTATAATAATATTGTTTTAAGAGTGCGTACCAAGCCAGAAAAATATGGCAATGTCAGATGAAACAAACTTATGTCTAATCTTCGCGTGCAGATGAGATGGAGATAGCGTGTTCCGCGGAACAAAAATGAACTAAGCGCTTTTTATCTAAATAACTCGTAAAGTATAGAATATTTAAAAAAATCGTTAGTAGCAGCCCTAGGTCATATGTTAATGATATTATTTATCGAATTTTTGTCTTAATTAGATACACCATGAACATACAACCGTTAATATTATTAGAGAAATTCATTATTATTAGAGGTAGCTTTGTGATTTTTTTCTATCGAGGAAATTTCATTCCATTATGTTTTTGCTCAGAGAGAACCCTCGCATATATAATGAAAATACCCATATAAAAATATTTTTTCATTTAAATACTATTTACTTGGTTAAATTTCAATTCTACGATTGTTATTTTGCTTTATACGCAGTCTTAAAACTTACAATCAACCTTAGATCACTACTATAAGGTTCATAATACTCTGCAGCTGTTAGTTCCGTCTCACTCGCAAGTCACGCCCCTCCGCACGGCGCGCGCTAACATAGCGGCGCAGCTGCCGACCAATAACGTTTCCCGCGCTTTGAAAATGTGTCTTCTGCGCAGGTACATCGGTAAGCCATATTAGTTGGGTACTACTGTATGGTTATAATAATATTGTTTTAAGAGCTTTTGGTTGGCCCCCTGGGTCTGTACACAAGATGGCTATCGAAAATCGTCATCGTTAGTAAACGATCAACCTTTGTATGGGATTGACATTTCAAGTCGAAATATCACGTGTTTTTTAACAATCTCTTGTCATTTCCATGCATAGGTTGATCGTTTACTAACGATGACGATTTTCGACAACCATATTGTCTAGGCACTATGGTCTGTCAAAAATATACCAAAAAACATTGTAATGTCAATTAACGCCACTGATAGTTCATTGAAACACAATTTTTAATAACAGACTTGGGCCCCATATGGCTGTGTGAAGAATATCCCGGGATATTTGTCATAAATTAAAGTGAAATAAAAGAAGAAAGCCCGTCGCTTTAAGTTCAACATAATACAACTTGTAAGTCTGTCACAGCAAAATGCATCTCCTTTATTATTTTATGAGACGGCAAACTTTTTCTTTTAAAAGGAATTTTACATTATTTTAGTGCGAGTCTTTGTTTCTTTCAGTAAACTCAGGTAATTGAGTGTATTTATCTTGTTACGAAGTTTTAATGGCGTCGTGCGATGTCAGATATCTGTCGTTAGTAATTCTGGGAAAAAGAACATTGGAAAAGTTGTTAGTATGGCTTCAGTTTCTTTTTCACTATGTTTTGATTGTTTACAGTTTTATACTAACTTTGATTGATTGTTAAAAAGCTGTTTTAATGACTTGGATAACTACAACACATACTAGGCACTACATAAAAGCCAATTTAATTAACTACGATTTGAATTATATTATACACCCACGCAGCGAGCTTAGAGGCTTATTGGTCGCTGTACGGCAGACGGTCTTCTTGTAATATATTTTTTTCAAAGCATATAAGGTATTATGACTCTCTATTGTAGCTGTCGTTAGGTGCTTGGTGACAGTTTATCAACTTGAGGGTGGTATCCTGTCAGGTGGGTACTACAAGGTACCCTACCCCCATGCTATGGTTTCCTCACGATGTTTTCCTATACCGAAAGCTCAAGTTCATTGTAGGATTCGAACCCGGGACTTGACTCTCCAATATCTTTACAGCTAAATAAATATCCGCTCATAACTCCTGTTTAATTCATCGACGAAATATCCCTTTAGAGTAGTACCGAGCAATCTAATTCCGCAACTAGTTAGTGCTTTTGCACTGATTTTGAATAGTAGGGACCAATCACTGCATCGTTTGTTCTTGACTTGGCCAATCAGTGCGCAAGTGTCCTTGACTTATCCACACAGAGCGCATTGCCGGTAGTGGGAAATTGGAGGAATATATTTTAAGTAAAATGAACCTAAGGCCTAAAATGATCGATATATATACGTATAAAATAAGTCAGAAAATCCAGGCAAAAATAATTCACTAAGGCTGTCACATATAACGAAACATTCCACCACAAACGACAATACAAATTGTTTCTCTCCCTCTTTCGTATCGTATTTATACGGAATGGCATATAGTAATGGGAAAGCCATCAATTGCAGGCTTAGAGAAGTTGTGCCTTTTATCATTTCCGCGCGCCACATTAGGTCGTAACAAAGGCATAGTATTGTTCACCGATCCTCGTTGATAAATTTGGTGTGAAAGGCTTTGTTGATATAAACACCATAATAAATGACTGGAGTTTACGCCATGGATGTAATGTTGTTAATACTCGTTCCAAATCCAATTGTTTTAATCTCGACTCAAAACATGACTTGACCTTTGATTGAAATCTGGGGGCACGGGAGTGCCCCCCGCCAAGACAGCCAAGCGAAGCGAAAGGGCACTACCTACCTTTTCTCGAAGCGCTTCGTCGGTTTTTTGAACCCTCATAACTTGGGTTTGGATTATACCAGATAAACAAAATTCTCGGAACATGATGTCAATAGTGAACTTATTAAGTATATTAAGTTTCAATAACATAGCTCTTATACTTTAGATTTTATTGATATCTAAAAAACCCCGATTTCGTCACTGACTCACTGATGATCATCAAAACTCATAGGGTACTTCCTGAAGTCCTAGAAAGCTGAAATTTGGTATGTAAGCTTGTATTAGTACACAAACAACAAAAAAATTATAAAACTTGGAAATTTCAAACAAAAAAAAAAGAAGTGAAATCCCACCAAAAACATTTTCATGTAAAATGTTGCCGCCAAGACATATGGCTCGTACTGACAAAAAGTTATCAGATCTCATGTAGAGCCAAGCTTCAATACTACAAGAACTATTGAATAACGAAAAAAGCAATGAACAGTGAACACATTTTTCACCTTACTCCCATGTGACGGTAGCGAAACGGCCAAGCCACAAATTTTGACTATGGTGTGAAGAGGTTGTGAAGTTAGGGCTTATAGAGTAAGTGCATGTAGTTATAAGCTTGGCTCTACATGAGATCTGATAACTTTTTGACAGTACGAGCCATATGTCTTGGCGACAACATTTTACATGAAAATGTTTTTGGTGGGATTCTTATATACGGGACTTAGACTATCTGCAAATATACTGAAGCCGGGGGCATAGACTTGTTATCTCTATACCTATATAAAAATGAATCCCTATTTCTCTTGGTCTGAGAGAAATTACGGATTCTCTCAATACTATATTAATAAATTAAACAGTACAAATCCATGTGAACTTGTATTTCATTTCTTTAACACAACATAACATTCTCTATATTCAAAAACAATAATCATAGATTATAAAAGCCAGTACCAACAACATGGTCACGCCATAACTTGAGAACGCCTTACCGATTTAATCCATCTCTAAGGTTCTTACGGAAAAAAACAAGAATGTTGCGTAGAAAATTACAAAATTTTACGGCAGAGTAGGGTATTATATCCCTCGGGTACGCGGGTGAAACCGCGAGGCGCAACTAATTATAAATAAATTTAACTGAGTAAATCTTCCTGCTGTACTCAGAGTCCTCAATTAAGTGTGATGATTCGTCATCTCTAGACCTCTATTCAATAATCAATTCAATAATCAGAGATACTTTAATGTCAAAAAAAATCTTATTGATATCTCTGAGTACGACAATTAGTATTGAATGATTATATTTTATTTAATTGTTGAGCAATTTCGTTTCTTTACTTTTTTTTTAAATCTTTATTTACAACAAATATGTACAAAATACAATCTATATATAGAAAATTTCCTCAAGCCTGCCGCTGCTTCCGATTAACGGCAGGGTTCCCAGAAGGCTGGCAGCGTTTCCTCTTTGGATAGCCAAGCTGACGCGTTGGCGGAAAAAGCTCCCCGCCCGCTGGTCTCCGGAGGTCTCGATCAATTTTGATGACAAGGTGCGAGCAAAACGGCGAGCTTCGGACCCCCACGGTCCCATGGTCTCGACCGCAAAAGGTACAAAAATATAGTTGGGTCCAATCGATGCATATTTTTTGAATTTTGAATTTTCCGCACTGGCCGCAGCTGACCCTGCAGCTTTACAAGTCGCCGGTAAGTGAGATGGCGCGAGTGTATCGACACATGTGGCATCCCACACCAGCGACTTGCCGACACTCCAAGGGATCAAAGACATACCATCCGGTCTTTTGCCATCGCCCCGCGCAATACCGACTGGTTCCAGTACGGAAGGCACGTTAGCGACAACAAGAGCCCTGCGGATAATGTCATTAATCGCCGAGTGTCGTGATATTCGACCAGCACTTAGAGAGCACGAAAGCCCATGGTGGCCGAGCTCGTTGACGAAAACTACTCGTTACTATTTTACGATATTTTATTCAAGCTGCAACGTGCAAACCGTAGAATATACTTTGCGATCTTAGCAAGAGAGTATGCTAATGTGTCTAAAGTTTTACTTGCATGCAAGAGAGAAGAGCTTGTCACTCATTTAACATATTCATAGATATAGTATGTATTTAGCAGTACTTTGAGGCTGTATGCTTAACACTTGCAGCCACGTTATCACTTAGCAATGGTGAGATCCCGTGCTTAGGAAGACAGCTAAAGTCGTTGGTCCCGGCTATCACTTAATTGTGATAGTCGTTAAGCTAATTTTAGGCCTTTTAGGCAGCTTGAAAACTCCAACAGTAGGTTGACCACTAGCCGACCTCCACCGATCCGCAGCGGGCACGCGTGGTGGAGTATCTGCCCATTCCCTTTCACCCTCATTTGTGAAAGGAGGCCTGTGCTCAGTAGTGGGACATTATAGGATGATATACATTTACAAGGCCTTTGCTAAACATATTCGTAGCTACAAAAATACTTAGGCGTTGTTTCGCTAGAAGTCCTTTTACAAAATGATAGAACTATATACGGCGCGCCCCGAAACAGGCGTTAAAATTAATAATTCAACGCTTCACAGCGCAAATGGCCGACGCATGTTTACTGTAGCTATAAATGTTAGCTTATGAAAACTCATTTAATATCTAATTTATAGTTTTTTTTTCAACTAAAATGTTAATTTATTTGTCATATAAAGTTAATACTAATAATAATAACTAATTTATAGTTAAGTGAATACGTATTTATATTTCATTCCTGCTGTCACCAAGTAGGAATTGCTCTTAAGATCCAATTCCCCTTCTCATCTATACTTAACGGACGAGGTTCATCGCAATTTATTTTATTGTGCCGACTGCCGACTACTTAGTGGGATTGTTAATAAATAAAAGGCTATCCAAGAAATATATAGCTAGAGAGCCAGTGAAAAGCAGATAGTACATATTTCAACAAACCTTAGATTTTGTCCTGTTACTTTCCTATACCTACTGATTAACTCTGAACCCACCGCGACCGGGCTTCGTTAGTCCCCATCTCACGTACAGTAGGTATAGGAGAGTAATTGGACAAAATCTAAGGTTTGTTGAAATATGTACTATCTGCTTTTCACTGGCTCTCTAGCTAATAGTTTTTGTAGAGAACCGACTACTTCACCACCCTGGCTTTTTAATGAAGTTATGGACGCGCATATTTATTTTGAGAGCTATGCGCGAGCTATATAGAGAATAAACGATATGCTCAGGTAGAGCATAGCGTTTATTCGCTCAAAGAGCAACTCGACTGGGGAATTACCTTACAAAATACCGCAGCCAAATAACTTTATATACTTAGCGCGTGTACAAATATAGGAAAGTTTACAGACCTAATCCCCCTAGAATTAGTTTTCTAAGGAGAGTCTTAACTAGAAGTCCGACAGGTCAGTAAGGGCAAACTACCTTAGGGGTTGAAGCCACCCAAATATGGTCTTTCGAGACTATCCCTAACTTTTTAAATTATTGTGATTGGCTTTTACAGAATTTGGAAAAAGTAAATTCATATTCATTTTTCTAACAAAAAGTATACGATAAGTTTTTGTCGGTTTGTGACGTTTTTTGTACCCCAATCTAACTTGGCCCCATCGAGCCTTTTGATCCTTGACTGACACAGGATCGATTAAGCTAACAATACTTTTTTTCGAAAATCGCCGGGCGCCTTGTCTTCGCTGACTGTGCATTTTTCCCGAAATCTGTAAATGCCTATAGTAATAACTCAAAAAGTAAGAAATAGTCTCATAACACCATATTCGCGTGACTTCAACCCTTAGTAGCTGCCCTCACTGACCCGTCTATTTCCACCTATGTGGTTGACCTAAGTTTCGAATAAGCAATGTACACTGAACGCGGAAGCCGCTAAGTTATTCAAAGTTAATTGCAACAAGTTTGCCTAACAACACTTTAAAGTTTGTACTCAAGATGTTGTAAATGAAAACACCAACAATGCTACTTTCGAACTATGTATTTTGCTCGATTTTGAATCTTATGTTAAGTTAGCTTCTACTTGGACTTGGTTAACGTCTTCTGCTTCGGCCCCAAAGAACAAAGCAATTAAACTTAGCATCTTTACTTGCATTTTTAAACTTATTAATTTTGAAGTAAAAATTAAAAAGTTATGTTTTATTTACTATAGAGTTTCTCAAAGTAAGGTTCGCATAAACCTAGGCAGGGGTAGGCGACCTTTTGAGACGGAAGAGCTAAAACTTACAATTTACAAAATTTCACAGTTTTTAAAGAGCCAATTTTTTTGTTGCTGTTTAAAAACTGTTTTTTTATTATTTTATTCATGCATGAAAACACTTGCTCGCACGAATATATCAACTCGAAGATCGCGTCTGAATGGATCGATTGCATGATTTTAAAAGGTTTTGATAAAATTAAGCTTTTGCGTATGGATCTGCAGAGCCGCAACTTTACGTCGAAAGAGCCGCATGCGCGCAGGTGCCCCTGCGCTACCCCTGCTCTTGGGTTGTTAGTTGTTTGTAAGGGTTCCGTGGCAAGTTATGTTGGCTACACAAAACTGACTAATATAGCTCCTTGTTGATACTGGTATAGGTATAAATTAATGAACTCTTAGTTATTACTAATACTACTCTATTTTGGGTCTATTCGCGCAAAAATTATTATTTCCCTTAGCGGTCTGAGCCGGAAGGTATCGGGAGACATTTAAAATAGATAGAGAAGTCATCATCAACGACGTCAGACGTCAAAAATGTTGTGGGTCAAGTCTCATCCTCAGTGGCACTTATATACTATTAAAATATTATTATGACGAACCTCTACGTCACGACCAAGTTTCATCCGGTACTTGGAGACAACTCTTGTTGATTAAGTCGCTGATATCTGCTGTTTCCAGTGAATAGCTATAATTTTTCAAGTTAATAACCACAGTGGCCTGAATAAGCGCCGCTCCATAAAATTCAATTTGCATTGAGAAGACGATGCAGTTTTCTATTACAGCCGTCGCGCGGGCTTTATAATAAATAAATCCTCCTTCAAGTTTGTTTTGAGAAACAGCTGGTATAAAAGTTAGTATTTCGATGAAAAATTTTCATCTGCGGAAATGACGGGGAATTTAATATTGGTCAAAGTTATCCGAACTCTGTCTGCGGTGTCGCCGTGGCCACGATATTCTTTGATATTATTGAAATAATATTATGTTCTCTTTTTAAACGATTTACTTTTGTATTATTAAATTCAATGGTGGCCAAATTTATCCGAACTCTGTCTACGGAGTCGCCACGGCCACGATATTCTTAAATATTATTGAAATAATATTTTATCTTCTCTTTTTAAACGATTAATTTGTCTTTTGTATATTTAATGGTTTTTTGTTTATCATGATTTGCACATCATGAAAAATTACAACTGTTTATGACTGTCCAAATAATATTCACTATACTTGAAGATGTCTTGAAGGTAATTTTTAGTAAAAATTATATTAGATAATTTTTAAAATGTTTTGGCTCAAATTCAATTTCAATATTATTTATTCAAATAGACCTTCGCAGGCACTTATGAAAAGTCTGACTCTAATACTCTAATACCGGTTCGGAAGGTTGCATTTGCTGAGAAGAGCCGGCAATAAACTCAGCAATTACTCTTTTCAAAATAAGCTTATATTCATTACATAATATTTACATTCTAATCGCACTGACAACAATTGCGTGCCCGGCGCGGCGGCAACACTACAAAGTAGACTGAATCTCTTTTTATTAATAAAAAAATAGCAAACTTAAGCAGACCAACCCCCACAAGCAGCCCTCAACTCTCTATTTGCCATATTGATTATCTTATAGCCCCAATTTATCTATGGTTTATGTAAATCGAAAAACACCTTCAACACCAAAGCAATAATTTTGAACCACTTAAAACTGCATGAAGGTTGTTCTCGTGACTCGTGCCGAATAAATCTTGCAAAATATGCTTCTGAATAGAGTTCTAATATTTATGAGGGCTACATAAAAATGCGTTTTTGAGTCTCAATAATAAAGTTCATATTCCATCGTATCTAAAATAATAAGGCGTGTTTATAATCAAGAAGCGTCCGCGCTTCGTTATAAAGACGGTGTAACAGGTTGAGATTCTTTCCGTCGCATTTCGCAGTACAATGAATGTTTGTCTCGTGAATTCGCTTTCTAAAGGTATTTGGAGGGTTTTACTGCTTATGACGGGCTTTGAATCAAAGCCAGACTGTTTTTTTAATATATATTTTGGCACGAAAGGCTTTAAGGTTTATAGGATGAAAAAAACATTAATTTTAAATTAAGAATTTTGTAGTGTTAACGGAATGGTTTTGTTTTTTCAAGAACGTTTTAAATGTACTATTTCAACACACTTGCTCGTAAAGTGCCATATATTGCACCGTTTTTAGTATCTTACTGCAGCTTTTTACGCACTAATGCTTTTTACTTTACATTACCGCACAGTTTTATGATAGGTATAATCCCGATTATGTTATGATTGTATATCAATGTAATTGATATGTGTTTTTTTCCTCGCAAGTGTGTTGAAAAACTTCGTATGACACGCGTGTGCACTGATCATTACACTCTCGGCTCCCTTATCGCCTCTATTATTAATACCACCTTGTCTGTAATTACCAACTTTGCACAAATGTATCATAATGTACTATTATAACAAAGATTTTCATAGGGCATCGTGCCTCTACCCAGATGGATAGTCAGTCTTACTAAAGCATGACATTTAATATCACTCCGCTTGAGGGGCTCCTGAGCAAATCGCACTCAGTTCGTACTGCGCACGGCTGTCATCGCGTCATACACGCTGTACTGATTAAATAAAAAATGCCAACTAGCATATTGAAATACTGTCACAACACTTATAAAAACCAAGGAAAAACTAAAAAACTAACCTTCCATGTGTAAGTATTGCGATTTAGTCACTTTTAATTACCTAAACTTATTACTTTCAAATACTGTCAATTATGGCTTGTTTATTTCGTGTTCCCATAGAGGCGACTACCCTTCTGGACGTTTTAAATTCTTTGTATTATAATCATTCTTACACAAAAAAAATAAGCAGAATATTAAACCTCTTTTCTTTTTCGTCTGAAGTGGTATCTTTCATTGGATCTTTTAAAAGCTCTTCGCATGAGTGGAGCTTCAGCGAGGTGCATGCTTGGTATATTTTATCTCAACACTCTAGTAGTACCGAAATTGCACCAAGCTTATCATAACGAGCACCTGGTTTGACCCAGTTTCCGAAACCATCCTGATGCGAAATAAAATGCGGGGTCAGCTTGCAGTGTTTCTTAATATCCCTACCGGTACCATTAAGTTGTTTTTGCCTGTTACACACAGACATTACCGGGAGAGCGGATTCCTTGTGATATAAAGAAAATTGTCCTTCTTATGTATTGTTTGAGAATAAAATATAAATCGATTCAATGATATTGATATTTTTAACATGTGTAAACATTCGTTCAAGGAGAGTGTCAAATCCAAAATTATTAGCCATACTACTATATAAAGTCATAACTAGGTATAGGTACTTACCCGACGGAAACTCACTAATTATATAAATTTATGTACATTTAATTAATATAAAAAAAAATATGCTTAAAATTATTCTTTTTTTATATGCTGATGTCAAGACTACTCTAGACTCAAGTCCCGCTTCTAGGTTTTTGTGTGCTTACCACCATTCAATTTCCAAGGTTAAACAATGATCAAGCAGAAGCTCATATCGAAGTATTATATTAGGTATATTAAAATATACGTAAATGAACCTATACACTACACACACACACACACACACACACACACACACACACACACACACACACACACACACACACACACACACACACATATATATACCACACACGAACACGCATTTTATTTACCTATATAATTATAAAAATATGTACCTACTTCATGTACGCTGCTTCCTTCCGATGAGTGTCATGTTATAAAAAACTTGTAATATTTATATTTTAGTATGTGGATAGCTGTAATTGGCCTTACATTTTTAAGTTCAATAATGTATCTCATGTTGTTTGAGGCTGTTGCTTTCCCTAATAAAAATAAATAAATAAATAAAAGATAATTTTATTTCAATATCCTAGGGCTGCGGATAATGCGCAAACCCTCAAACGTCGCATCATCTCATTTACGAATATGTGTTTTCGGCGCCTGCGGTGGAATTATTAGGCCCATTGTCATCCGACACAAAATTATTCGTCCAAGACGTACGCAAACGGTTGGTCTTGGCCTTTGGGGACTTGAAAGCCGCCGCGCTGCCATTTTTACTTAGGGGTACCATGGAGAATTAGATGACCTATTATTATAGATAACAGTTTCTTTTTGTATTGTTTTTATCATTTATACATGTAAATCATTTAAGTTCCATTTAAAATGTGGTTATTAATACTTTAGATATTATATTCTAGGCTTTTTTCACACAGGTCCATAAAAAAAGGGTTACATATACCTACATAACAAGTTCTTAAATAAAGTTCTTCAAAAAATCTCTATTTTTGAAGTAAATGAGAAGAGACGACCGCTTACCTTCAGGCGGGCCGTATGCTTGTATGCCATCTAAGTGGTATACAAAAAAAATATCCTGGGACATTCCTCATACAGGTCATCTGATGCCAAACTAAGCAGAGCTTGTACTGTGGAAACCAGATAACTGATATACTACTTTGTTTGTAAATACATACTTAATATACATAATAACACTGAGCCTAAAGATATCTAAACATGTTCATGCACACAAATGCATGTCCTGTGTGAGAATCGAACCCACGACCTGCAGCGTGATAGGTACCATGCCAAATGGCACGTAACCTTTCGTGTTGTGTTTCATGTGGATCACAAAATATATTAGGTAGGTACTAATCGAATAAAAAATAAGCTGTAGCAAAAAAATACCCAATTACCAAATCACCTCGTTGGGTAAGATTCTGATCAGAGATAAATTGCGATGATCCTGACCCGCGGCTCAAGCGACGCGTGAAATGCTACAGATACATATCGGATTCGCTCGTAATTGTGGCTATTAGGCGGTTCGACGAATTCAGATTGCGAAGACTTTAAGTCCGAGGAATAATGGATGAAAATTCCGAGGACGATTTAATTTTTTTGTCGACTTTTTCTTTTAGCGTAAGTGCCTGTCTAGAAGCGGCGAAATCGTCGCGATTCTCTCGCGCGAATGCATTACGTGCGTTGGCGATACTTGGAGCCAATTATTTGCATCCACAAGCATCAGCCAGTGTAAATCGCTTGCATTTCCCCCATACTTTGACTCGAAATACGCACGAGAGAATCGCGACGAAATCGCCCCTTCTGGACAGGGCACTAAAAAGGTCGAGTTCCTACTGTGTTTTTGAACCGTTTACTTTTTGTTACATCTTTATCCTAATATTTACATTTTAGTCGAGACTAGAGATTTTCTATACGGGATCTTTAGAAATTAGTCGCTTTTCCCTACTGTCCGATCGAACAAGTTTTTTTTGGTATCGAGGGGTAAAACTGTCTTTAAAATCTTATATACTTAATATTGTAAAGAGAGAGTAATCTCTGGTTCTACTGACCCAATTCAAAAAAATCTTTCACTAAGGTGCAACGCAGACGACAGACCGCACTGCGACAAACTTTTGAGTCTGTGAAAATATAACCTATACAATTATAAACAGTAACACACACGATGCGCAAAAAGTCCGGCGCATAACCCTTTCAGACTTTTTGTGTGCCGCAGAATAAAGTCCGTCGTCTGTATTGTACCTAATAGGAAGCTATAATATACCCGAGAGCCATAAAATCCATCATCCGCATGAACTGTGGTATTACAGCTCCGCACGTGGCATCTTGTGCAATGGCCACTCAAAACTGGTCCACCTATGTGTATGTACGTGAAATGAGAGCTCACCTTCCAGAGGTGGCACTCAATTGTGAAAAAATGGTTTATTTGTTATATCTCTGGTTCCTGCCATCGTAGCGAGAAAAATATTATCAGTTTTTAAGTCATATTAGAAGGTTTTAAAATTAAAAGTTTTTCAAAATTTGTGATGTTTCTTATGATCTACGAACAATATAATAAACAGACAGTCGGACACAAAATCAGTTCTAAAAGTATTTTCAATATTTTAGACATCATTCTAGTAGAGTTTTTTAATAGGCGAGATTACTTAAGGTAAATCTCATCTGAAATAAAAATAAAATAAGTTTGCCAAATATAATGAATCAAATAATTCAAAATTAGAATTCCAAACAAATCAATTACAGTCAAGTCCCATATCAGTTGATCTCAAGCACGTAGGCATTGACAGGGTTATAACCGGATCCTTGACGATGAAACCGGGTCAAGTGCCACTATTGGGACGATCTTAGACATGTAAATTGTACTCCTACATAATGTATCGGTTATGTATGGTACATTTATAGACATCGATGCAACGCAGAAGACGGATGCTGCGGCACACAAAAAGTGTGTGTGAAAACAAAGGGTTGTGCGCCGGACTTTTTGCGCGTCGTGTGCGTTACTGCTTAGAATTGTATAGACTCAAAAATTCAGCGTGGTGCGGTCTGTCGTCTGTGCTGCACCTAATTTGTACAAGGTTACTTTTTGGCTCATTATGCGCATTTGGAGCTTTATGGCTCAATTTTACTCTGCAATTTTGTTATGAAATGTGAAACTAGGTACCAGACCCGTTGTACAATATAATTTATAAACAAAGAAATGTAAAGCCGTAAGCCCAAATCTGGGGGCACGGAAGTGCCCCCCGCCAAGACAGCCAAGCGAAGCGAAAGGGCACTACCTACCTTTTCTCGAAGCGCTTCGTCATTTTTTTGAACCCTCATAACTTGGGTTTGGATTATACCAGATAAACAAAATGTCACGCAGGACATGATGTCAATAGTAAACTTATTAAACATATTAAGTTTCAATAATATAGCTCTTATACTTTAGATTTTATTGATATCTAAAAAACCCCGATTTCGTCACTGACTCACTGATGATCATCAAAACTCATAGGGTACTTCCTGAAGTCCTAGAAAGCTGAAATTTGGTATGTAAGCTTGTATTAGTACACAAACAACAAAAAAATTATAAAACTTGGAAATTTCAAACAAAAAAAAAACATAAGCAACTTACAAAAAGAAGTGAAATCCCACCAAAAACATTTGTATGTAAAATGTTGCCGCCAAGACATATGGCTCGAATTGTCAAAAAGTTATCAGATCTCATGTAGAGCCAAGCTTATAACTCTACATGCACTTACTCTACAACCCCTAACTTCACAAACTCTACACACCGTAGTCAAAATATGTGGCTTGGCCGTTTCAATACTACAGGAACTATTGAATAACAAAAAAGTAATGAACAGTGAATACATTTTTCACCTTACTCCCATGTAACGGTAGCGAAACGGCCAAGCCACATATTTTGACTAAGGTGTAGAGTTTGTGAAGTCAGGGGTTGTAGAGTAAGTGCATGTAGAGTTATAAGCTTGGCTCTACATGAGATCTGATAACTTTTTGACAATACGAGCCATATGTCTTGGCGGCAACATTTTACATACAAATGTTTTTGGTGGGATGCCTTAGTCTCTAGCAAAACGCTACACTGAGGCAAATATTAAATTTCATTGAAAAATAGCCTATGAATACATGTGAATAGGGTTGAAAGCTGCCTTTACCATAAATATAAACAAAAGCATCGTAGGTTTTGAATAAAGAATGACATCAAACTAGGTACATACTACCCATGCGTGATAAGTTGAGCCCGCGCTCACCCGCCCGCTTCCCCTGTACTACCCCGATAGCGCAAGTTTTGAACTAAAACTAAACGTGACTTCTCACCGCGCTCAGGTCTCAACTTATCGCGCACGAGTAGTATATACTCGTTGTTTCAATGTAGCGGGCTGCGGGCAGGTGTTTCAAAGCAAAAAGCCAGTCATTTGCTAATTTGCCCTATTTTACCGTTCGTGATAACCTTCACTAAGTGAGTTTTACTAACACGCAAAGAGCTATTTAACCCTCAAACTGTACCTGCGTAATGTCGAGCAACTATAACACTTCAGGGGCCCTAATTGAAAATCATACATTGACTCAAAATCCATCGTTTAGGGGTCCTAAGCTACAAAGGCGGCTCACGTTAAATCTGTCATAAGTTTTTCATTAAAATTATTTACTTTATAAATAAAAAGCTTCACCTGTTTTGCCGGCCCTATTTGTTTTTTCAAAATGATTTCCACTTGCTTTTATTTACATCCTTTGCACATGACGGCTCTATAATCCGATTAAATTATAACATCCACCTCTCTACATTTATTTCTCGCATCGCTATACGCATATTTAACCTGGCGTGCTTTTGGATTTTGCCGGGGATTTTCCTGTTATTCGCGGAAAGGTTGTTTGATAAATCCTTTTTTTACGAACTTTTTAACTCTCAGGAAGGTAGGGATTTGTCATATCTATGGGTTTCTTCTCATTAACCCGTTGGTTCTTGCGAGAGACGCGCCTCCAAAAGAATAAAATTGATGTTATTGTTATTATTTGCAGGTTTTCCACACTGAAAACTTATGTAACATCCGAAACCCTTGATATTGAATATGATTGTTTGCCACCTCAGTGGTTTATAAAAAAAAAGAAGTAAATAGAAAGTAGTGGAACTTGTACTCTAACACACGGCGATAAGGACCACAGCTTATCAGGTTTGGACTCTTTCGGGTGATATTCTGATTTGCTGGTATATACTTTCTCGGAATAAAATGATATTAATTTAGGATAATAAAAAAGAATTTGTTATATTTTCATTTTTTCTTAAAACTGTGCGGTCTCAAAGGAGCTTCCTTCCGCGGACGCTCAGATTGTGGAATGAGCTCCCCGCGGTGGTTTTCCCAATGGAGTACAGCATGGGGTTCTTCAAAAAGGGTGTGAAGAGATTTCTGCAACATCGGCAACGCGCGATTGACGCCCCAGGTGTTGCAAGCGTCCATCGGCTACGGTAACCGCTTACCATCAGGCGGGCCGTATGCTTGTTTGCTACCTAAGTAGTATAAAAAAGAAAAGTTTTACTCGTACCGTTCTAATTGTGGTATGGAGAAGGACATATTCAACTTTTTATCCCGGGAACGTGGGTACAACGCGGGGGACAGTTGTTCAACATATTTTTCAATCACAATTTTTTTACTGTTCCTTTTATGTCTCAGTCTCAACAAACAAAAGTAAATTCAGTGTTCATAAGTCAATATATCATACGTATTGTCAATCCAAACGGAATAATTCATCGATCTTTCAATTTGCATGTTTGGTACCGTTTACCCATATCAAATAGAGTACACATTAGTTGCCCTATATTTTACTTGTTTCGTTGAGTTATTTTCCTTATTGACGGAGTGGGATCAATTGGAAATGTAGCCTGTATTATGTTGTTACGAAAAAATTGTAATAATGTCATATTACAAATATTTACATAGCCCTTTGGCTCAGGGGAATTATTTGTTATTTATTTGCTGTCTTCCTAGTTTGTACGTAAAATAATGTTGAATGGTATATTAGGTTATATTTATTAAATAATAGGCATGTTTTTATGTATATTTTATTATTTTAAAGGTACTACGCATAGAGTTAGAATATTATAGAGTGATAGCGTTAAGAGGAAAGGATGGTTGCAAGAAATTTGAAAAATAGTTTTTACCTTATCTATTGCTGTCCCGCTGTGCCCGAGCTATCCCGCCCGAGGGCGATATATACAACTACAGCTTGGAACGATTATACCTATTTAAATTAGACGAAATCGCTATTTCGTAAACCCCGGGTTTCTGCACCAAAAGTGGATCGATTTAAGGCCGGGTCTAAGCTCAAATCTCAAAAATGGGTTTCTTTGAGAGTCGAGTATGACGTAACGCAATGAAATACCTAACACAAAAAAATACCGTGGATAGAAGAGGGTTTTGAGAAAAATGTTAACCGAATAGAATATTAAAAAGTGCTTTGATATTCCCAATAAAAAAATTCTAAGTTACGTCTAAAAAAATCTTTCGCGTCGAAATTCTCCGTATTTTCAGCGATGACAACAATTTTATTTTTAAGAATATATAAGATACAGAATTATATTAGAATGTTAACCGGACACTTATTCAATTTAATGCGTATATTCTGTATAATCTAAAGAAAACCCGTAAATAACAGTCCATTTCATAGAGTCGACACATTTATGATTTACCATTTTCAACCCTATTCCAGTGAAGAACGAGTCCTGTCAAAATCGTAGTCAGTCCGCGCCTTAAAAAATAAATTCAAAAATCATAATAAGAAGGGCTTTGGCTATGTCTGTCGGTTTTCCTTTGACTTTTTATGTCTTTTTTTTGGGATTTTAGAAGGCTCCTAATTCTTATAATAATTAATTTATGGAGAAAAACACAACCGAGGGACATAAATGGTACCTACAGATTGCATGGTAAATTATTGCTCTAGTGTCATTATCCAGAGAGGAAACTGAGGATTACGTTTGTATGGAACAAACGCCACCAGGATTTCCTCTTAACAACGTTACCTTGTGCGAAGTGTGAACAGTTTCCATATAGATGCATTCACAGATATATCGTACACTAGTTGATTTACAGATAGACAAAATGGATTCCTTATCATTTTGTTCTCGGCAAAAGTACCGATAATAAAGAAATTGGCATTCATTGTATGTATTTTAGTCGTTCAAACTATATAAGCTCTTCGTTTCAAGTCATTTTTGTGGCAGTACCCGTACTCTACTACTCTACTCTACTCTCTCTTATTGTTTTTGTTATTTTCATTCTCCTCACAACATTCTTACCAAACGCGTTATGCCAAACTATTTTAAATAAGTTCAGTAAAGTTGCTTGAATTCCAAATAGATGAGTAGGTAGAGAAGACTTCGTCCTACTTCTGCGTAATGTGTGCTCTCTTATCAAGTTCATGTTATAATTTAGACATCACATGGATGTAAGCTTTGTGAGAGTTCAAAGAAGCCTGTAAAATTTATTTTTATAAAAAAAACTGGAATAAAGACAGTTATTAGAATAGTTTGATAACAATTGTCCTAATATGTCACATATCCTAATCAGCATTCTACTGTACCTTTTTTATTAGCGTGGGGAAATTCTCATAGGATACCCCCCCTCCCTGGGGAAGCAGCCAGGTTATGCCGGACTGGTACCGGCTAAAACCACACGGTGGTCGCCACCTGCGCTACAGAGGGGGGCGGGTTCAGATCGCGTAAAAGTTACGCTGTTAGGTTATAAGCGAAATTCAAGACCTTCAATAAAAAAAAAATTATGGCAACAAACATTAAACGCAGTTTTTCACGACAAATATGACCAATTACGTGTTTTCTCCATACATTCCAGTACAGCGGTACTCAAAAGAAAGGTCACGTTCGAGTATCAATTTGTATGGGGGCGTTTTCGTCGCTCTCTGACTTTGACCACTAATTTCTGTATTTTCTGTGCTCTAATTACAATTGGTCCCCACCAAAACATGATCGATTGATATCATAAAAAAAGTTGTCATGTAGCCTATTAGCTACCTACCTCGATTCTTATCTTCGTAGTGGCTTCCTAGAAAGTATTATCCTGCTTATTCTACTATGATGCTAATAGAGTGAGATTGTTAAACCATCGCACACGATCATTATAGTATCGTACGGTTTCTAGGCTCTCAGTATCATTTTACTATACGTAAAAGTGTGTTTGTTTGTTCAACTGCACAATCAATTAGGACTCGCCCACGGAGGGTTCCGTACAATAATAATAATACCAACTTTTTCACTGCATAAAAGGGTTAAAATATGGTAGCGCCTGAAAAACCATTTTACCTACTTATCATGTTTTTGCATAACTTACTTGACGACCTCATTAGATAAACTATATTTAATATAACTAATTTCGAATAATTATAGGAATATGGAGTGCGAATGAGATCAAGAGGCAAGATTTAGTTTCCAATGGCTGTTTGACTTATAAAGAGATAACGAATTACATACTTCGCTGTTGAAATATTTGAAATATTTTTGTTTAAAATCGAAAGCTTATTTCAGTACAGTTTTGTTCCCATCAAAATTTATTATGTTTGTAAACTGGAGTGCGGAAATTTGAAAAGTTAAAATCCAGACAAGTTTCTAGAATGAAAACGTTTTATCTACTTTAGACAGACAAAGGCAATGATGACCAAAGATGTTAATTGAATAAATTATAAGCTACCAGCCAACACAGAAGCTGTTCATTTATTAAATATATTTTAGCCAATTATTGTGTGCAGTTTTGAGAATTTCATAAAAAAATTATGATAAGAGAAAAATAGTGCAGTTTTTCAGCGTATAAACTGTTTTTTTTTTTATACCTCTAAGGTGGCAAACCAGCATACGGCCCGCCTGATGGTAAGCGGTTACCGTAGCCTATAGACACTTGCAACACCAGGGGTATCTATCACTCGCACATCACGAACAAAAAATACGAAATCAAATATTTTTTTTACTCTGTGGAAATACAGTGTGTGCACGAGTTCGTAAAAATGCATAACGAACATGGCTATTTAACGCACTGGTAGGTAATCAGATCACTTTGTTTTTGCCACACCATTTTTACCTCCGAATAAAATCGTTCATTTTGTCAACGGAATTTACAATTAATCATCATATTTTTTTGTACACGCGTGCTTCCGTGAATAATGTAACCTAATTAAAAAATGGAAAATATTTTTTTCCATTACATTTTTCATGTCAACGACTAGTAGACACGCGATTTCACGTGGAAATATTCACTCGGTTAGTGTAACTTTGACATTTTGTCTCACTTTTTTTCAAGGTTCCGTAAATCGATACGTAAACGAAACGAATTAAATAGGATAGGTTTCCGTTTTGAGAACAATCCCTCAGGTGCAAGTGATGAAAGATTTTCTCTGCCGACTATCGGAAACTACTATGTACAAAGAAGAAAAGTCAACTTGGCTGACAAGGCATATTTCAACCATAACCATACTAGCAGAAAAAGTGTACTTTTTCTTATTTCATTTCTCGTCCATTTAAAGACTTAGTAAGAATCAAAACTTAAGTTTCCAGAAATGATTGTGTTCTAAACCAGTTGTAATGCGAATCTTTAATATTCACAAGTGTATTTATAAGTTTAATTGATTCGATTTGACTACGGAACCCTTCAAAAATATAGACGAGTTCACAATTATTTGCTTAAACTTTTTATTTATTTAAATTAACATTATGAGGAAATGAGGTGAAAGCTCTGATAACGGATATTTATTATATTTTAAGCCTTATTTCGGGTAAAGTTTTAATTATTATTTGACATACAAGATTTAGGAAGGGTGATATTATATTTTAAGTACGTTGTAATTAGGTTTATTTTTCCTTTTCACTATGGTAAGGAAACTACTTAATCTCTTCTGATTGCTGAATGGTTATTGGTGAGAAATTTTCATATAGTTGGTAGTCAGGCTAAGATAGTAACTATTCTGGCAGGGCTTTATATCAGACAAAATACCTTAGATTAACCTATACATATTGAATGTGCCACCTCAGGTTAGCTTTCTTTTGCACTGTTTCCTTTCTTCGATTTGCCAGCACTTTTACTCTCTTCCATGAATGTGTAAAAAGCCTCCTTTTTTACCTTTATAAAAGTCTAATTGCTTATTCATTAGATAGGCCTCTGGGGGCCTAAGCAGGTCTCTTTTACACTTTATTGGCTCTCTGACTCGTATCTTTTGGGAAAAGTCTGCTGAGAAGTCTTAGTATAAATCTACTAAGATAGGGAAAAATATGCTTCAGGATCGTTAATTGGATTTACTTTTGCCAATGAAATAATAACTATTAAAAAAAACGTAATTTTCAAACTTATATCAACTGGAATAAAGATAGGAAAAGTGTTACATTTCACAATCGAAATTCAACTCTGCGTTTTCATTGTTAGAATGTAAAATTCTAAAGCTAGATAATAAATAAATGGTAATTAACAGTTGAAAACTGTTGCCTCTAAAACAGTAGCACTTGGCTTTTGCTTATTTTTATTGTTTCACAATGTTCTTTTACTTTGTTTATTGCTTTGAAAATGTTGGTAATTCTCTGGGATTAATCTAATGTAGTATTTTTTTAAGTGAGGCATTTTATGTTAATGGATTAATTAATATATTTGATATTGTGCATGTTTTTTTAATTAGTAACGAATAAATAACTTAACATTTCTACAAAACAAAACTTTATAAACATATTACACCAAAAATAGATAATATGAGTAAAGTCAGTCAAATAAATAATGAATAAATATAGATTCTTAATGTATGTACCTAAACCTCAGATATAATAACAATAAATATTAAAAAATGTTATAATAACCTCGTTTCACAATATAATCGTCGAATCAAAATAATAATTTTCTATAAAATGTATCAAGTCATTTTGTGCAATCTATTTTATCAATCAAAATCCTTATTAGTACATATTTACAATCTCAAATCATTAAAAAACATTAAATTCATCGTATTATACAACCAAATTAAAAAGCTAACTTAGTATCCTTTTATCGAATTTAGCTCTTTCTCGTATTTTTGTGTGTAAACTCTTTTAGGGTCATACATATCAACAAGCTGCTTCCAGTAGTTTTGTTCGTACGAGATGAGATGTCTGATGACCCTACGAGTACCCCTGCGTTGTGGGCCTGTGCATTTGAAACAGCCTGACTTGAGAGCTTCGGATATGTGGGCTGAAATGAAATATTTTGTAGAGTATGGATAATTGTAGCAAATTGATTTTGAATGCAGAGCAACACGCATATGAATATTATTTATTGGTTTTCAAATCATAGGGATCTAGTTTCTTTTATATGGATTGTTACCGAGTATCATGTTTAGTGGTCAAATTGATGGCATGATGATTTTTATTTGACTTATATTATAGCTCAGAAAAAAAACAAATAAAACACTCCGGAATTACCAATTTCAATATATCTAGGTTGGTATATCATTAACTCATTAAGAAGTTAAGTATTAGTAAATGACCTGCCTTCCGACAATAATTAACATGAGCATCAACATCAAATGAAAAACTGACTACATCATCCAGATAGACTTACCCTTCAACTCCTTGCCCTCAGCTGTGCACTTCCCTTGTTCCAGCACACACTTGATGTAGGAGTCCGTTAGTCTCTTGTTGCCCAACACTTCGTCCAGGTTCATGGTGTCGTACCTGTCGCTGTAGTTTTCTGCTTCGATCATCAGGCAGGACAAGAATGTGGTAATAGCCACTAATAGAATCTTCATGCTGTGAACATACGTTGAGAATTTTAAAATACCTGGAGATTTTACCTGCTTTCTCTTTTCTCTTTACCGGATTAAAAATGATTGTTTTCCAGTTTATGATCTATCTATGTGCCAAAATTCATACAAATCTGTTCTACGATTGCGACGTCATTGATATATAGTTTATGGATTTTATAATTACTTCAAATTACTTAAATAATGCCCTTCATTATGTGGACAAACTAAGCCAAGATGAAAACTATTGTTTTGCTGAATATATTTCACAGCATCCATCTCCAGTCTTATAGGTTTATTACTCCCACTCCCACATTGGTGCCGATTCTGTTCTAAATCGCACTGAACTAATTTTAATCTCGTAACATTTCTTTCTTACAAAAATTATTGAAAAGGGATAGAACATATTTAAAGCTGTCAAATTCTTTCCGCCGCTTTCATTTGCGGGTAAATAGACAGAACCAAATTTGATGGCGACTTTTACGTTGAAAACAAGCATTGGACTAATTTCACAGGACAAAATTTCTTACATCCTTTTCTTATATTCTTTTTTAGAAAGAGATTTAGTGATACTAATTTAGTTTAGTTGTGAACAACAGACTCAGCACCATTGTCATTGTTTAATCGTGTTAAACCGTCCAGAGATTATCACATTTTAAATACAGAGGATGTTATATTTTATTTTCATACTCTTCTCACTCTATCTCGAGATGAAGAGAATTATCAACAACTATTTGAAGCTATTTCGAAGGGAATCGCGTTTAAGGGACAAAATGCTATTAGAAGT
This sequence comes from Polyploca ridens, assembly GCA_951394255.1. Taxonomy (NCBI): domain Eukaryota; kingdom Metazoa; phylum Arthropoda; class Insecta; order Lepidoptera; family Drepanidae; genus Polyploca; species Polyploca ridens. The sequence goes on from OX596261.1 coordinate 3,487,463, forward strand.
TTGAATAATTTATGAAAGGGACTTGTCTCAACATCCATAACATTTTAGTTGACCAAACCAATAATTTAACGTGCTCAAGCTGTAAATACAATAGTCAAATATCAAGTATTTAATATGTATCAATAAATTCCGACGTATACAAAATTAAATAACATCATCCAACGATATTGAATTAATTATGAACTAGTTACTAAAACAGCAGATTTGTGTAGCAGCGTAAATAATGCTCATAAATAAATGTTTCATCTTTCAGAATAATACATATAAATGTTTACTGGTTGTAATTTAATTTAACCCTGACATGAAATGAAACATGAGAAATGAAACATTAATTACTGTTAGTAGACTAATACTACGGATTAATATGGGCAAATACCGTATAAATGCTACGTATATTAATGTGAAATTGGGGCTCTTCGCGGAAAATATCATTATTTAATCAAAGGAGGGTATAATATTTGATTCCTTCTTAATTAAGTATAATCCTATTAGAAATATCTGTAGTTACATGTATGTTTGTTTTAGAGACTTAAGATGTACTGTATTTTAAAATTGAAGTAACATTCTAGACAGTTCGTGATTAAAAACACTTGTAATCAAATCAGAAGAGATTTATCTTAACAAAAATACAAACGAAAGCAGAATCAACCCATACAAAAAACCGACTATTCTATTAGAAAAATATATTTACCATAGTCAAATTCTTTCATTGACATGTAATGATTTAAAAAAATCATTTATTGCCCTGTGCAAACAAACGTAAGTTTAAACAAGCGGAGTCCGCTAATAACAAAAAAATCATTTTCTGTACAGTTTAATTTTGTAAAAAAAACCCTAATATTTCGATATTTTTGTTTCAGGTAAGTCCACCATGAAAGAAAATACAAGTTACATAACAGGTAAGTAAGTAGCTTTATTTGATTTGTGAAATAAATCAAAATTCAGACGATATAATGGAAGAATTACACTATATACTTGCGCGATTAACATAGGTCTTGAATGAGAGTTAGGTCATAGATCTAGTTACTACCCGTTGCCTAATGTGACGATTAGGTATTATTAGAAAAACGAGTATGTTATTGATTTGCAAAATAGTTATTAAGTAGCTCTGTTCTTAAACTGTATTTATTTACTACTAGCGAGTACCTAACTATCAGTTTCCCTTAATTATATAAATATAAATAAATACTTAAAAACTCACTTGATTGATTTTCCAGATGGTAACAATGATCAAACAATAACTGGACTGTACAGATCATAATCATCCTCGACTATTTATAAGAATCTTTCTAACTACTGTTTCCTTGAAACTCAACATTGAAAAAATAATAATACAGAAAGTCTAGTCGCTTTCCTTGTAATTAAAAATGTTGTAAGGTTTATAATACCCGTAAGTAATGGAAAGTTTAAGGGATAATCTGCAAAAAGCGTAGGCTTTATTCAGTATAGCTTATGTCCCGGCCTACGTTGAATTACCTCTTTAACAATTGGAAGAAGATGTAAACCGATAGAAGACGAACGCACGAACACAAAAATAAATATACAAATAAATAAATTTGAAAAAGTGGTACTTTAATGTAAATCTTATAATATAAACTCTGCAACACCCCAGGTTTTTAAATCTAATAATAAAAATATACTATAGAATAATAAATTGGTTACATCACTGAATTTACCTTTTTGCAACTGCTATTTTTATCTATATCTACATACCTAATATTTTCTTTTCTTTCGCTATTATTTTATTTTTGTATGTTGAAAATCATATGTGGTGTCATCATCATCATCATCAGCCTATAATGTCCCACTGCTGAGCACAGGCCTCATTTCACAAATTAATGTGAAAGGGAAATCTACGCGTGTCGTGGTCGGTACCTGGATGGGTGACCGCCTATTGGTATTTCAAATCGAGCGTTTCCGTGCTTTGGAAGGCACGTAAAGCCGTTGGTCCCGGTTATCACTTAATTATGATAGTCGTTAAGCTGGTTGGATGCCTCCTAGGCGGCTTGAAAAATTCCAACAGTAGGTTGACTACTAGCCTACCTCCATCAATCCGCAGTGGGCACGCGTGGTGGAGTATTGCCCTTGTGGTGTAACAATAAAGTATTATCTATCTATTTATCTATCTATATGAAAAAAGAAACTGACTGATTGAAAGATGTTTGATGATACTTTTTAAAAAAATCATACACTACGTAATTAATAACAAATTAATATAGGATTGGAAAAACTCTGGGATCTGTTGTGACCTTGAATTTTGTTTGTATGCAGCCTTTATGCATAAATAAACGGGTGACGATTAAAATGTTTGTCATTATAATTGCACTTGCGCATTGTTCATAAATCTCCGAGTATCGTGACTGTATCAAAGACCTTACATTTAATTGCTCTACAGAGATTAAAATTGATTGCTGAAGTAGGTAGGCTAGATGTTCCGCAATATCTGATGACTATTTCAAAGACGACTTGTTTTGTTGCATTTCTTAGCATGATTTGAGTTCTAGCTTCCGAACTAGTTTATTCCAGGTTGTAGTACGCCTCTTTCGTACATTACAGTTTTGAAAATATTTTTCCATAATGTATTTATTTTGTATTACTTTAATATATGTACAGTATTACCCAACTGATAAGGCGCGTCGTGAATCTTCGTTTGCACAGAAAAGAAAGTATGGCCCCGAATATTAACGAAACAATGCTTAAAACTTACAATCAACCTTAGATCACTAATATAAGGTTCATAATACACTGCAGCTGTTAGTTCCGTCTCACTCGCAAGTCACGCCCCTCCGCACGGCGCGCGCTAACATAGTGGCAGCTGCCGACTAATAGCGGTTTCCCGCGCTTTGAAAATGTACAAAAAGTATCTTCTGCACAGGTACATCGGTAAGCCATATCAGTTGGGTACTACTGTACAAGGTGAGTCTAGTTGATAAAATCAGACTTATAAATTAAATATCATAATAGTTATATTTAATACAAGGTGTATAACTCAGTGTTGATACCTTGATACAAGATAAATTAAAAAAAGAATACATCTGAAAATAGTTAATATGCCAAAAGTGAAAAACAAAAATGCCCGTATATTTTTTTACGTGTTCGTCTTACGATAAAAGTGTAAAATTTACGTTTGCTGTGAGTTACGCCTATTGTGCCTAAAATTTATGGATCTTTACCTTTTTACGATCTTATTTGTACTTTGCTAAGGTATTATTTATAACAGAGTATAAAATACCTGGCATTGCTATAATGTTAATGAAATTGTCATTATATTAATATTCAACTTATCTAAGCATGATTTTACGTACACATACGGTCATTATTCTAAAAGTGTAGAAAACACACAGAAAACACTGGTTTATTTATTTATTTTCCTGACTATAATTTCTTTTAATTGCCATAAAAGTTTTTTCAACACACTTGCTCATAAAGTGACATTTATTGCACCGTTTTTAGTATCTTATTATTATGCACTAGTGCTTTTTACTTTACATTACCGCACAATTTTATGATAGGTATAATCCCAATTATGTTAAGTTTGTACCTCACTGCAAGTGATATATGTGTAGACGAAGCATTCTTAAGGCGGCCCTCTGTGGCCGGCGCAACTTCAACGCAAGCATAGTCTAAAAGCTTGTTGTTTCATCCAACGTAATGTTTGACTGCGAAAAAAGAGAGACAGCATCAGAGCCGTCGGTTATCAGTCGGTAAATTCCGTTGATCACTCGCATCCGCTTCGCTAGGTCGTCATTCATGATTTCGGATATCATAAAACTTGTTCCAGGCGTATACTTCTTGTGAAAAAATCTTACAAGTTTGTGAAAAAAAGTTAATTATTTAGAATCTTCAATACATTTGCAAGCCTGGTATCTAAATGTTTTCTTTACTTTTAAAAATTATAGGTACATTAGATATGGCCAAAGTTCAGGTAAAATTTTAGCAAAAACGCTGTTTTTCGGAGGCTTTTACTGAATTTGTTTCACACTTTTTTTTAATTTCGCCTAGATACACGGCTAGATATAGTGTACAAGATACTAATTTGTTCAAAACATCTAACGAAAAATGTTTAACAATGCCATAATAAGTACAGAGGTTTTGTATGAAAAGTATGGCGAATTGAGTGATCAAAAAATCAACGAAACAAATCTGTTTTTTCCTCGCAAGTGTGTTGAAAAACGTCGTATACGCGTGTGCATTGATCATTATACTCTCGGCTTCCTTAATACCGCCTCGTCTGTAATTACCAACTTTGCACACATGTATAATGTACTGTAAAAATCATGAGAGAAATGAAATAATAGGAAGATTAACTTGATTGTTATTGTATCGCAAGGCCTTATGCCTTCAGCAGTCAACTCTTTTGAAACTCGTCACGTAACCTGCTCAAGGTAATGTAGTCTTAGAGAACACTGAAAAAAATGGACTGCAAGTGACTACAAAATTTTATTTAACAGTAACACAAAATTTGACGACCAATAACCTAAACAGAGTGACTTGCGAACTAAACTTACCAGTAACAAAACTAGTTTTTGTTCGTTACTAAATTATTTGATTAATTAAAATATAACAATGACATCAATTATTCTAATAGGACGCGCGTACCTCGCGAGAACCAACGGGTTAAATGTAACTAAAGTTAGTTTCCCGACAACTAAAGTTAGTTTCCCGACAACTAAAGTTAGTTTCCCGACAACTAAAGTTAATTTCCCGACAACAAAACATCAACTTACATAACTAGTTTTGTAGATATTTTTTTTCAGTGAAGGTATATTTTAGCAAAGGGTTTAAACACAACACAAAAAAGAAAACCACATTAGTCATACTATACTGTAATTTACGAGCAAAAAAGCAACACTTTATTTTCTCATGGAATGTTAAAGCCAGCTCCCAGAAAACACTAAAAGTAGATATAATTCCAACCCAACTAATTTACTGCCTGGGCACAGGTAATTCCACTAAGGCCGTCTACTTAGGAGGCCTAAAATATGCAGGCCTATTTTACGAAGTTTCGAGTGTATCTTAACCAACTTTACATATGTAATTAACTTGGGCAAAGCAAGTAATTTGACTTGCTACCGCATTACTCATGTGTTGGAAAATTTATGTAAATTCAGGAAGCGAGTGGAATAGGCTCGATGACAATTTATTTTTATGATGTCAATCGATCGATGTTTTTGTTGGGATCAAATGTCTATATCGGACCAATTGTCATTAGAGCACTAGAAAAGTCAGATACGAGAGTCAAAGGTGGTTACAGTCAGAGAGCGTCAAAAACGCCCCATACAAATTGATACTGTAACGTGAGGTCACTTTTGAGTACCGCTGTACTGAAATGTATGGAGAAAACATGTAATTTATCATTTTGGGCGTGAATTTTCATTTTATTAAAGCTTAAAGGTCTTTAAAGTAGCTAAAAGCTACTTGTGGATGTTAAAAAATGACCTAACAGCGTAAATTTGAGATCTCGGCGTATCTCTAAATAATGTTGTTTTTTTTCGGTTTTTCCACTTTGTTATAATAATTTGCTGTTATAATAAATTCATAACCAGATATCTACGTTTGTAAGCGTGTATATTACTGTATATAGCGATAAACTTCAGAATGTGTCGTTTCACTAAACTAAATGAAAAATGAAATATTTTATAATGATAAAAACAACTAAAACTTCGAAAGCAAAATTCATTCAGAGTGCACCGACAGCTGTCTGAACAAACTTCCTGAAAACATTCTGTTGCTAAAATACTATGATTAAGGTGCAGCGCAGACGACGGACTTTTTGTGCGAAGGAGTCTGCGGCACACAAAAAGTCTGTGTGAAAACAAAGGGTTGTGTGGTTGTGCGCCGGACTTTTTGCGCGTCGTGTGTGTTACTGCTTAGAATTGTATAGGTTCTATTTTCACAGACTAAAAAGTTCGGCGCGGTGCGGTCTGTCTGCGCTGCACCTAATTCTTAACTGCTACCACTGCTTGTTGTGTTCTCGTCACTTCTGTATTGGTAGTCATTTTTCTTGGTAATGCAAAAAAATACTCTCTAGGTATCAAAAATACTAACAAGAAAATATGAGGAATCTTTTTTTTACCAGTTACGGATCTGTTATACAATTTTGAATACTTTTTATTAATTTAGATTCTTGCTTCAAAAACATATTTATCACGTGATTAAAGAACTTCTCTGAAAAACAGAGCTAAGTATTTACTAGCACGGCACTTATGTTGAGTCCGTTTTCCTACACATACTCTTTGTTTATGGTATTTTTACTAGTTTAAGGTAAAAGATTCTATCTTAGAATTCATTTTCATTTAAAACAATGTAATCTAACTTAGAACATAAATACTTGGCAGTTTACAAACACTGGGCGCTGATTAAATTCGTTACAGGTTATGTACCCAGACGATCTGTGTTGCCAGCCTTGTTGATTCAATTTGCGGCTAATTTCATTTGGCTACAGTTTACGAATGTAACTGAATTATACCCCGTCTGGGGATTTCACTCACATGTGATAGAAAAGGCTATTCTACTATATAATAAATATGTACAGAATGTATGCTCTATAATAGTACATTCTGATACATGTGTGCAAAGTTGGTTATTAACACTCGAGGCGATATTAAGCAATAAATGAACCGAGATATCACTTGCAGTGAGGTACAAACTTATCATAATCGGGATTATACCCATAATAAAACTGTGCGGTAATGTAAAATAAGAAGCACTAGTGCGTAATAAGCTACATTAAGATACTAAAAACGGTGCAATAAATGTCACTTTACGAAAATAAAATATGTCGTAGTTACCTACGGGCTATCTGAGGTTAAAACATTGTGCTCGCTGTTATGGCATGAAACTTCTTTAATGAATACTCTCTTTATAAAAATATCTTACTATTTTTGACATGTATGTGTCGTTTGTTTACCTTTTTTCTAATCAATTTCTCTGTCCTCTCGGAATCACTCCTTGTTAACTAAGATCCTTCATCCTTCCTATTTTATCCATCTACTTTTATATTTATTCATCACCAAGTGTCTTTTTTACTTTTTAAGTCTTTCATAATTTGTGTGAAGTAAATTAAGTGTAGGTATAATTCAGTGGTCCTTCTATACATTTATCTCTTTGTTATTCTACCTTAAACAAAACAAACCCGCAATTTTCTTCTGTTCGATTTGTTACGCCGCAATGCTTTGACAGTTTTGGCAGGCCTTGAATTGAAGTAATTTTTGTTAATTATAACTTTAGAAAATTGTTTCTGTTTATGAAATATTTGGGATTTAGAAAATGTTTTTGCATAAGAAATTGGTAGAATTTCTGAGCAATTTTGATAATGGTATTTTTTATTTTATTATTTTTATAGGCCTGTGTTTGACCGCAATCTCACCATGGTAAGTGATGATGCGGCCGAAGGTGGTAAGCACACAAGGCCTAGAAGGACCTGGCTCTCAAGTGCAGCTATCGGAACACACCGAAAGGTGCATGGTGACAGATTTTCAACTTGAGGGTGGTAGCCAGCCAGGCGGGTACTACAAAGTACCCTAACACCGTGCTATGGTTTCCTCACGATGTTTTTCCTTCACCGTAAGCTCAAGCTCATTGTAGGATTCGAACCCGGGACCTTCGTCTCGGTATCCGACGTCACTACCACTGAGCTATCATCGCTTTGAAATTCGCCTTTTCACCATAATGTTCATTGCTTGCAATAATATTTCACCATCAAATTTCATTAAACACTAAGTACAAATCCAAGCTTTCAGCAAAGCTATTAAGCCTTAAATCCAACATAAAACTTCTATTTTATATTGCGCCACTTATGACAATAAACGGCCATTAGGTAGGTAATGGTTAATATTGCAGTTACACAGTCTAGACGCCGCTAAAGCCTTCAAATTATCGAAATTTAGTTTCCTAAGTGCACCCGTTCGTCGAACCTAACTCAAATAACCTCTAGTTTACTGAACGGTAAATGTTGAAATTCATTATGGAAATATTTGAAATGGTTCTGAAATTTAGGTAAACTTTTCTCAATAACCAAATCTTGATTGAAAATATAAGATGAACCAAAGTTTAGATAACTTTTTAAAACAAAAGTTTTATTGCTGATGCCATATCTATCGTATATAACTTGAGAGAGGTAGAGCGTAGCGTTTATTCGCTCAAAGATCAACTCGACTGGGGAAGTACCTCCACCTTACAGCATATTGCATACTTATAACTGTATGTAGTGTTCCTATACGTGAGTAAGGTCACCATGAGGAGGGAGAAGGGTCGGTAACGCGTGAGTGATGCCCCGTGTGTTGGAATCGTCCATATGGCTACGGTAACCGCTTACCATCAGGCGGGTCATATGCTTTCTAAGTAGTATTAAAAATTGTTTAAAAATAATCGACTTCTAAGTACAGTAAAAATTAATCAGATCCTGACCTGATGTCAGTGTGGCCAAACGGGAAGTATACCCTTCCAAACAAAAAAAGATTTTTCCAAATCGGCTAATAAATGACGGAGTTCAGCCCCCCTAAAAAGGAAGCTAAAGCAATATTGCTAACGCAATGATTTTTTTCGAATTTACGGCAGATCTTATGCAATTCATTAATTCCGAATCTTTTATTGAATTGAATTGTATATAAATGTGTGACTAGTATACCAAAAAATATTGAAATTACGTAGGATCTGCCAAGAATTCGAAAAAATTCAGGGTCATTCTGAGGTGACAAACATAAAAGAAACACAACGAAATTGAGAACCTCCACCTTTTTTAAAAGTCGGTTGCCTGAAAGATGCTTTTGATAAAAAGAACTAGCCGTATACCTACATCAGGTTGACGACACACGGCTATCTGCTACGAGTCGTAGAGCTTAGCTGTCGTAGCTTCTTGTAGCGTACATGATATTTGCGTCAAATATTCATACTAATCCATTTATACACATAATAATTATTTATCAATGCGAAAGAAACTTTGTAAGTTTGCCTGTTACCATCTCACGCCTAAACCACTGAACTGATCACGATGAAATTTGGCACGCAGATAGCCTATGATATGGAAAAGTACATAGGATAATTTTTATCCTGGGGGACGCGGGTGTTTATCCGGGGGTCAGCTAGTAACTAGCTAGTCCGTTCAAACGCCAATTTTGTAAAAAAAAATTTAACTCATTATAGGCCTGTGTTTGACCGCAATCTCACCATGGTAAGTGATAATGTGGCCGAAGGTGGTAAGCACACAAAGCCTAGAAGGAACTGGCTCTCAAAAGCAGCTATCGGAACACACCGAAAGGTACTTGGCGACAGATTTTCAACTTGTGGTAGCCAGCCAGGCGGTACTACACAGTACCCTACCACCGTGCTATGGTTTCCTCACGATGTTTTCCTTCACCGAAAACTCGAGCTCATTGTAGAATTCGAACCCGGGACCTTCGTCTCGGTATCCGACGTCACTACCACTGAGCGATCATCGCCTTTCTCAAAAGACTAAAATATTCACAGTGGTAAAGGCATGGTATCTACAAAAGCGAGTCCTCAATAGCGATCACAATAAATATTTGATCGGAATAAGCGGTTTAAACTTTAATATTTATAAAGAGCTCTTTTCAATCTGAGACGACAGGACTCTTACAACTTATTAAAATTTCCCTTCAAGGGGAGCGACATTATTAATTTGTTTCATAAATTAAACAATACTGTGCTTTATTACCTTGCCCCTATATTGACTTGGAAAACGATAGAGGGGTTGTTTTGTAATATATTTAAGATATACGATATCAAAATCTGTTTGATTAATTAGTACTTGAATAATAGAAGCGTGCTATATAATGGCGATTTTGCTTTCTTATGATCTAAATCGCAATCTCTCGGGTACATTATAAATCCTGGATGTAACCACTATAACTAACGCCCTCGCGGTTTCACATGCGTTTTCTGAATAATAGACAGTAATTTTGATGAATCCTACACATTTCAAAAACCTCGCATCTCTTTTTCAATAACAAAACCTTTTAATACGTTCAACAAAGACCTTTTTAAATGCAAGGATCATTATTTTCCTATACGCGGAACGTTGAACATTCTTCTTTTTTGTGAATCCTCACACATGACTTAATATCCTTGTTGTTATATAAGTCTGTTCTTGACATCAAAAATAGCTTCACAGATCGTTTGAGCTTTTATCTTGCTTACTGTGAGATACCGCTTTGATCAAAATATTGTAAGATATTTATAGAATAAATCAAAGGGTAGCCAGGATACTTTACAAGCTGGTTAATTTGGGGATTAAAACCCGAAATACTTAATTAAATCATAAATTATCTGTTCTTATTTGTGTGTAATTTTGAAGCATTACGAAGGCGACATTTTCAAATTGAAAAAAACCTAATTAAAAAAAAAAATTTAGTATTGTTATGTACTTGTCCGCTGTGTCTGTATTTTGTTACGCCTCCCGTGCTCACTCAGTCTTTTGCTATTTATGAGCAGGAGCAAAAGCAAAACAATAACTGTTTCCTTCTTACTCATAAGCTTGACGGACGAACAAGAGTGACGGATAGACTTTTCATGATGTGCATGCAGTGCAAAGTCACGCCGCATGCTTATTCACAGACACATCGTATATACACATTATACAAGCGCATCGTGTAAACGTACCAGCTTTAGTTAACCGAACAGGGTGCCTAGACAAGATGGTTGTCGACAATCATAACGATCAACCTTTGTATGGGATTGACATTTCAAATCGAAATATCACGTGGTTTTTAACAATCTCTTATGTCAATCCCATACAAAGGTTGATCGTTTAGTAACGATGACGATTGTCGACAACCATCTTGTCTAGGGGGGTACGTCACATAAAAAAAATACTAGAACCATCATCTGCAAACTCAAATAGCTTTTCAGACCCTCATCACAAGCTGCTCGGATCTAATTTTGGATTCTCATCAGAACACACCACGTTACTGACGTCGCTTGATTAATATTTAACCTGTAACAACCTAGCCTTTATTCTTACATAATAAATGACTCTGCAATCTCTCCTTTTTCACATCCACTGCTGTTTTTGTACGGGCGATAGTAATGTTCGTTTCAGAATGAGATATAGTAGTGGCCTCAGTTTCGTTTGGTGGTAGCTAGAAAACGTGCGCCCGGTTTGTTTAATTAGAGGGAATATTAAACGAAACTATTCTTACGAAATATCTTCATTATATGCGATGGAAACTTTTGTTTTTGCTTTGCTTTAATTATCGCAAAACTTGTTTATTTTGTTTTAAAATTATTGAGACGAATTATGACTTACTTATAATTTCACTTGTTGATGTTATTATGCTGTGGTGAAAATACTCATAAATATAAATGAACTAATGCAGAAAAACAAACACTATATTGATTGTATTATTTTCAATGCTCAAAGAGCAGCTCGACTGGGGAAGTACCTCCACGTTACAGAATACCGCAGCCAAATAACTTTATGTTGTGTTCCTGCGCGCGAGTAACGTCGCCAGAGCTCATCGGGGAGGTGAAAGTTGGTAACGCGTGAGTGATGCTCCTTGCACTGCAAGCGTACATGTGGCTACGATAACCGCTTATCATTAGGTGGGCCGCACGCTTGTTTACCGACTAGGTCGTATAAAAAAAACGATAATAACATATATTCATTTTGATTGAGAATAGGATATAATTATAAATAAATAAACGATATGTGAAATATCTATAAATAGAGTTTATCAGTTTTCTGGTCTCCATAGCACAAGCTAAATTTGGGATCAGAACAGGCCATGTGGAAAGCTGAAGAATATCCTGGGATTTATTATAAAACTTTTTTCAATTTTGAATTAACGAATAGTTTTTGCAATTGTAACCAACATAAGAGATCTCTTTAAAAAAATCAAAGGATTCAGAATAGAAAATAAACACTCACTTTATTCACAAAATGTCAACTATATATTTACATGAAAGTGACGCCTTCGGCCACTTTAGCATAATTTTGTGGGACACCCATGAACCGAAAAATGGGGGTATTTGAATATAAATAACAATCACCATAAGGGGCTTTGTAACTGCAGTTATTGAACAATACCCCGATGATTTTATGGGCCGTTAAGTTGGACGTTAAAAGCCTTTAAGGCATATTAAAATATCGATAAAGCCACACATTTGAGGCCTGAAACAATTTTGACATTGGCTTGGTGTAAGTTGTCTTTCTAATATAAATATTATATATGTGAAAGTGTTTGTTCTTCTTCCACGCAGCTATACGGATGGACGAGATTATTTCAATTTATAGACTGAATAGTACTTTTAATCCCGAAAATGCGGGTGAAACCGCGTGGTGAAAGATAGTCTGTTTATATTAATGTCGCAATAAATTTAAGCACCATAATATAATTTGGTCTGAAAGAGAATATTCGTCAAACTGAACATGTTCTACGTCTGTCAACAAAATGTCAAAAAAGAACCGATATTATATTACTCTTTTCTATAAAGTTATAGTTGTAAGTACTAAGTAGTAAGTTATAAGTACATGTACACACATAAAAAAAAATTTGATCACTAGCAAAAGCTGATGATTTTTATAATTTAACTTTATCAACTAAAAGTGTTTACGTTGTATCTTATAAATAGAAATCCACTGTTTGATGCTATTCAAGAATGGGACAAGTTACCTCAAGAAATGCTGGATAACTTGATCCTCACCATGCCCAGGATGATCTCCGCATATGTGAGAGCCAGGGGAGGAGGTATATTGTATTAAACAAAAACCTTCTATTAATAAATTGTTGTAATACTTTTTATTTCCATCTTTCTGTTAAATTACATTAGGATTGAAATAATAAATTTTTGTTATTAAAAAAAAAGTTTATTTTGAGTAACGTAGTATTTATTTATTCTGAGGTAGTACTATATTATGAACTGTGTGGTTTTAGTAATCATAGTTATTTTTCCAAAATTTATTTTTAACTACGTCGAGTATTTCGCTCAAATACCGCAGACGGTAGCTCCGTCTGCGGTGAACAAAGGTTTGGCAATAAAAAAGAAAAATAGGTTTCAAACGACTTAACCCGTGCACCACTCAATCACTTATTGTGATTCGGTGGAGTGAAAGAGAGTGATTTTCTCGATTATTCTACAGGGTTAGTGGAAATCATCCCTTGAAAACGATGTATTTTGAAAATAATTTTTCAGCTCACTGAACAGAAAACTAGATAGCTTGATTTTTAGGTTATTTTTAACCTATTTCAAGGATCAGTAGAAATGGTAGAAGGCAGAAGTAATTGAATTTGACAACCGAAGTGCAATAATTTTTACGTAAGCAAAATATGCAAATGCAATGTTTTCCGTCCTGTATTTCTTCTTTCTTTACATGATTTTATTCTTTTTAATTTACGAAAAACTCATACAAAATTAATCAAATAAATAATTGACTGTAGTTAAGACTACAAGTGCTACAAATTATAGAAGTTCATCCTAAATTCTCTTTACCGTAGCACGTCTACGCTCGTAGAGCTGCTACGACGTGCTACATCACTACTATCGTAATACTATGAATTACTGCCGACCCGCTTCGACCCACTACGACCCGCTACAACTTGCTTCGGGGTCGTATCCTAATAGTTTCAGCAACATTAACTTCTCCAGTAAAATATACTTCCGTGGTATTTGGGTAAAATACGCTGCTACCGTGAATTTACTTAGAAAGCCCATGGGCATATGTACATTTATTTATACACAGTTGGGACATAACATTTTCTAAGCATTAAGCCCATCACAAACGTAGCTATAATATAAATTACAGTACAAGTTGGTGAAGTAACAAAAATATATATTATAACATAATATATATTTTTTATAGTAGTGTATATTAATATTTTTCGGAACGATGTGAGGGAATTTCTTTGTTTTGTGAGTGGTTAATTTAATATCCGTGGAAATTCTTTACAAAACAGATGATACTGGACACATATTGGATTTTGTATTGTTACTTACTCGTGTCGCGTTCCAAAGTGATAGAGTTATGCGATCGATAGAGAGGCGTTTGTTGGTTTTTATTGGGGTTTTGGCCTTTCGTACGTTGTGGTATGTATTATTCTATGGTTTGGTTTGTGTATGTTGTATATCAGTACCATAGACAAAAGCTCTGATTACAGGCTCATATCATATAGCCGTGTGTAAAGTTCACAGATATTAAATTAAACATCAAATAAAATCCCTCACAGTGTTCCCACCTCTTTAACATATAAATGAAACTGACCGTGACGTCACACAGAAGGGGACACGCGTATATTAATGTTTTATTAACCGGGTTCATCCCACGGTATAACCGTTTATATTAGCATGACAAATGAGCCCGTGTCAGTGAAGTGGGTCGCTACAACCGGGTAGGAAGGATGTAAATGGGCTGGAAGTGGATGAAACGTTTCTTTTATACAACTATCTTGGTCAACAAGCACACGTGGAGCACGGATTCGCGTACAGTATTATCCAAATAATATGGCTTAGTGATGTACCAGCGCAGAAGATAAAATTCAAAGCGTGGAAACGCTATTGGTGGGCAGCTGCCGCCATGTTAGCGCGTGCCGTGCGGAGGAGCGTGACTTGCGAGTGAAACGGAACTAACCGCTGCAGTGTATTATGAACCTTATAGTAGTGATCTAAGGTTGATTGTAAGTTTTAAGCATTCTTTCATTAATTTTCGGGGCCATACTTTCTTTTCTGTGCGAACGAAGATTCACGAGGTGCCTTATCAGTTGGGTACTACTGTAACGTGTTCGTACAATTAGCCTACAACACGACTACGATGCTAATCCATGAGTTCGTGAAAAAACTGACAATCGGCGCGGAGCACAGTCGAAGGAATGCTCGTTCAAGGCTCGCAAGTTCGTCCACGTTACGCGAATCCGTGCTTCAAGTGTGCTCGCCTCGTGCTCGCTTCACGTAGCATGGACCATAAGATAATTCAAGAACAGGGCTTAAATTAGTACATTACATAACACATCCAGTAGTTCTAAATCCACAGCAGGTAATGCAGGTGCGATACGGCAAGGTTTACGAGATGGCTGTAACAGCTGTTCCCGCGTAAACTCTCATATGCTCCTTCACCGTACCTTAAGTAATTGCCGGGACTTATTTCATCAAGATACTGTCACTAAGATTACTTAAGTCTCTTGGGAGTTAATGTTGGCTTTATCCTGGAATGCGTTTGTAAACGTTTCATAATTTTAATAATTAATACGTGAAGAGGTAATTTTGTAGGTACTCCTTTTTGACCATAATGCGCGCACTGAGGAGATTGAGAGTTGGCATCGTTAAAGTTTATATGGAGAAGGAGTTGAGAAAGCTATAATTTGTTTATTCAAAATAATTACGATTGAATTTCGACTATCAAATTCAAATCAAAATTTAAAAGTAATTTATTCAGTTTAGGCCCTGGTAGGCTTGAACGTTAAAGTAGGTACATACAGGATGATTCTAAATCATAATATGAATTAGAATCATCCAAAGTATGTGCGAACATGTTTCCAGTTTGAAACGTATCTCAAACTGCTTTGGTATTCTGAAACGTTTTTGACAGCAACCGACGACGACTCCGTTGTGACGGTTAGTCCGGGAGGTAGCGTTGCAAACACAAAAGTCATAGTAAGCCGGCTGACGTTGAAATGTATAGTTGATCTTATATGACTAATAAGTGAACCGACCGTCTGCTCAAGTAAGTGCTCAAGTCTTCTACATCCGTCATCAGCCACTCCCAGTAAAAAAAAAGACATAGTACGCCGGCTCAAACTTGTTTCATTAGTATTTGACATAATACTGAGCTGAAAAAAATCGTCTGCTGCATGGTGGAGGGGGGAACACGCGTCAGCTGCTCGCATGAATTTGTAAAAAAAAAAGGTTAACCCCTGCCGTAACCTTCCGATCCTAAACCCACCCCGGGTGCATCGCTGATGCGTGGTTCACATATTAGTCATTCAAGATCTATTGAAAAAGATGGCCATCGATCGGCGTATTAATACTACCTAAAATGCATCAGTACCTCCCGGACTATTGCATGTCGAAACAATTGAATACTTGAATAGGTCAAAAGAATTAAAATGGGCTGGAAGGTGTATTGTAAACATCAACTGCGCTCTGCGAGTGGGTTTCATTTATTTTAATGATCTGAGTCGTAATCCCAAGCTAAGCAAACTTATGATATGGAAACTAGATAAAGGCTAATTTTATTTCATATTTTAGTAAAACTTTAATGTACTGAATATACCAATTTTAAAGGTTTAATATGAAGGCTATTCATTGGTTTAACTTTATCTTAATATTACGACTTAAACTTCACAAAAAGAAAGCTAGATATAGCGCCCATATTTTGAAAAAATTGAAACAATTAACATTTTTTCACGAATAATGTTTAATAACATACTCGTATGTAAGTACATACTACTAAATTGACGAGGTATTTTTTTATAAGGAATAATAAAAATAAGCCAGATATCAAAGACTTCTATATAGAATTTGGAAGAATTTTAGCATTTCCAGTAAATAAAAATGCATTGACTTTGTAGTGCTGTGCACAATTTAATCAATGTTTATTTCAACAAGAATAGTTAAAGAATTATTCGCCAAAAGTCTCAACTGTTGAGCTTGACGACGTTTTTCCAAGATATCTTCATCATTGGCTGATTTAAGGATGCCCATAATATGACTTATCTGAGCTGCAGATATCTGAAATATGTATAACAACTCTGTAACCACTATAAAATTAGTATCATCATCATATTCTGTCACGAGATGTCCTCTGTTGAACTGGGCCTTTGTTTTTGACTGATTTCGACAAAGAACAGTCTTGGATTTATAATAAATAATTTGTAATAAAACATACTTCCTCCCTTCTCTCAAAAGTCATGGAGCGTGTGATCAACACGCAGCTTTTGAGATACCTGGAGGATCACGAGTTGTTGAGCGACCGACAATATGGCTTCCGCCACAGTCGCTCAGCTGGTGACCTCCTTGTGTATCTCACGCACCGTTGGTCACTCGCCATCAAGAGTCAAGGTGAGGCTTTGGCAGTGAGCCTAGATGTGGCGAAGGCGTTCGATCGGGTCTGGCACAGGGGTCTTCTCACGAAGTTACCAGCATACGGGCTTCCCGAGGGATTATGCAAGTGGATCGCCAGCTTTCTGTCCAGCAGATGCATAAGAGCCGTCGTCGATGGTAGCTGCTCCGATAGCATGGACATAAATGCTGGCGTCCCGCAAGGCTCTGTGTTGTCCCCAACACTGTTCCTACTGCATATCAATGATATGCTGTCTATTGACGGCATTCATTGCTATGCGGACGATAGTACAGGGGACGCTTATTACACGGGCCGTGCAAATATCCCTCGTTCCGAGGTGGAGGAAAGCCGCGAACGGCTGATGTCTGAAATCGAGAGTACACTAACTAGTGTCTCCGATTGGGGTCGACTAAACCTAGTCCATTTCAACCCCACCAAGACTCAAGCCTGCGCGTTCACCGCTAAGAAAACCCCATGGTCTGTGGCTCCACAATTCCAGAACACCTCCTTGAACATCAGTCAAAGCATCGGGATCCTTGGCGTCGACATTTCTAGCGACGTTTTGTTCCGAAGTCACTTGGAAGACAAGGTTAAGCTGGCATCCAAAAAGCTTGGAGTGCTCAATAGAGCGAGGCAGTACTTCACATCGGGGCAAAGGCTGCAACTTTATAAGTCGCAGGTCCGGCCTCATATGGAGTACTGTTGTCATCTATGGGCGGGAGCACCTGGATACCAGCTTGGGCCTCTAGACTCGGTTCAGCGACGTGCCATCAGAATTGTTGACGATCCCAAGCTTACAAGTGGTTTAGAGCCCCTTAGTCTGAGGAGAGACTTTGCCTCCTTATGTGTGTTCTACCGCTTGTATAACGGAGAGTGTTCTAAAGAATTGTTCGACTTGATGCCCACAGCTACTTTCCACCATCGCAACTCTCGCCATCGACGGGGAGTCCATCCTCACATATTGAAACCAGAATTGTTTCGAACTGTGCGGGCTCAAAGGAGTTTTCTTCCGCGGACGCTCAGATTGTGGAATGAGCTCCCCGCCGTGGTTTTCCCATTGGAGTACAGCATGGGGTTCTTCAAAAAGGGTGTGAAGAGATTTCTTCAGGGTCGGCAACGCGCGAGTGATGCCCCTGGTGTTGCAAGCGTTCATAGGCTACGGTAACTGCTTACCATCAGGCGGGCCGTATGCTTGTTTGCCAACTTAGTGGTATAAAAAAAAAAAAAAAATACTTCAAATATCATAACATTACACAGAAACTATCATAAATGAAAGTGATCCACAAAGTGACAGGTTTTTTTATAATGGATACATAATACGACCTTAACAGGAGCTTCCTAAAATTAAACATTAATTAATTGACCAATTGAAAAATGTAGCACCGCACTACGAATGTATAGAGAATAGACCGCGACGACGGACGTCGTCGTCGTCAGCTGTCAAAAAAGAACAGAATTGCACATTTAGCATGTTTGTCACGTACATCACAACTTGCTCTGCTGAAGTGAAACTAAATGTAACATTCAGACTCTATTCTACCATTCAATTGATGCAATTCTTGACTTATACTCCAATACCCACATCAAACTGGCAAGATATTGGCACAAAGTTTTCTGATGTGACGTAGATAAGAAAGACGAATGAAATGCTGTGATGTGATGAGAGTTTGTTTTGATAGAAAATAGAATTTTAAGATTTTTGAAAGCTGACAAGCACACATACAATCCAAATGATGGTAAGTAGTTACCGTCGCCAAAGCACTAGCTATATCCGACGGACCTGGTGCGGCCGAATCATCGAATAAAGAGACACATCGCTGTACATCAAAAAGAGAATTCTGTACACCTAATTGCTTCTAACATGACGCTGTCTCCTGCTGTCCGATGGTTCGGGTGCACCAGGTTCGCACCTTGATGTACCTAACTGCCGGAATACTCCGCGCTGTCGATAAGCGACAGATATTCAACCAGCTAGGCGGGACGAAGCGCTCGTGGTGTAGCATGATTAGCCGTTCTTCTCCGTCGTGGTCGGTATCTGGATGGATGACTGCCTAGTGGTATTTCAAATCGAGCGTTTCCGTGCTTCGGAAGGCACGTAAAGCCGTTGGTCTCGGTTATCACTTAATTGTGATAGTCGTTAAGCTAGTTAGATGTCACCTAGGCGGCTTGAAAAATTCCAACAGTAGGTTGACGACTAGCCTACGTTGTGGAGTATTGCCCATTCCCTTTCACCCTAATTGGTGAAAAGGAGGCCTGTGCTCAGCAGTGGGACATTATAGGCTGATGATGATGGAGGCGGGACGAAGTACCCTCATGGTGCTATAGTTTCTACACGTTTTCTTTCATGGAAAGCTAAACTTTATTGTATGATTGGATAAGCGACCTTAAACGAAGCTATTATTACAGGTTAAATTGGAATAATAATTTACATAAATAAATTGAAACAACATTTACCGTGTTTTACATAGTCACAAAGCGATTTTGCTTTCCGACAAAGTAACAAAAGGTAATTAAATACGATTGTGTTACCTAAGATACTTGTAAGAATACAAATAAAACTCTAAGAGCATCGTAAAGGGAAAAACGTGCTTCAAGACGTAAATGGTGGTTATTAAGGTAATTGCTACAGCTTACATTGTTATCGTGCTAGTCTTACAGTAGTTAGCAAATAGAAGTCATTTGTTAACTGAAACAATACTATTTCAAGCTGTAGTATAAAAAAATGCTTCGAAATTACCTAATCATGTTTTTTTTTGTTTACGACTTATGGCCGATTCCTATTATTTACGGACCGTTATCGGTTAAAATTAAAACTCTTATATCTTTACTAATAATGAAGCAAAGACCTCAAAGCTTTGTATAGCAGACCCTCCCATATGAAAGTATCTATCACAGGTAAAATTAGCTACGAAATGATCTATATGCCCAGTTTAGCAATAAAAAACCTACCATTGGTAAGCAAAACGATTCGTTTTTGTTTATAGAAGTCAGTAAACAAGCATACGGCCCGCCTGATGGTAAGCAGTTACCGTAGCCATATGGACGCTTGCAACACACGAAGCATCGCTCACGCGTTACTGACCTTCCCCTCCCCAATGAGCTCTGACGACCTTACTCACGCACAGGAACATAACATAAAGTTATTTGGCTGCGGTATTCTGTACTTCCCCAGTCGAGCTGTTCTTTGAGCGAATAAACGCCTACCTCTACCTCTCTCTCTTTCGTTTTTTCGTCGAAAATATTGAACTAACTAGAAAGAAACGAGAAAAGAGACAAGAAACTTCTTCGATTCTGTTGTAAATCGCACTAACGTATGTTTAATCACCACATCTCATTCTTACAAACATTATTGAAAAAGGATAGAACATATGTAAAGCTGTCAGATTAGTCCAATGCTTGTTTTCAATATAAATTTAGTCGCCATCTACCAGCGGTTACATGTAAATACTCGCAAATGAAGACAGGAAAGACTAATCTGACAGCTTTACATATGTTCTATCCTTTTTCAATAATGTTTGTAAGAATGAGATGTGGTGATTAAACATACGTTAGTGCGATTTACAACAGAATCGAAGAAGTTTCTTGTCTCTTTTCTCAAAAAAAATTAAAACTCTTATATCTTTACTAATAATGAAGCAAAGACCTCAAAGCTGCCGCTGTTGCCGAAATCAAGTGGGCAGATATAACCAGCCAAAATTACGGACCAAAGCTCGTTCGAATTAACAAAGCAAAATTATCGAACCATGTATTTCATTACCCTTCGGATTAAAAACACGATTTCCATGTCAATAAGCTTGCGAGGAGCTTTTAGCGTTAAAAAGAATAAAAGCAAACGTAAAACAAGAACACAATGAAATCAGAAAAAAACATGAAAATTCTTTGTGTTGAAAATTTTAACAAAAGGTTCAACTGTTGAGGGGTGGGAAATAATCATTGGAATGGAAAGAGGCAATAGGAAAGGGTCACATTAAACAATTAATTCAGAGTGCAGACCCTTTATTAAAGCCCCTGATACTACCCTGTCATACATATCTATAAGTATCGATGAATGACTGTTACAGGTATCTTAGTTAAATAGATTCGTATAATAGAATGTCAAAATGAAGTATAGAATGTAATTGAAACGATTCAATTTGAATCCTGGTTCTACATTATAAGATTTATTTTCAATTCGATAAATAAATAAATATCCTGGGACATTCCCCACACACGGTCATCTGATCCAAAACTAAGCAGAGCTTGTACTATAGAAACCAGATAACTGATATACTACTTTTTGTTTGTAAATACATACTTAATATACATAATTACACCCAGGCTCAGGACATGCAGACATGTTCATGCACACAAATACATGTCCTGTATGGGAATCGAACCCACGACCTGCGGCGCGTAAGGTGAATCTTAACCAACTGCGCCAACTGGCCCGTCACAATTACCACAATCTTTTCTTGAGTCTTCTATCTATATTCACTCTACATCTCTCTATACCTCCCGAGCGATATAAGAAAAAAACAAGAACTAAGGGTAAAGATTTTTTTTGGGCTTGTTTGCGATCAGTCTGTAACTTTAAGCAAACTTTATGAGTGTCACTTTTTGATTGGAGGAGTGAGCCCTCTAGTGAAGGCTTCTACTCATGTTTTGTCGCTCAAAAGAAACTTAAAGAAAGCTAGAAAATCTTGAGGTGCAGCAAGCGCACTAGGGTGTTTCTCTAGTCATTGTCGAATTTGATGCGTTTTGGATTTCTTTCAACACAGTGCACATATGAAGAAGTTGTATTTCGGTACTTTTGATGAACCAGGGAACATTTGCTATAGCCCTTGGGAACATATTCTGCATTCTTTGCAGCATAATGATGTTGGAATTACTTGCACTCCCCCGTAGTTAGATTGGATAGAGAATTAGTAACACAATAATGACAGGGTACTCTATAATACCCACCTGGCTGCTAGCACCCGAAACTTAAAATCGGTTGTCAAACACGTACATTGGTCTTTCGTCTAATAAAACAGTCATTTTATTTAAAGTGTGAAAAAGTTGCAAACGACAGAAGCATTGTATTTTTACTTTTTGGTCAGACCTAACAAGAATACAGAACTATACAGGCAATTTAGGCACGTTCCTCTACGCAGAGGTTAATATGTTACTGTCAGAAAAAGCTTTACCTATGGCCATAGTACAGTAAATAATAGCAAGAGTTTACTCTTACCACTGAGCACCAATCGGTCAGATACCGAGACGAAGGTCCCGGGTTCGAATCCTACAATGAGCTCTACCCATCTGGCTGGCTACCACCTTCTATTTGAAAATCTGTCGCCAAGCACCTATCGGTATGTTCCGACAACTGCACTTGAGAGCCAGTTACTTCTAGGCTTTGTGTGTGCACCTTCGGCCACATCATCACTAACCATGGGGTCAAACAAAAAAAGTAACTCAATCTCATAAAATAGTTACAATGCGCGCCACAAAGCGAGGCCAAAATCGTAGTCCGCTAAATAATTTTGTACATACTCATACTTCTAACTTTAACGGCCTTCAGTCGCACAACTACTTATGTGAATTATGTGTACCTAAGCAATACACAGTGCAAATACAAACAGAACTCTACAATTCATTTATTTCACAGAATTTTAGTATTTTTTCAATATCAGTAAATTATACCTTCTTGGCATTATAGAGGAAATAACATAAGGCCATTTGTGATAATTGAACTCTACTTACCAAGTTATAAGAGTACTGTAACCAACATTTACTATGTAGTCATATGTAGTTTTACATAAGACCCTTCCGGCAAGCGAATGCTGACGATAAAAAATTCAAATCGTACTCCGGTTTATGTCGACGAACGCCGACACGAAACTTTTTTGGGCAATATTTCCCTTGCATATTTAAAAAAAAACAGTAGAATGTATGTCAAAGAGCTATGATAAATCTTAAAAAATAATGACAGTAAATTAAATTTATTTAAAAAAATGTTATAATATTATTATAGGGTTTTTTTTTTATTAATTGGGTTTGCGTTTAGCCTCTGACCCGCTCGCCCATAAGGGACGAAGATGAAGCCTAAGATGGAACACGCTTACCCAGAAGGAACCTATTCACTCTGGCCTCGAAAGTCCCTAGATTGTATGAGCCAGACATAATATTTCATAATATTTTTGTACAACATTTAGCCATACGCTGCTTCATGCGAATTTAAAGAGATAGCTAAATATTACTTCATAAAAGTTGATCTGGGAATATAACAAAATGTTAAATAGATAATATGATAACATTTTAATGTTATCACAAGAAACAATTATTCAATTATGAAAACAAAATCAACACAAATGGATGTGCGTGGCTAAGCGTCGTATCGTATCCCCGACGTTTGAGTCCTTGGATTTATCTCAAACGAAATTGCAACGTTAATTAACAAGCATCTTTGAGTTTCATTCGCTTCGTCTTGAATGTAAAAGCTTGCTTTGAAAGGATACCCAATTAAAATGTACAGTATCGTTTATCGCTGCCATCCAATGCAATTCCGCAAATAATAAGTTTAACAAAGTGAGTAACAAAAAATCTTTAATTTTAGGAAAGTATCATATACTTAACATCCATAATACGTCATGTCACAGAACATGATAAACCAGTATCCCGAGTGTAAAGAATTGACGTTAGTAAACGTACTAATAGGTTTGCGTTTACAACACTTATCTATAGGAATTGGCACAGGCGTCCCTAGCAAAATACTCCTGGTATATAATTTTTCCCATGCAAAATAGTTTACGCAAACGCATTAGTAAACGTTTATTAACGTCAATTCTTGACACTCGGGGTACTATTATCCCACCAAAAACATTTTCATGTAAAATGTTGCCGCCAAGACATATGGCTCGTACTGTCAAAAAGTTATCAGATCTCATGTAGAGCCAAGCTTATAACTACATGCACTTACTCTATAAGCCCTAACTTCACAACCTCTACACACCGTAGCCAAATTTTGTGGCTTGGCCGTTTCAATACTATAAGAACTATTGAATAACAAAAAAGCAATGAACAGTGAATACATTTTTCACATGTTTATAATTTTTTTGTTGTTTGTGTACTAATACAAGCTTAAATACCAAATTTCAGCTTTCTAGGACTTCAGGAAGTACCAGTGAGTATCAGTGAGTATCAGTGAGTCAGTGACGAAATCGGGGTTTTTTAGATATCAATAAAATCTAAAGTATAAGAGCTATGTTATTGAAACTTAATATGCTTAATAAGTTCACTATTGACATCATGTTCCGAGAATTTTCTTTATCTGGTATAATCCAAACCCATGTTATGAGGGTTCAAAAAAACGACGAAGCGCTTCGAGAAAAGGTAGTGCCCTTTCGCTTTGCTTGGCTGTCTTGGCGGGGGGCACTTCCGTGCCCCCAGATACACCCTTCTCTTCAACGAAGCCAATATTCCGTCTCCAAGCGAATTTGCATGTTTTGCAATTCAGGGGATTTATGGAATTGCCATCATTACCCGCCTTCCGTCTCGTTCCATGACACTTAAATCTGACATCCTTATTTCCCAATACTGTAATTTTACGTGAATCTGTGTTCGACACTGGTATTTTAATGATCAACAGGTACTCGTAAAAGTCGACTTTGTAAAAAAAAAAATATTCAACCCCTAGTGGGTGAAGTAGGAAATCAAGAATGCAATGTGAATGTGAGTTTGTTTGTTTGTTACGATTGTACGCCTCTACTACTCAACTGATCACGATGTTTGGCATATAGATAGCCTATGGTATAGAGAAGGACATAGGCTATTTTTTATCCCGGGAACGTAAGTAAAAGGACAGCTAGTACATTAAGTAATACATTAAAAGGATACATGGATCAAACCAAAAACACTTGGAAGATATGTAGCTGATCACAAACACAAACATCCCTTTAAATACTCGTCATATTAAGAGTATGTACCAACACCACCATAAAGTTAACATGAATATTCCATCAAACGCGCCAATAACTGGAAGACGCGATAAACTTATCCGATACGTCATCGCGTCAGCAAGTTTAACTGATGGTGTTACCGACTCTCCAACTAACTGTTGCGCTAAGTCGACGGGCGGCCGGGATTGGACGGGATTGGTCGGGATTCGGGAAGGTTTGCGGGCAAGATGCTCCGCTTTCCACCGGGTAGTTGACCCTTTTCCTTTATTAATGGGACTTTATTTATTTATGGTTTTGAAACTAGTTACGTGGTGTGGACTTAATTAAGTTCTTGCATATCTGTAGCACTGGTAAAATAATTGTTAGCCCACTTTCGCATGATCGATTTTTACGCGCGTTATTTTAACGTTATGAATAGAACGTATGACTTCTCCTATACGTGTTCGCACGCTGACGTTTTTTTTACTTCGGGAGTTTTCATACATTCTAGTAAAAAAACGTCGAGCTTAACGTTTTTTTAAACGCCTGTGCGAACGAAGGCTTATGTCTGTTGTGGTTCCTCAAAATGAAAAATATTAATTAACTGTACCATCGGTTTGTTTTGCTAAAAGAAACAGTTAGGAGTAAATGCTATACAGGATGTTGTTTTGGTCGGTGACAAGCGACACAAAAAATATCTTTCCCAAAAATGGACTTAATTCCATTAAATACTGTAAATGCGTTGTGAAATACCTTATTCAATTTGAAATAAAATTACCGCAAAGTATGGTCACTCGGCACGTGCACAGACTAGAGCTAGGCGCAAGCCGCCATCGCCTCACCCCTTTACTCCCTCGCACTCCCGTTGAGTATTACGTCTACACTTTAGCTCATTACATGATTTTACAAATCATATTTTTTTTATTTTTAAAAAAAATATTTTTTTTTATATATTTTTTTAGCACCAGTATCATTTGTATTATCGAACCTGAGTCGCTCGTCGCTGACCAAAACAACGACCTGTATATGCTGCTAAAATTGTAGGCCAAATTATAAATAACGGCCCTTTTTTCATGATATAAAGCTCGACCCATATTTGGATATTTACTTTCATGTACGTATGATGCTCTACCTTGCTATCAGATTATACAGGGGGTTACGACAATACGACAATAAATGAAACCACGTAATGTACTCATAAATACGAACAACTTTTAGTATGGGCCCAACTTCCAAACTCTTGACCAAAAGGTCAATGTCTCCTCGACTAAAATGTATGAAAAGTTGTATTTTTTTTTCGTGATTTCGACGTTTGTCCCATTGTATGATTTGTTCGTATGTATGAGTATTTTACGTAGTTTCATTAATTGTCATATAGTTTTTAATAAACCTGCACTGCTTTACTAAAAACGAGCTACTATCGAATTGCGGCTACAAAAGATAGTATGGTGTTTATGAAAGACTTTTTGTAGGTCGCGTGTGTTTCAGTAGGTACTGAACTCTGAATGTTCTATATTCGGCGACAAAATAATCACTCGTGGGTAACTCCCTAAAAGGATGGTACATGCACCCATTTTACTATGTAAACAAAAAAGAAATTGCAAAAAAAAAACATACATTTTGTTCAAGTAAGGATGATTATTCGTATGAAAAGTTTGAAGAAGCCCTGTATAATAAGCGGTAGTTACTTTTTACATAAGTAAATCATAACGGACCATAAGCTCTTAATACCTAAGGATTATTTCACACAAACTTGTACAGATGGATTTAATAAACCACGACAAAGTAGAACACAGCGGACGGCAAATCTTGCTGATGTTGACAGATTAGGAAATTGTAGACACGATAAAGCTTTGTGTATATTTGTATACTCAAGTTTATTACCTATTTTCTGTGAAACAATGAAAGTTCTTTGACGTAAGGCAAATTGGTGGAATAAATTGTTTGAATTGACAATAAATTTTTAGTTGTATTTAGATTAAAGAATTGAAAGGACAAAGGTGATGATAGCTCATTGGTAGTTACTTTGAATCTCGTGACAAAGGTCCAGGGTTCGAATCCTACGATGAGCTTGAATTTTCGGTGTAGGAAAACCATAGCACGGTGGAAGCGGCTGTCGCCAAACACCTATCTGTATGTTCCGACAGATGCACTTGAGAGCCAGTACCATCTAAGTTTTGTGTACTTACTACCTTCGGCCACATTATCACTCGCTATTAATGTAGCTAGCTACCTATCAGTGAAATAATTTTCAGGATTGGATCAGTAAAAATGAAAAAATATCCTGGGACATTTCTCACACACGGTTATCTGATCCCAAACTAAGCAGAGCTTGTACTATGGAAACCAGATAACTGATATAATATATATACTACTTTTTTCATAAATTCATACATAATAACATCCAGACTCTGGCTGGACATACAGATATGTTTATGCACACAAATGCATGTCCTGTGTGGGAATCGAACCCATGACCTGTGGTGCCAACTGGCCCGTCAATAGTTCCGGAGATTAACCTCCTACATCCAAACATACAAAACATAACTCTTTACAATACTGGTGTAGATAAAATAACTGCTGAAATGACCCTAAGTACGACCATTCTAAAATTACATACTATACCTTAATCGTCATTCAATAAATCACGAATGAAATGATCCTAAGTACGACCATTCTAAAATCAAAATCAAATATACCTTAACCGTCATTCAATAAATCACGAATTAAATAACCCTAAGTACGACCATTCTAAAATCAAAATCAAATATACCTTAACCGTCATCCAATAAATCACGAATGAAATAACCCTAAGTACGACCATTATAAAATCAAACGTACCTTAATCGTCATTCAATAAATCACGAAACAAGCTGTATCAGGAAATCGTCCAAGCTGACAAATAGCCGTAGGCATTTACCGCCGTATTAAAGCCTAGTGTCAGAACGTGAAGGCGGTTACAAACGTTCCGAGCAGTTTCCGTTTCCTTTTCCCCACTTCCGGCGACAATATCCTTTGCGATGTTACGGGAAATGTAATATTCAAAGTTTGTTCCATAATTTCGTAGGGCATGCTCTCATTCGTTACACTTGTACATACTCGTAGCTACATGTTTAGGGTTTATTATTCAAGATTATTAATTACTACTGTCGTGAGGTGAAATGTGGATGTGGAAGTGGAAGATTTTAATAGGCTAATCTCTAGAACTACCAGTCCTATACCAAAAATTCTTTCACTAATACAAAGCTACATTATCCCCGAGTGTTGGTCTTTATCCCGGGAACACGGGTGAAGCCGCGGGAGATAGCTAGTGATGAATATGCTAATTAAGTTCAAACATCAATATATAAAAAAAATAACCTTGGTGAGTTTCTTCCCGGTTCTTCTCAGTTGACTTACGACCGGGTAACTTCAGTCTTTTACCTTTAGTCCCCAACTAAGGCTTACATTGAAGTGACTTTGACTTTACTTTAAATATTCTTGTCAAAAATTAATGATTATCAGAATTGTCGGGAAAAGCAAGATTTTAGATAGTCGAGTTCTTCCGTCTCACTCTTTCGATCATCATAAATCACGTGTCAGATAAAGACTTTAAAGTCTTAACTATTTAACGTTTCATAACATTATTATGAATTGGTTGTAAGAGTATAATAGGATCAATAGATATATCACTTTACTGTTAATTTAATATATCATCGTCATTATAATCAACAATAGAGCGAAATTATTATATAAATTAACCTCAAACTAGCATATATAACTTCAGTAATGTTACTAAAATGGTCCCATACCACGCACAAGTGCCCAATTTTGCTCCACAAAATGTTTATTCATACTACCGCGTCCCTTTTAACACCCCATGTAATACGGTCCGCTCACTAAACTACGTAATGAAGTTTTAATAATTCAGGGTCTGAATAAGCCACATATCGGTCCGTGCGGCGTTTACGGAAACTCATCTGATGACCCTTGGCGCTCTCTTGAGCTATTTTGTATTCTGTGCTCGAGCATTTAGTTAAATTTATAATTTTGTAGGAAAATATCGTATATGTTTGAGTGGTTTCAGCGATTAAGGCTTGGATATACGCCGTTGACCTTGATCGAATGGGCGTTACAGGTGCGGGGGCACCTCACCCCCCGACAATAATTACGCGCAGCGCGTCTCGTACGAGTGTATGTTGCAGGCGAATTACAAAATTCACTCGTTTACAAACGGCCGGTATTTAGTAAAGATGTCGGTATTTTTTTTTTATTTGCACTTGTTTGGATCGCAGTTTTTTATCAAATTACATTCGGAGCTACACATAATCATTTCAAAATGTCTAAATATTGCTAATTATCACAATCGTATTATCTAATCTAATAATAATGTAATACCTCAGAGTATATAAATACTAATACTATAAACGAGCAATTCTTGTATATATGTAAATACTTATATATACCTATATAAATCTGAATCTCGTAAACAGCTCCAACGATTTTCATAAAGTTTTGTATGCAGGGGGTTCCGGGGGCTATAAATTGATCTAGCTAGGATTCATATTCAGAAAACGTCGTTTTATCCGTGTTTGCAGGTAATGAAAAACTGCTGTAATATAATTAGAATACGAAGGTAAATTTCGCCAATATTAACTAGCTTATAATAGCTCAGGTGGGAACGGGCGGTCCCGAAACCGGAAGACCACGGTTCGAGTCTAGATGACTATCATTTTTTTCCCCTTTTTATTCAATTTCCTTCGTTTATGACACAAATTATTATGATTTACCAAAAAAAAAACGAGCAAGGCTCGGTCACCCAAGTACTAATACCAGTAAACGAGAAATTCTTGTATAATTACATATACACATACTTGTATATGTATATAGGATGACTGGTAATTAGTAAATGATACTTAGACACATGATTGTACTCATGATAACAAACAACTTTCCCAAAGTTTTTATTTTCTTAATCGCTTGGCTCGCGGTTAAAAATATAACAATGACATCAATTGTTATAATAGGACGCGCGTCCCTCGCGAGAACCAAACCAACTAAATATAATGGGCACATGAGCCCATCATATTTAATTTTAGTCTAACAAAATAAGAATAAGTAGGGTAAACTCACCAGTAACTGGCCACTTAAGCACATTACCCAATTTATATCATTGTTATGACAAAATGTGTCAAGAAATTTAGATTCTTATATTTTCTTTGGTTAAAGCGTGTATCCGTTTATCGATATTGATATGTAAAAAATCAAATAAAACAGAATTATGTAGAGATATTTAGATCGAATGAAAAAGTAGTTGTTTTTATAGTAACTGGCCATAAAAATTTTGAAATTAGCCACCATAACACTAATTATTGGCCATGTGAAAATAATCATGAAAACATTTAAAATATAGAATAAAGTAACTAAGATTACAAATACAAAACACTTCATAAAGTTAATAAGCTAAATTCTAGCAATATTGTACTTAATTCATTAAAGAAAATCAATCAAATACCACAGTTTGTTTGTAAACTCTATTCAAATTCAAATTAAAAAAGCAATTATTCAATTTAGGCCCTGATAAGGCACTTATGAAAATGGCTCCACACCGGTTCCAAATACAACTTGAACTGATAAGACTCCGGCAAGAAACTCTAAAGGAACGAGGAACTTAGAACCGTTTTCATGTATACTGGTTGAAAACAAGTTTAAATAAATTACCTACATCATCATAATCATCATCAGATGTAGAGTCTCTTTTTTTTTTTTTTTTTTTTTTTTTTTTTACTGTTTATAGGCCTGTGTTTGACTGCAATCTCACCATGGTAAGTGATGATGCGGCCGAAGGTGGTAAGCACACAAAGCCTAGAAGGAACTGGCTCTCAAGTGCAGCTGTCGGAACACACCGAAAGGTGCTTGGCGACAGATTTTCAACTTAAGGGTGGTAGCCAGCCAGGCGGGTACTACAAAGTACCCTACCACCGTGCTATGGTTTCCTCACGATGTTTTCCTTCACCGAAAGCTCAAGCTCATTGTAGGATTCGAACCCGGGACCTTCGTCTCGGTATCCGACGTCACTACCACTGAGCTATCATCGCCTTAAAAACAAACAATGTCTCTAACAAGTATGGCACAAAAATGAATTTCATCGTGAAAAACATTCATCCTCAGGAATATGAATTCTGTGGGGTGATGGAATACAACTCTGTAGCAGACGGGTATAAATAAAAAAGGCGAAACTTTATAATCACACTGAATATATTCAAAACACAAATGTTAGCAGCAGTGAAAAAAAGTAACAAAAATGAGCTCGCGTGGCTTTATGTGGAGACTTCCAGCATGACTAACCCAACATAGGTTTCGAAAATATGCCATCTCGAAATCTCCACATAAAGCCACGTTCATATTTTTAATGGGTGGCTAATGATTGAAAATATGCAAAAATGACAATTAATTACAAGCCACCCGCCTTATCTAAGTTTACAATAGATGCTGACAGAATAGAAATTTAAAAAAGGATCACTTACCATTAAAGGTGGGATAACGGCTTGAATTTGACAACGCGTTTAAACGTTATGCTTATAATTTTAAGCAGACTTTTTAAAGAGCTTTTCACTTAAAATGCTTTTTCATTTATGGAGCTTAAACGTGGAAGAAAATGTTGAAACGTTAATGAAGTTTTACGTTGAAAAACGCGTGATATCGGCGCAGCGCGTGGCTCTCGCTCTTTCAAAAAGTGTCGTAGAAACGATTCTGGAAACAAATAATGGATCAATCAATGAATTTCCCTCGTTGTTTTATATGATAATATTTTTTTACATATATTACACTCGGTGATTCTATTGTCCTGATTGCGTTCAAAATAATTCCAAATGTGAGAATTGCTAATTCTCGACATTTTACCTATTATTAATATAAAATAAAATATATAATTACTTTCCTATACACGTAACTAACTATTTTACACTCCACTATTCAAAATGTTACCTTTCCTACCAAAATGTTACATTTACCCATTCATCAATTATCACACAAAATAATATAATATTTACAAATAGTTTTAGTTCACGAAAACAAAAAATCAAGACTTCGCGCACTCAACTACCAACTTTTTCACTCACGCTTAGTCGACGATCGACGACATACAAAATCAAACTAATCACGTAAAAGCATTCAACGAAAAAGTGGAATATAAAGTCAAACTAAAATAAAGTCTATTACGTTGCACTTAAAGTGAAGATGAAATCGCACGACAATAAGCTTTTAACGAAATATTATGGGATTAAATCTAATAGGTAACTAAATTAAAATAAATATTCAAAAAACAAGTGATATGTAATTAAGTCGTATAGTTTTACGTTGAAAAATTATGGAATAAAATTAAATAGGTTACTAAATGCAAATAAAGATAACGAAAGCAAATGATACGTATTTTAGTCGTATATTCACTACATTGCACATTTTATAATACTCCATAGCAATTGATGCCATCTATCGACTTCATGTGTTAATTTATTTACCGACATTACCGACAACTACCCCATTCATCAAAATGTTGTCAAAAGTAATCAACAGATGGCATGGCATTATGTGGGAATTGTAAGTAATTGACGAAAGCGGACTAAAAAGTTTTAAACGAAAAAGCTTTAAAGACTTAAAACTTAAACGAAACGAACGCTTTTTCTTAAAAGCACTGCTTAGTTGAACGCTTATCGTTTAAACGCCCTCCACTACTTACCATCTGTATAACATATCAAACACAATAGATTTATGACATACACGCTACCAACCACACAATATTTTTTTTACATCAAGCGTTACCTTAAGATTTTTGTAAAGATTTACCGTTCATGTCAGAACATGCACGCCGATTGTCACAAATTGATCGATATCCTTGGCGTTAATGTTCATATTGGAGAAACAAATTACTTCAATGAAAGCTACTTGAGTAGTTAATACCGAAAAGTAATAATGGATGGCGTACTGTTAGGATAACTCTTAATTTATACAGATAAAGTAGATAGTGGCCAATTATTGAAAGTGGCCAGTTACACCTTGGTTTACCCTACCATTTTAATTTAATTTGTTGTTTATCCCTATTTGTTTCCTTGGGAATGTTGTTTTTTATCATGAGTATAATCATGTGTCTTAGTATCTGGTGGGTTTTTGCGTTAAAATATCAATATGGAAAACGAGGAGCCTCCCAGGATAAAGGTAAGGACTTACCAGGAACTCCTATGGCAATCCAATGATTATGCGCACTATTATTTCACAAATCACCAAGTTTCACATGCGTTTCGATCTGTAGCGTATTTCGTACTGAATCTTGCGGGGTTGCGAGACGCGCGCGTTACGTTTACTCACACACACGCGTTCAGCGATGCTTCACCGAAGTATGTAGAAGATTCCCGAAGTTCTTTTCTCGCTCACACATATGATGTGGGAAAAGGAGAGGAATCGGGAAGCAGAGGCTCGTCATTGATACTCAATATGAGTAGGTTTCTACTATAAATATTATTATAGGTATTTTGGCCTAAACATCCTCCGCCGCCTTGAGAATACGTAGTGTTCTCAAAAGAAAGAAAAAATAATTAATTATAAGAACTAATTACAGATTATAATAATTACTAAAGTACTGAATATAAGATGCGGTATGATTAATTTTTATTGTGAGGGTAATGGACATAACTTGACAATGGGTCTTTTGAATGATCCATTTGAAGTTTTTACTAAAGCGACGCGGATATTTCCATCCTTGCCAGGATATACTTGTGATATTATGCCCAACGGCCAACGTAAAGGGGGAATATCATCTTGATGTATAAGAACCACAGTACCAATCTTAATGTTATTTTTATCAATGAGCCATTTCTGTCTAACTTGAAGATTATGTAAATATTCTATACGCCATCTTTTCCAATAGCTACACACCATCTGATCTAATAATTGTTTCCGACAACGTAAAGATATGGTTTCCTCGGACACATTCTGAAGCGGCAATGAAGTCAATGGTGAAGCCATTATAAAGTGAGCGGGAGTAAGAGGCTCCGGGTAGGGATCCTCAGATAAAATGCAAAGCGGTCTAGAATTTAAGACTGTTTCAATTTGGGTAAGAACAGTGAGGAGCTCTTCATATGTGAGGAGCTGCGAACCGATAACACGGTATAAATGAGTTTTAATCGATTTTATATTAGATTCCCACAATCCTCCGAAATGTGGGGCGCGGGGTGGAATCATTTTCCATTCAATGCGGTACTGATCGGTAAGTAGTTCTTGTAATTGAGCTTTAGCTCCGACAAAGTTAGTTCCGTTATCGGAGTAAAGAAAAGAAACAGGTCCTCGACGGGAAATGAATCGCTTAAAAGCGGAAATAAAAGTATCTGATGACACATCAGTTGCCAATTCGATGTGTACAGCTTTGGTTACTAAGCATATAAACAAACAAATATATGCCTTTTGGCTCTTTTGACCTCTGCGTCTACATAATGTTACTTTAATGGGTCCAGCATAGTCAACACCCGTATGCACAAACGCTTTGGTCTCCTGAACGCGGCAAGAGGGTAAATCAGCCATTTTTGGGCTGAGAAATGAAGGGGAATTTTTAAAACAAAAGTTATATGAATGTACTCTGTGTCTAATGACACTTCTAGCGGACAGTATCCAATATTTCTGGCGCAACAGTGAGCTCAGAAGATTGGCACCAGTATGGCAATGAGCACGGTGAAAATAGTCTATAATAAGATGAGTAACGTGGTCATGTTTAGGTAAAAGAGCGGGATGCTGAGCTTCATACGGAAGATTTGCATTTGAAAGTCTACCTCCAATTCTAATAATTTTATCTTGATCTATAAAGAGGTCAAGTTTTTTAAGAGGGGAAGATAATTTAACTTTTTGAATATTATTAAATAAATTTTGAAAATGAACTTGTTGTACAGAGCGTATTAAATATACTTCAGCTTTATTTAGCTCAGAAGCTGTGATGCGGCTGTGACCTTGATCACGAGAAATTATGCGAGAAAATCTAAGTATGTATACTATTATGCGTAATATTTTATTCCATGATGAGTATTTCAGAGCAAGCTCGTAAATTAAATTAGGCTCAACAGAAGCGGACGCGGTACAAGTAACAAGCGTTTTACTATTAAATTCAGGTAGGTCCTCACAGCATTCGGGACTAAATGGAGTGATAGGCCATTCTGAAACTGGATCTTTTAACCATTTCGGGCCGTGCCACCATAAGTGATGTGACACTAGCTGCTCAGGTAAAATACCTCTAGAGAGACAGTCGCTAGGATTTTCTATACCACTAACGTGGTAGAAATGTTTTGGGTCAAGATTTTCTTGACATTTAGCAATGCGGTTACTAACGAAAACATTCCATCTATGTGGAGATGAATGTATCCATGACAGAGTAATTTTAGAATCGGAGAATGCGAATATATTATCAATAGCGGTTCGAGCACTATAAGTCTCATTAATTAATTTAATAAGTTTTGACAGAAGAACAGCGGCGCATAACTCTAAACGAGCAAGCGAAACTACCTTTACAGGTGCAACCTTAGATTTCGCACACACCAACCGTACGTGTATGTTACCATCAGGATCAGTCACATGTAAATATATGATGCAGCCATATGCTTTAAGACTGGCATCAGCAAAACCAACAATATTTGTTTTGCAGCCCATAGAAACGGCTAAATGACGCGGTATTTTTAATGTAGAAAGAAGAGGCAATTGCTCTTTGAATTTATTAAAGAGAGAAACGATAGAGTCTGGGGGTGTTTCATCCCAATCAATATGAAGATTCCATAAATCTTTAATTAATAATTTGGCAAACAATACCACTGGGGCAGCAAATCCGAGTACATCCCACAAGCGGGCAATTGTTGACAGTATGAATCTTTTGGTGCACTTGTCGTGTAAATCAGATGTAGTAAAAGTGAAGCTATCATCTGCAGGAATCCATTTGAGGCCTAGAATTTTGAGGTTATCATTGTCTGAAAAATCTATAGCAGCCCGATTGGATTGCGGCACAGAGACCAGCAACTCCTGTGAGTTACTTGCCCATTTGGTGAGATCAAAACCACCAGCTTTAAAAAGAGAGATGAGCTCTTGAGATAAGACTTTAGCTTCTTCTAAAGAAGGAATGGAAGTGGCTAAGTCATCCATATATAGTTCACGCGAAGCTACTTCAGCAGCGCGAGGGAATAGGTTTTTCTCATCCGAGCATAACTGGCGCACAGTGCGCATGGCTAAAAACGGACTGGACTTAAGACCGAATGCAACTCGGTTAAATTGAAATACGCGGATCGGATCATTGGGATCAAAGCGGAATAATATTTTTTGATATTTTCTATGCTCATCAATAACAGCAATTTCTAGGTACATTTGTTTTATATCTGCTGTAATAGCAATGGGAAATAAGCGGAAGTTCAGTAATACAATAAACAAGTCAGATTGTAAATTGGGTCCCGTATGTAAAATATCGTTTAGTGATATGCCATTGTGACATTTAGCACTAGCATCGAGTACTATACGAACTTTTGTTGTTTCTTTGTCTTGCCGTACGACGGGATGGTGTGGTATGAAGTACCCTTTATCATGGTCGTCAGAATCGGAAGGCAATATTTCAGATAAGTATTTTTTATCTAAGTACTCCTGTATAACCTCATTATAACTAGCGCGTAGCTGTGGACCGCGTAGCTTGGTACGCTCCAAAGCAAGTAAACGGCGGTGAGCAACGGAACGGGAATCACCTAACACGTCAGGATCCTCACGAAAAGGTAACGCGGTGCAATATCTGCCTGCGGAGTCCCGTGAGAAGTTACGAGAGAACAGCTGTTCACACTCCTTTTCGGCCGAGCTCATAAATTTTTGCGCGGGAATTTCTTCGAGCTCCCAAAATTTAAGTAGGGAATCATCTAAAGAAATAGTAAGGTCATTGGGACCAGAAATGAAAAAAATCGCGGTATTAAAATAAGTGGATGCATTTTTATTAATATTAGAGTTAGCGGGAACGTCACCCATAAGAATATAACCGAACACGGTTTCAAGGGCAGAAGGAGCGGGAGGTGCAATAATTTTTTGACCTAACAATAAAAATGGGAACAATTGTGCCCCGAGAACTACTTCGACCTCTCCGGGGATGTGCCACAGAGGGTCAGCGAGCGGTAAGTTACCTAAATGTTGCACTATAGAAGTCTCAACATATTCAGTCGGTAACCTGTCAGTAATGCAATCAACGACAAGAGCGGTAATATTATAAAAATATTTTTTATTTTTCGCGGTTATTTTAAATTGAACGTAGCCGTGAATAGGACGCGAAGTGGATCCTACACCCTTTATAAAAGAATTGCTAAGCGGTATTATATTTAAATTTAGTTGTTTACAACAGGCAGTTGTAATTATGTTGTTTTGAGACGCGTTATCTATTAAACATCTAACTGAAATATATTTATTGTCCTTATTAGACGCATAAACTTGAGCGGTTGATAAAAGTACAGTAGTATGGGAAGGATTTAATTTATTAAAAGAATCGCGTTCGTTATCATTATTCTTATCAACTCGCGCTCGGGTGCATAGCGACACCGGTTGCGGAGCGTCCGTAGCGTTAGAAGGAGACGCGGTCGGATGCGCGGGCGAGGCTGCGCACGGGAGCGGTCGCGGCGCGGCGCTGGCGGCGGCGGACGTCTGCGCGCAAAGCTGCGCGTCCCGCGCGTGTGGAGACGGCGCGATGCGGTTATCGCTCTTATCAAGACGCGTCGAGTGAGAGGGACGCGAGTCGGAAACTATTTGTTGCGATTGTGAATTACTATCCAAATGCAAAAGAGAATGATGGTGTTTATTACAAGTTTTACAACTATACGACGACTTACACTGAGAAGCAGTATGCGTAAGGCTGAGGCAGTTTACACAGCCTTTTTTAGATTTAACAAAATCTAAACGATCTTTAGTATTAAGTGCTTTAAAAGAGGAACAATTAAAAATCTGATAGTGATCAGATTTATTACAAAATAAGCAAGTGCTTTTATTATTATTATCGCGTGCAAGGAAAGCATGGTGGACTGTATGTGAATTACGCGGTTGAGACCGAGAAGCGGGCGGATTATTAAGGTTGCTACCGACTGGGGCGGTTCGCGCGGAGCCAGCAATTGGCGTAGAAGTGCAGTCTAATATTTTTACTTGCGATTTAATAAAATCAACAAAATCCTTATAAGAAGGAATTTCTTTATTCCTCATAAACATTTCAAAGGAATTAGCGGTTGCGGGATCTAACTTCTTTAAAGCTAAAGAAAGTAAGATAAAATCTTTCATATCTTCAATACCTAACTGTTCCAAAGCAGATACAGAAGCGTGGAAAGTTTCAATGAACGTATTTAAAGACGCGGAATTATTTAATGCGGGTTTAATATTGAATAAATTAGACATGTAGTGTGAGCCTAATGCTCTTTTATCTTGATATTTTTGAACTAAGCTGTCCCAAATAGAATTATAATTATCACCGGACGGTATAATACCTGCCGTGATTTTTAAAGCATTTCCTGTTAATTTACCTACAAGATATTGTACTCTTTGAGAATTCGAAAGATCAGGATTTGAATGTATATTAGATTTAAAAGATTCAAAGAAGACGGGCCAATTTTCTATTTTTCCATCAAATGACGGAATTTGAATTGGTGGTAGTTTGATACGACCTTTATATTGGGACGGAATAGTATTCTGCGCAGACACATTCGACGTAGTATTTGTCTTACTGACGATAAGAGAACGAACCCTTTCTATTCGGGTGTACACTGTATCAAAAGAAATCATTTTTTTATAATCAATCTTATATTCTGGATCAAGTTGCATATTTAACGCGTTAATTGTATCTAAATTGGCACTAAATTCATGACGAATTGTACTAATAATTTCAGTGTCCGCCATGAATGTCTCTGAGGAACGAAGGTCTGCACTCGCGGACGTGGAAATATTCTTAGAAGAATCATATAAGAACGATAATTGTTCAAAAATAGCTTCATTTTTAGCTTCCAATATTTTAATTTTAGTTTCAATAGCTTCCATTGTGAACGATTGCGTAATAATAAATTGCAAAATTACCTAATTAAAGTAAAATGTTGTAGGTAAGTAGGTATATCCAACAGTTTAGGCACCTACCTATAGGCATGAAAGTTTATTTCAAGTCGACAGACAAGGCTCATAGAATGCAATTATATGCGTAGTAATAGTACAAATAGTAAGTACGTATTGCGGTTATTAGTACACCATATGATTTCGTATAATAAGATACGAATCGGTACCTATAAAATCTAAGTCCTAAAAATATGGAGGAGCGGCGGCGGTATTGAATACCTAACTACTTTTTATCACGATTGGCGTGGTAAAAATGGCGGGAGTACGAAATATCGTATTTATATAGTCTAAAACCTATTTATGAGGTATAAGACTTGCGTATTATGAGGTATATACCTATTTAGAGGCATAAAACCTATAGAAAGCGGGAAATTATACGTGATTTGATATGAAATTAAATTACTGTAATGGCTGACTCAAAATGAATCCGCTCGAAGGCGTACCAGAAAAAATGGTGGGTTTTTGCGTTAAAATATCAATATGGAAAACGAGGAGCCTCCCAGGATAAAGGTAAGGACTTACCAGGAACTCCTATGGCAATCCAATGATTATGCGCACTATTATTTCACAAATCACCAAGTTTCACATGCGTTTCGATCTGTAGCGTATTTCGTACTGAATCTTGCGGGGTTGCGAGACGCGCGCGTTACGTTTACTCACACACACGCGTTCAGCGATGCGTCACCGAAGTATGTAGAAGATTCCCGAAGTTCTTTTCTCGCTCACACATATGATGTGGGAAAAGGAGAGGAATCGGGAAGCAGAGGCTCGTCATTGATACTCAATATGAGTAGGTTTCTACTATAAATATTATTATAGTTATTTTGGCCTAAACAGTATCGTTTACTAATTACCAGTCATCCTATATATACAGGTCGTTGTTTTGGTCAGCGACGAGCGACTCAGGGTCGATAATACAAATGATACTGGTGCTAAAAAAAATATTAAAAAAATACTTTTTTTTTAATAATAAAAATTAAAAAAAATAAAATTATGAAAATCATGTAATAAGCTAAAGTGTAGACATAATACTCAACGGGAGTACGAGGAAGTAAAGGGGTGGGGCGATGGTGGCTTGCGCCTAGCTCTAGTCTGTGCACGTGCCTAGTAACCATACTTTGCGGTAATTTTATTTCAAATTGAATAAAGTATTTCTCAACATAATTTACAGTATTTAATGAAATTAAGTCCATTTTTGAGGAATATATATTTTGTACTACCGCTCCTGGGTCGCTTGTCGCCGACCAAAACAACACCCTGTATATATATACATATACAAGAATTCCTCGTTTACAGGTATTAGTACTTGGGTGACCGAGTCTTGCTCGTTTTTTTTTTCTTCGGTAAATCATAATAATTTGTGTCACAAACGAAGGAAATTGAAAAAAAAAAAATCAAAAAAATATTGTCATCTGGACTCGAACCGCGGTCTTCCGGTTTCGAGACCGCCCGTTCCCACCTGAGCTATTATAAGCTTGAAAATGTTGGCGAAATTGACCTGCGTATTCTAATGATATTACAGTAGTTTTTCATTATCTGCAAACACGGATAAAACGACGTTTTCTGAATATGAATCCTAGCTAGATCAATTTATCGCCCCTATAATCTGAATCTCGTAAACATCTCTAACGATTTTTATGGAATTTGGTATACATAACTAAACATTTTCGGGGGTGATAAATCGATCTAGCTAGGTTTAATTTATTTATCTATGAAATAAACAAATTTTTAGAAAACGTCGTTTTATCCGTGCTTTCAGGCAATGAAAAACTGTTACAATAATCATATTGTAAAATACGAAGGTAAATTTCGCCACAATCTGCAAGTTTACAATAGCTCAGGCGGTAAATAGGGCGGTCCCAAAACCGAAAGGCTCCGGTTCGATTCCAGATGATTAATATTTTTTCCCTTTTTTCTTCAAGTTCCTTCTTTTGTGAGAAATACTATTTGGAATCACCAAAAAAAAAAAACGAGCAAAGGTCGGTCAC
Source organism: Polyploca ridens (assembly GCA_951394255.1). Lineage (NCBI taxonomy): Eukaryota > Metazoa > Arthropoda > Insecta > Lepidoptera > Drepanidae > Polyploca > Polyploca ridens. Next base: position 3,528,469 of record OX596261.1, read on the forward strand.
CCAGGTAATATAATATTGGTTATGTCAACAAAAAAAAAAAATAATTATTTATAATTATAGCTATTTATAACACAGAATAGAAACATTGTTTAACCAAAAAAAAAAACCTATCTCCTTTTCCATATCATAGGCTATTTGCATGCCAAATTTCATGAGTAATTGTGGCGTGAAGGCGTAACAAACAAACAAACAAACAAATTCACTTTCACATTTATAATATTATATTAAGTTAGGTGGGATATAATATTAATAATAATAATTTATAAATAAAATTATTATCATCTTTAATTTTATTGTAGCTCAAAACATTTTTTTTTATAACACTAAAATTAAAATCAAAAATACTACTAATAAAAAACCTAACTATTTTATATTATATTATTATAGTATGGATGGCATTCGCTGTACACCATAACGTCACCGCGCCAGGTCTCAACTTATCGCGCACGGGAGTACCAATAAACCCGCCTAATACCAAGAATCGACAAAATAACAAATTGATTTCAAGACAGACACAGACTTTGAACGGCACGGAGAAAAGTGACATAGGTCCGTTCAGCACAGCGTCTCGTCCCGCACTGATTTATTGGACGACAGAGGGGTCGCACACGCGTATTTTGAGTATTGATAACGAAAAAAATTCCTTAGAAATTATTAGAAAAAATATTTGTAAAAATAAGCTGAAGGTGACCTTGGTAATTAATTTTCGAATACGTTAATGTCAAAAAACAAATCTTATGATTTATATTTTAGGAGAAAAAAGGTTTTATATTTGAAAACAGAGGTTACTTTGCATTTTATTTTCTCTTATTTTACATCGTATTTTTAATTTTCTGAAAAGAAGAGGATATGCTTTGTATCATGTAGATTATAATTTATATTTTTATTTTATTTTTTCTATACAGATTACGGAGAAAAATGGTTTTAATGTAGCCCAAATTAAGCCCATTCACATATATCGCCGCCTTAAGCGTATATTTTTTTAAGATTTTACTTACGTTAACTACTTTTTGTCTATAGTTTTTTAAGATGATACTTACGTTAACTACTTTTTGTCTTTAGTTTTTTAAGATGATACTTACGTTATCTTCTTTTTGTCTCTAGTTTTTTTAAGATGTTACTTTCGATACCTACTTTTTTCAGTGATGTAAATCCTATATATTTATAAATCAAAAGTTGATGTGTATGTTTGTAACTCAAACACTATACAATGAATTCATGGATTTAAATGAAATCTGCCATTTATATATCAATTTATGAAGAATTATATCTTAATCTTCATATACATGTAAACTATAAGGAAAATAATACTGAATATAAGTCTTTTACCAGCTTTTTATTTGTCATGTTTTCTAAACACTTAAAAAAACTTGTAATAATGAGATAACCTTAGGTGCTGTAGCTAGATTTATCTCTTCATTATAAAACTCCTCAACGGCTCAAGATGACATAAATTATTTGATCAATTTATAATAAGCTACTTCAAAAAACCACTTCCGAATAACTCTTTTAACTCCCCAACGGTACCCTAATCTCGTAGACTTTGCTAAAAGGAGAGGGTATTACACATACATGACACGTTTTGCTAATAAAAAGTGTCACCGACTTAATTTTATGAACATAACCAGACTATTCAGACGCCGAGAAGGTCACATTAATGAGCTCAGACAGCCTTCTAAGAAAGTAACAAAATTTTACAACTTTCTTCCAGAAAGTTGTTCAATTTGGTCTAGTTTCCAATCAACATTATTGTGGTGCTTGACGCAAAGAATCTTTGTTACTAGTGTTGCCAGGTGTCACGATTTGCGCGGGACATCCCGATTTTCAGGGGTCTAGTGACACGTCCCGATTAACCCTCGATCGGGACGTTAAGTGTCCCGATTTTTCACTAACCTCATGAGTCTTTACTATATTTGATAATTTTGACAGGAAAAGTGAATATAACTAAGCTGCTACTACATAAAAATATTTTTGCTTTCATTTTTTCTCACCAAATTCAGACTTTCACTACTGTCCTGATTTGAAACCCAAAATCCCGATTATTTTATCCTTACGTTCCGAAATTTGACACACGGGACCTGGCAACACTATTTGTTACCGTCTTAATTTACTCAAGCGGCAGTTCAAAAATACTATTGGCTAACTTTTGAAAGGTTGCTACAGTTTGATTTACTGTTAATACTAGAATTAAATAGATTTTTAAAAGTTGCAGATGTTGCTTTGTGCTAAGTTCATAAAAGGCTAGTAGTTAGTCTTTTTAAATGATATCCCCATTCTTCGCATCCTGCCATCTGATCAGACGCTTGACTACATTGTGATAACAAAAGGGTCTGAAGAGATTTCTTCAGGGTCGGCGCGAGTGATGCTCCTGGTGTTGCAAGCGTCCATAGGCTACGGTAACTGCTTACCATCAGGCGGGCCGTATGCTTGTTTGCCACCTTAGTGGTATAATAAAAAAAAAAAACAATTCGTTCATTTTGAGATAACATATATAATACTTCAAAATTGTATACCTACTTATATTTATAACCAGAAGAAATATGCATGTTCATGCACACAAATGTATGTGTGGTAATGTACCCACGTGATGTGGCCCAGTCAACGTTTGTATGCAGATGGAAGAAGTTATGTTATGATAACACTAAATAGAGTCTAGGATAACGTGCTTATAGGTCAGTTAACGATGTCTGGCACGTTCACAGTACTCACACATATGCAATTTCATGATACAGTATGTTTTATTACATGCTTCTAATTAGTCAGTCGATTCTAATGGACGAATGCAAAAAGGACCACTCTATATTTATGAGCAGTAATAAAAGCAAAACAATAACTGTCTCCTTCATACTCATAAGTTTGACCGCGCGCGAGAGAGACGGCCAGACTTTTCTACGGATGCAGTGCGACGTCATGCCTCGCGCTTATTCACAGACACTACACAAACGCAACGTGTAAATGTGTTGAACGGGCCAGCTTTAGTTAACCAACTTGTACACTAGATATTGGTCATCTTCTTTAAGCCAGGCAAGCATCATTATTATACATTTCCGCTATTTGGAATCCTGCAGAACATTTGCTGGATCAGCCCCCCTAAAAAGGAAGCTAAAGCAATATTGCTAACGCAATTCATTTTTTCGAATTCTCGGCAGATCCTACGTAATTCCAATATTTTTTGGTATACTAGTCATTCATTATACATAATTCAATTCAATAAAAGATTCGGAATTGATGAATTGCATAAGATCTGCCGTAAATTCGAAAATATGAATTGCGTTAGCAATATTGCTTTAGCTTCCTTTTTAGGGGGGCAGGCTTATATTCATAGTTCCATTTACATAACCTGAAGACCACTTTCAGAATTCGTAGTGTCCGTGATTTTGTAATCGCTATAAGCATCTGCAAGGCTGATAGTTTTCCTTGGCATCGCTCCAATAGTAAGTATTTTGTTGAGGTATATATCAGGAACAGCGATCAAGAATGTAGCAGAGATTTAGAAACTACATGAAAAGGCAACAGAACATTTGCTATTGCTATAATTCTTATACAATGCAAAGGAGCAATATTTGTATGTTTTTAGATCTCGAAAATAACTCTAACGATGTTCAAATTTGTTGGAAGTTTTCGGGTGCCAAAAATCGATCTAGGAAAATGCGTTTTCCGAGATTTCACGCAGATGGTAAGATCGGTAATTTAACTGCAGCATGTACAAAAGCTATAGACAGGGGTTCAAAGTGTTAGAATTCCGTCTTGTAGGTCGTGGGGTCGATCCTCGATCTGTTCGAATATTTTGTACGTTTTGTCATTTTTTTGGTTATGGTATTATTGTTTAAAGTTTGCGGCATTACATACATTCCTATCGCACGACTTTTTGCAAACACTTTTAATGCCCGGGCACGGCTTATATTTAAACTAGCATTCCGCCCATCGGTTTGACTACAATCCTCAGTGGTTTAATACACTATCCTCTCATTTAACCTTTTTATTGTTGAGTTTAAAAATCCTTTTCACTAAGGGAAGGGCTGCAAATAGTGCGGATGTGGGCAATTTTTTTGTCGATGAGGTTTGAGCTGTCCTTGCATCTGTCAGTCTCTCCTTTTACATATACGGAAGATATACAGCGGTAAGTGATAAAATCTTTATAATAATATATGGATATAACGAGCATGTTAGTTCGACAATGAATTGCCAACCACATTGCACCCCTGGAGCGAGCTGCTGCGACAGCTGAGTAATTCGCCATTCGCCAGTGTCGCTGATAAAATATTATAGCTCTTATATGTGTGTTATATAATGCTACTTCTATTTGTTAGGCTTCAATATTTACAAGTTTTTGCCATACCATCATGTGGGCCGTATCATAGAGTAAGTATATTAGGTTTATGACTTTTATTTCTCTAACTAAGAATTTACAATTCACTTACATGAGGAATTAAACACTTATTATTTACTAGTAACAAAATAATGAGCGTACAGGTTAAAACTAAACAAAATATAAATAAAGTGGAGGTAGATTTAATTATTTTTGTGCTTCAACCGTTTAAAACTTAACAAGTGAGTGAGCGTACACACGGCAACACATCAAGCTATACATTTCCAGTATAAGCTGATGTCGCATTGTATAGTTTTTCCCTACAATGAGAGGTCAGCTTATATTGGAAATGTATAGCTTGATCTGTAGCCGTGCGTACATAGATATAAAATAAATAACGATAGAGAACTAGATCTGGCATAGACAGTCCTTCAGTTTAATTTGTTAAGGATATGGTATTTCAACAGCCTCTTAAATGTTGCCATGGATTGTGAATCTTTAATATCCTTTGGCAAGTTATTATATAGTTTAGCTCCTCATAAGCAATGTTTCGTTTTCCATAATTTGTCCGTGGTGGCCGTAATATAAGATTACTTGCATTTCGTAGTTCAAGTAAGAATATTAATAGAGTTATAGGCGTTAACAACATTAGCGAAGCAGTTTGCATATAGATGCATTCATAGATATTTCGTACACTAGTGATTTAGTGTGAAAAAATTCCATATGAGTTCCTTGTCAGTTTGTTTTCTCGGTAAAAGTGTCTATAAAAGACGGGGAATTAACATTCATATTATGTATCATATTATATAGGCAAAAAAAATAGAGGAACACATATAAAGAGATGGGAAGACGATCTGAAGAGAACGGCAAGTGTATTATGGGCCAGAAAGTCCAAAAAAAGAGAACAATGGAAATCTTTAAAGGAGGCTTATGTCTATAGACAAGTTGAAGATTTAAATCGGTTGCCGGTTGACAATAGTATTATGTAAATTCAATTTTATATGTACATTTAGAATTATCATCATATAAGGCTTTGTATCTAAATTAAGGGATTGATTACTTGTTAAATATTTTCTTCAGCAATGAAGGCTTATTTATTATTATTATGTTTTTTTTTGTATACCACTAAGTTGGCAAACAAGCATACGGCCCGCCTGATGTTAAGCAGTTACCGTAGCCTTTGGACGCTTGCAACACCAGGGGTATCACGCGCGCGTTGCCGACCCTGAAGAAATCTCTTCACACCCTTTTTGAAGTACCCCATGCTGTACTCCATTGGGAAAACCACGGCGGGGAGCTCATTCCACAATCTGAGCGTCCGCGGAAGAAAACTCCTTTGAGCCCGCACAGTTCGAAACAATTCTGGTTTCAATGTGTGAGGATGGACTCCCCGTCGATGGCGTCGATGGTAATATGTATTTAGTCGTTCGAACTAGGAACACGCAGTTCGTTTCAAGGCATATCCGTGCTCGCGAAACATAGTCTAGTACAGTCGCCTTATTAATATTCTATCTCTATAGGCCGTATGCTAGTTTAATATCTTAGTAGCATATAAAAACTACATTATTTGGATAGCAAATAATTATGTACTTCCAACACAAATCTTTTCGCATTCGTCTTAGTAATGAAACTAATAAAGTAAACCCAGTATCTAGACTTCACTAATTTATAGCTAATTTATATAATGTACGAGAGTTAATTAGTTAGTAATGTGATATATTTTAGTTTTAATTGGATAACAAATCAACTCGGTGAGTGTTTTGTATCGTCAAAAAGTCTGGCTGAAGAAAGAATAGTGCACACAATTGAACGTGATTATACAGACTAACCAGAAACATTAAGGACGTTTATGAATTAAATCGGTACTCTTGATTAACCGTCTATATAATTATTATGTCTGATTTTAAAATATGAATTTGTATATTTTAGTAGACTCTGGTCAACAAAAATCACAATTGGATAAAAATTTCTCAATTGAATTCTTCAAAGTAAGCTCAATCATCGTCAAAATATTTATTTATGTATGACCTAGTGTTTACAAAGGCGCTGAATCGTGTCGAGTCAAATCTCAATATTTTTCGTCCTATTTCCATTAAGACTGTGTCTTCAGCAAAGTCGATACGCGGCTTGGCGAATCACTCACACATCCAAGTCTTTACTCCCCGCAGGCAATGCGTCTCGCCTTTACAATTACATGAGCCTCCAATTACCTACTTTGGGATAAGTCTGGCTTTATTATAGTTAGGTCATAACTAGAAACAATAGTTCTAACAATTATTTCTAGTTCAAATTGTCGTCAATTATCATTTGCTATGAAGCTTTCTTTATGGCGTTCTTCATGAAATCTATGAAAATATTTTGGCTGGGTTGTCCCCTGCTAATAGCAAGCTAATTAATAGCTAACGTACGTTACTGTAACCAATTAGTAGCAATAAAAAAAAGCCTTAGGAAATATAGATATTGTGTAGAAAATGCCGACTATACCGTAGTGCTTCGGTGACCATATATTAATTGCCTCTCCGTAGGCTTCTTTTGTTATTCAATTTGACCAATGCGGTATAAATGCGCGGGGATGAACATGCGAATATATAGGGTGACTGGTAATTAGTAAACAACACTTAGACACATGATTGTACTCATGACAACAAACAACTTTCCCAAAAATTTTTTTTTAATTTACTCAGCGCTAGGGACGTGATCGTGCTTACAGGTCGACAACGAAAGCTGGCATGTTCACAGAACTCACACATATGCAATTTCATGATACAGTGTGTTTTATTACATGCTTCTAATTGGTCAGTCGATGGTAATGGACGAATGCAAAATACGAAAGTAAACGACACTTAGACACATGATTGTACTCATGATAACAAACAAATATCCCAAAATATTTTTTTTTTAATTTACTTAGCACTACAGGGACGGTAACGAGGTCAAGCGACTAACAGCTGCAGGGTATTTTAAAACGTCGGATGCGATATCGGAAACGGATTCAAAAATTTCCGAGACGAATTTCAGCAATTGCTACTTTAATTTCCGAAAACATTTTCGTAAAGAAACATCAAAAATATTCGAATTCGGAAATTAAAATAGCAATCGCGGAAATTCACCGACGTAGTTTTTGAATCCGTTTCCGATATCGAATCCGAGCGTTTTAAAATAGCCCTGCTGATCGAGCGCGCGCGTTCCGTACGGTGGTTAAATGAATAAAAAAGATTGCTATAATGCTATAGTTTTGTTTGTAACTAAATTAAATAAACGTGATGGTGTATTCTTATTCTTGTTAGTTACTAAATATTATGGGGTCAAGTGCTAAGTAAACAAATTTTGGGCATATTATTTGCCCTATATAGATAACTCTTTTTTTTTTTTTTTTTTACTGTTTATAGGCCTGTGTTTGACCGCAATCTCACCATGGTAAGTGATGATGCGGCCGAAGGTGGTAAGCACACAAAGCCTAGAAGGAGCTGGCTCTCAAGTGCAGCTGTCGGAACACACCGAAAGGTGCTTGGCGACAGATTTTCAACATGAGGGTGGTAGCCAGCCAGACGGGTACTACAAAGTACCCTACCACCGTACTATGGTTTCCTCACGATGTTTTTCTTCACCGAACGCTCAAGCTCATTGTAGGATTCGAACCCGGGACCTTCGTCTCGGTATCCGACGTCACTACCACTGAGCTATCATCGCCTTAAATCGCCTTATTCTTTATTGTACACCAACAAGTATAACATTGAAATGAAAGTAATGGGCGGTCTTATCGCTAAGAAGCGATTTCTTCTGAATGTGCTGTGTTTACAGTCGGTTCTATAATATAGTACCACCTGGCTTTATGTGGGGGTTGATTTCGATTCTCCATTTTCGAAACCAAGTGCCCAGGGCGCCGGTGACGGATTGAAGACGATTAACTATGGACTTTTAGCAGCTGCCTGAGGTGAATACGACGGTGTCGTCTGCAAAGAGAGCTAGCGGGCTTTGCCACTCTAAGGGATGTCGCTCGTGTACAATAGGAAGAGCAAGGGGGACAGAACTGAGCCTTGAGGGACTCCAGCACCTATAGGGTGGGCGGAGAACAATGCGCCTGGAAGTCGATAGCGAAAGTACGGTTGATAATGACAGAATTACATTTTTGTATGTTAAACGGCAAGTCTCACCGTTTAACGTTCACGTTCGCGCGACAACAAAGTCTCAAAACTATGTCGAGACGCCATGCGATATCTACCCAAAATTACGCACACCCAGCAATATCATGTAACTAAGTTATTCATAACTACATACTAGAACCCAAGCTATGCAAACTCTACAACTCAATTATATGTGCAAATATAGCGCCTAAGTTGATGAATATAAGCTTCATGATGGAGTGACAAGGATTTTCAAATGTAGAACTATTTAAACCTATATTCGGTATTTAGTTTCAGTTGAAATGTGAATTGATATTTTATGAGAGCCGTTTATTTATTTATTTTATTTATTTATTCAGAACAAAAACACATTATACAATAAAAATATAAAACGATAACAACTGCAGTAGTTAAAAACTGTGTCGCAGCTATTAACGCCCACCTCAGAGCAACAATATTAAATCAGAGGTTCCGAATTATAAACGTAACAAATTAATAATTATAATTATAGTAATGCATGACATACAATAACATGTTGAAGACATATTTTTTATTTGAAACCACATTAAAAAAGACTAAAGAATATAAATATATATATATACATATTTATTATATTAAGTAATAACATTCATTAAATTTGTGTATGCGTGTGTGAGTTGGGGTGTGTGTGTTGGGGTGGGGTTATCTATTTGCTAAGTTTTACATCTTTGGAAACAAAGATCTCTGTTATGTCTATATATATATATGATGTTGTATCTATTATAGAAATATATGGTATTATTCAGGTCTCTTGTATTCGATAATTTGACTATTTGAAAAAAATCGTTTAAGATTTTTTAGGCCACAACCTTAGTAAATTCAAGATTATTTATTCAAATAGACCTTCATAGGCACTTATGAATAATCTGATTCTAATAAATCTAATGGCGGTTCGGAAGGTTGCAGTTGCTGAGAAGGGCCGGCTTATTGCCGCACTTACTCTTGTCAAATCAAGCTTGAAAATTATGATGTAGCCAAACTTGGTAAGCATACAAAGCCTAAGAAGGTTACTGATTCTGTATTATAGCTCCCGGTACATGCTACATGGTGCTTGGCGACAGTTTTTAAAGTGAGGGTAGTGGCCAGACTGTCGAGTACTACGACGTACCCTATCGTACTATTGTTTCCTCACGATTTTTTCCTCTACCGTACACTTAATGCAGGATTTGAATCTAAGACCTTCCCCACAGCCTCCGACCTCAATACAACTGAGCTGTCATTGCCTTAAGAATAGAGTTAAATTAACAAGTAGGTACAGTAGTACCCAATTAATATGGCTTACCGATGTACCTGCGCAGAAGATACATTTTCAAAGCGCGGTCGGCAGCTGCCGCCATGTTAGCGCGCGTCGTGCGGAGGGGCGTGACTTGTGAGTGAGATAGAACTAACAGCTGCTGTGTATTATGAACCTTATAGTAGTGATCTATGGTTGATTGTAAGTTTTAAGCATTCTTTCGTTAATCTTCGGGGCCATACTTTATTTTCTGTGGGAACAAAGATTCACGGCGCGCCATATCAGTTTGGTAATACTGTAGCTACTTGTCGCCCTCCCCAGAAGATTGTTTTGCAATAGGTACGTTAGTACTATTATTTATTCTGTGCAATAGGTCAGAACTTATAATTTAATTTTAAAAACAGTGTATAAACTCACTAGTGAATTCTAGCACTAATAGAATATACTCGTTGAATTTAATAAAGCAAGTTATGCCATGGTTCCCAATAAAGCATAAACCCTTAATACTACAAGCACTGAAAGTAAATATGGGAGTTCCAAAATTACGAAGCATAATCCGTTTGTTGGGCTTTCACTGGTAAGAAAAGTTTTATGTTTTCTTTCGAGCTTAGATTTGGAGAACCGAAATGAAATTGGAATTATTACAACTTGATAATTTGATAAGAAAAATAATAAATTGTAACAGCTTTTGCTCACTCATAAAATTTTCATTATGTAGGTACCCATTTTATCCAAACACACAGATTTAACACAAAACAATATTAAAATTATATGAATAACGCTTTGGGTGCGCTATGGGTCTCTCACTTATAAAATCATACCTGCGTACTATAATAATTATGTCATTATTGAATTAGCTTTGTTCAATTTACGCACTTATTTTCAGTGAACAAAGGGTCAAAGCCATTACTTTAATTATTATTAGTACTCTCCGCCATTCACTTAGCAGCGATATAACAACGGCCTTCCCCCATTTACACTGTATAAAAAGTATAACATTTAAATCGAATTAGCTCTGGCTCGATTGCTTTTATTGACCGTGCCGTGCCAAATGGCAATATGCCAGAAGCTAGGATAGGCTCGACGTATGGCAAGGACATTTCTATGTTAATGGACAAGGACGGCCATATTTTAGGTTCGGTTGTCGTTTTGGCTAAAATATTAAAGCTTTAAACATTGACTTCACCCGAAATGATTGAATCATTTGCCAGCGATATTTTACGATTAGACATTGCCATTTACCTCCTCAAGTCAAATAATCACAAAACATTAGCGGTTAGAGTTGAACCACATCTGACCTGGCAACTGCTATTTCTCTATTTTCATCCTTTTCTGTCGCTCAAACATATCGTTCGCTAGAGCGAGAGAAAGTGATTGAGTGGCTTCGCACTCTGCTGCTGCAGCATCGCCAAGGGACGATACTGTAGATCAATTTATCGGTCTAGCGAATTCGTCAAGTGTGCCTGACCCAAATATAGACATGCCTCAGATGAAAATGGTCAGCTTCGCTCTTAGTCAGAAACACCATTGGGATTTCCAATGTGCTACTTACCCTGAGGAGCCATTCATATACACTGAAAAAATATACTACAAGTGACTACAAAATGTTATTTAACAGTAATACAAAATTCCAATAACCTAAACAGAGTAACTTGCGAACTAAACTTACCAGTAACAAAACTAGTTTTTGTTCCTTACTAATTATTTGATTAAATGTAACTAGTTTCCCGGCAACAAAACGTCAACTTACATAACTAGTTTTGTAGATCATTTTTTTCAGTGTATTATTGAAGATCCGCATATCGCAGCGCTGCAGGAAAACGGTAATATGGAGCTCTTCTAATCGTCAATATCAAGCCCGACTGGATCGTTTCGTGAGCGACTCAGGCGTTCGACTATGTGAATATGCGCTCCGCATCATACGGCGAACGGTGCGATGATAGAAAGGTGACGATAACCAAGTTCTACAGAGCAATCGATCAATCATATAGTAGGTAGGGTACGCCTGCTCAAAGATGTGAACTCCATATGTGGCCTAACCTGTGTTTTATGAAGCTGCAGCCGCTGGAATGGTCTGAAGTACTCGTTGGACCTATTTAGCATACCAGATTTTTAAGCCAGTTTGGTTTTGCTCTCCAAATGTCCTCAAAACTGGACATGACACGTAATATCTTCTCAAAGCATCTCGAGGAGTGAGATGGTAAGCGGAGAGCCCTGGAGCATACCATTTAATAATTGATATCCATACAAAAGTTTAATACTACTCAACTCAAATGTATGAAACAGATATATTTTACATTAGAGAAAATAGTTTTATTTTTCGCGCGTTCTGTGTTGGTCCCATAAAAAAGGTGTTTGTGCCCTGTAAATATAATAAGTCATAAAAAAAATATGTATAGCTTATTTTTATGAGTAAATTTTCAGGCATAATAAAGTATCTTTCAGCTTTTTATATTTTATGTATGCCTGTGACGTGTCAACCCTGTTGGTGACCAAAATTTATAATATTAAAATAATATTTTGCTAGTTTCCTACAGAAAGGGACTACGTTACGGATAACACGACTAAACAAAACAAACTTACATATACACTTGAATTCTGGTACATATTCTGATCCTTATTATGTTTGCCTAACTTTTAGGATTCAACATATGTTTTGATATTTAGTTAATTTTAGCGTCGTATTGTTAGCGAATCTCTTCGTTCGTTAGTCTGTTAAATATAAACGTATGTAGGGTATTGGATATAAAACTATAGTTGTACGTAGTATATTATTTACTCTATGATTATATATATCTTCACGACCGTAGTATTGGTAAACAAAGAGATAAACAGAGGTCTGGGCACTGGAAATGGTATATCAGAAGCTCGGTCAAGCTCTTTAATTCATTAATTAGAATCAACATAAGTAATTGAATGTTAAATGTATGTAAATTATGCATGAAAACCACATAAGCGGAGATGAAATTGATAGTTATTTTGTCGAATACTGAATATGTTTGAATACCGGATAATAGGATATCCGGCTGTGGTTTAGAGCTAAGTGTGGGCTCAAATTGAAACACATTCACATTAGTAAAGATTTTGGTATAGAAACTGTGATTTTTCAAAGTTGGGTAAAATCACGGAGTTAGTATATAACCCCCTTATTCATAATAAAGTTATTTTATTAGTTTATTTATTTATTAGGTTTAGATACACCAACAGTACACACATTGAAATAAGTTACACAGTCTTAATATTAATGATTATGACAAAATCATAAAGCACATATGTGTGCACCTATTATAGGTGTACACAGCATTTACAGTAAGGTAGACAAGACTAGTGCTAGGTACCTACAGTAGAGACATAAGTTATCAAACGTTGTTTAGCTAAAATTCCGAAGTCTTTATCTGACAGGTGACATTTGGTGATTGAAAGAGTGAGACGGGGCACACTATTACACTGATTTAGTTAAAAAGTGATTATGAATAAGGGGGGTAAGTCTATAAAAAAATTGTCCTTATTAATTAACTTCAAAAAAAAAATTATCAATTCGACACGTATATGTTATTGTTATATAAATTATTGGAACTGCAATATATTCATTCACATATGATAATGTATTAGGGCTTCCAAACAAATATACAAAATTTCATAGGTGTATGTATGTATGTTTGGCCACACATATCTCCGAAATTATTAATCGGATTGTAACCATTTTTTTTTATTGGTTTACATTTACTTCAACTTAGGGAACAGTGTTAGTTTCATCGAAATCGGTTCAGTAGTTTTCAAGATATGGACAAATATGTGTGACGGCCTGGCTTATTGATATGAGCTACGGGTGTGGTGTCAAAGTTTAAACATTTCAAAAACTTGGACAAATTCTAAAGCATTTAAGAAAAACTAAAAATGACGAAATTAAACAGTAATTTAAAAAAAAAATCGACTTCGAAATACACTATAAAGAACGAAATAACTCTAATCTGACACTGATTTGAAGTCAGCGAAATATTTTCAATGTAATACGTCGTGCTCTTTCGCTGACTTCAAATCAGTGTCAGATTAGAGTTATTTCGTTCTTTATAGTATATTTTGAAGTCGATATTTTTTTTTTAATTACTTTTTTATTAGTTTATTGCTTTTATTAGGTGTTCAAAGTGCTAAGAGCTCTTCAAAGTCCACAGTTGGCATCCAGAATTAGTCCCTCCTCAAGCTACGAGGATACCTTTGCTTTGCATTCAGTCTTGTGCTAATTGCTACGAAAGCTCTACGAATTCCGTAGCACCCAGACTATTTTCATTTTGCTAAATTGAATTTTGTTCACCCCTCAATTAAGTTGAAAATTAAACGTTGAATCAATTAGTGTGGAGTGCAACTCAGTTTTCGTAGCACTTGATTAACGGCATGCGCTGACGTTTAATTTCTAAGAGTGATTGGGTTTGGTATTATCCGATAACTAAGTGAGGTTTATTTTTTTGTTGATAATTTGAGCAATAGGTATATTTCCATGAAAGTCGGTACTAATATTATAAATAAGAAAATAGCTTAGTTTATCTGTCTGTCCGTCCGTTTGAGGCTTTTTCTCGATTAAACCTTGAGAGGTTATGGGTTCAAACCTACTGCGTGGACATTGTCACGCTGGTAGCCTAGTTTGAAGAGGTACACAGTCCACATGGGAGTGAAATATAAAATATACAAATCTCATTGAAATAATATGTGTAAAATGAGCATAAGTAAATGTTTTAACGGTTAAAATTATGAAAATGTTATAATATAAAGCGATTGCTAGGATGAAGCTAGATTAAAGTATAATAATTACACAAAATAGTCCGCCATTTTATTATTACTTTTTTCTCTGTAAAACATTAAAATCATGATTGTTAAAACTTCAAAAAGCTCTATCTACGTTTGTAAATCATAGAAATATAATATTATACTAAGTAATTAAACCCCAGTATATAGTTAGTTCAATTGAAATTAAAATAACGAAATAAGTACAACAACTGAGATAATGTACTTTTATTTATGTATCCAATATATCTTTATTAAAGGTACCGAACAAATCCCGCGCGGCTCGTATACCGAGCTAGCGCAAAGTTTATCATTGTTTTACGGGACATTAAAGTATTTGCTAATGTTGCGTGCTCGGATCTAGACTAAAGATGTATTTTATAACGTTTCCGCTTTAATCTAAACACTATTTCATGTTTTACGACTGGGTAACGTTTGTTTAAACTTAATTAAAGTGTCCGAAACATGTAGAACACTAAGTGCGGTGATACAACTGATTATTAGCACAGTTTTACCATTGCATATGGTAATACTGTGCTATTAGTATAATATATGGATTGTTAGGGTCAGTTCACACTGAGACGAAACGCAACGCGACGTGACGATACGCTAAGAAGCCAATTGTTTTACAAAGTAACGCGCGTTTGTTTTTAGGCATTTATTGTTAGTTTTCGCAGTCATATTGCCGCACTCAGTTTTTTATCTCTAGACCTGTCCTTTTCTATAGCTATTCATTAAAAAAGGATACAAATACTTTAATATGTCATCATCAACCTCTGGCAAGTAAAAAACTATAGAAATGCTATGTTAATCCTTGAAAAGAAGAATCAAGGTGTTTTTATTTATTTTATACTACTATATCGGCAAAAGTCATACGACCCGCCTGGTGGTAAGCGGTTGTTGTAGCCATATATGGACGCTTACTTATATAGAGTTTCATAAGTTGTTATAGGTACTTCGATTTGTATGGAGTTGGCGGGCGGTAATGTCCTTAGCACGTCATAATTTCCTAGGTCACCGTCGCCCATGTAATGGCGGCCTTGGCAAGCCTCCAACAACAGACCGTACCACTGACCTCTTCTACACAATAACAACGGGTTCACAAGAGATATCGATTTGCTTCCAAACGCCTAAAACCTCAAAACTCACTAAAAGTTTGGACACTTATTGCTTTTCTTGATGTTTATTAATAACCATTTTGTATCCCGCGTTCCCGACTAATAATCCAAAACATATTCAATCTGTGGGCCAAATTTAATCCAAATTCGTTCATTCGAACATCGATTAATACTCTAAACTATCTCGTTTATGATATTAAGGCGGCCCTCTGTGGCCGGCGCAACTTCAACGCAAGCATAGTCTAAAAGCTTGTTGTTTCATCCAACGTAATGTTTGACTGCGAAAAAAGAGAGACAGCATCAGAGCCGTCGGTTATCAGTCGGTAAATTCCGCTGATCACTCCCGGCTGCTTCGCTAGGTCGTCATTCATGATTTCGCATTCATAAAACTTGTTCCAGGAGTATCTTCTTGTGAAAAAATCTTACCAGTTTGTGAAAAAAAAGTTAGTTATTTAGAATCTCCAATACATTTGCAAGCCTGGTATCTAAATGTTTTCTTTACTTTTACAATTTATAGGTACATTAGATATGGCTAAAGTTCAGGCAAAAACGCTGTTTTTCGGAGGCTTTGACTGAATTTGTTTCACACTCTTTTTAAATTTCGCCTAGATACACGGCTAGATATAGTGCACAAGATACTAATTTGTTCAAAACATCTAACGAAAAATGTTTAACAACGCTATAATATGTTTAGTATGAAAAGTATGACGAATTGAGTCCTCTTAAGGATAGAATTCAGAAAAATCTTAATGGGGAGATTTCATTTTACATCCTTATAGTCCACAAGTACGTTTGAGTAAGTCGTTATGAGCGACAGTGGTTCGAAGATTCAGCAATTAAAATTCAATATTATTTATTCAAATAGTCCTTCGCATGCACTTATGAATAGTTGACTCTAATACCGGTTCAGAAGGTTGCATTTGCTCGGGGGCTCCAGCAACCATGAAAGCCAAATCAGTCATTCAAATCCCACCAAAAACATTTTTATGTAAAATGTTGCCGCCAAGACATATGGCTCGTATTGTCAAAAAGTCATCAGATCTCATGTAGAGCCAAGCTTATAACTCTACGTGCACTTATTGTACAAGCCCTAACTTCACAAACTCTACACACCGTAGTCAAAATATGTGGCTTGGCCGTTTCGCTACCGTCACATGGGAGTAAGGTGAAAAATGTATTCACTGTTCATTACTTTTTTGTTATTCAATAGTTCTTGTAGTATTGAAACGGCCAAGCCACATATTTTGACTACGGTGTGTAGAGTTTGTGAAGTTAGGGCTTGTACAGTAAGTGCATGTAGAGTTATAAGCTTGGCTCTACATGAGATCTGATGACTTTTTGACAATACGAGCCATATGTCTTGGCGGCAACATTTTACATATAAATGTTTTTGGTGGGATTTCACTTCTTTTTGTAAGTTGCTTATGTTTTTTTTTTTGTTTGAAATTTCCAAGTTTTATAATTTTTTTGTTGTTTGTGTACTAATACAAGCTTACATACCAAATTTCAGCTTTCTAGGACTTCAGGAAGTACCCTATGAGTTTTGATGATCATCAGTGAGTCAGTGACGAAATCGGGGTTTTTTAGATATCAATAAAATCTAAAGTATAAAAGCTATGTTATTCAAACTTAATATGTTTAATAAGTTTACTATTGACATCATGTCCTGAGAATTTTGTTTATCTGGTATAATCCAAACCCAAGTTATGAGGGTTCAAAAAAACGACGAAGCGCTTCGAGAAAAGGTAGGTAGTGCCCTTTCGCTTCGCTTGGTTGTCTTGGCGGGGGGCACTTCCGTGCCCCCAGATTATTGATCAGTAATAGTTGTACGTAGTATTTATATACTCTGAGGTAATAGGTTTTGAGCAATATGTCTACAACCTCACCCGCTATTGGGGCAAGACGTCGACAACTTCTAAGATGATTCTATTGTCTAAGTAATATGTATCACGCAAAACTGAATGCCCAGAGTGCTCAGACATTTTAAAAAAAGTTTATTCAAAATATAACCTACATGAGCGTTTGAAGTGTGCACATTTAGATTTTCCGAATCCTTTTTTATACTTGTTTGCTATACAGGGTGTTGTTTTGGTCGGCGACAAGCGACCCAGGAGCGGTAGTACAAAATATATATTCCCCAAAAATGGACTTTATTCCATTAAATACTGTAAATATGTTGAGAAATACCTTATTCAATTTGAAATAAAATTACCGCAAAGTATGGTTACTAGGCACGTGCACAGACTAGAGCTAGGTGCAAGCCGCCATCGCCCCACCCCTTTACTCCCTCGTACTCCCGTTGAGTATTATGTCTACACTTTAGCTTATTACATGATTTTCAAAATTTTAATTTTTTAATTTTTATTATTTAAAAAAAATAAAGTATTTTTTTATATTTTTTTTAGCATCAGTATCATTTGTATTATCGACCCTGAGTCGCTCGTCGCTGACCAAAACAACGACCTGTATTTATAAAATGCATCAACTTTATGTCCTACTGCTTGTCTATTTTTTTAAACGATGCATCAAATGGGCATCACCACCAGGATAAAAAGTTCTTCTGTACACTCCCCTTTAAAAAAGAGCATTCGTAGAGGTTATCCTCTAAATACGTAAATAAAAAGACTCAGCTCGTTTCCCAAATAAAATCTAAACCACGTCAAACAACGTAGAAACAAAGAGAGTTGTTTACGGTAGAAACATAAGCCTATTTGTTTATTTGTTTGGGGAAGGAAGCCTGCTGAAATTGAGTAATTTTGTGTTACTTTTATGGTCCGTTTACACATTCGCGCGAATATAACAACGGATATTATGGAGTAAGGTACGAATATAGGTATATTGAATTTGCTGTGTGCAGTGTGGACTTTACAATATTGCATTGTTTTACTCGAACATGACCTATATACTGGTATTGGTACAACATGATGGTCGAACATGACCTATATACTGGTATTATACTATGGTCAATAGTCACAGCGATAACAAATTGCGTATTTGGTAGTTTCCCTTTAGTTTATTTTTTATTTCTAAGGCAGACTTAAGTAAGTCATGCTCACTTTAAGGCCTTTGCTTGCGGCGGCGTCGTGTGACGGGTCGCTCACTTCCCTCCAATATGGCCAAGAGGTCGATGGCTGCCACACGCGTCATACTTGTGAACAGGTGCTGCTTGTGGGGGCTGGAGATCTACTCTGTTTCTCCGAAACGAAAATTCACACACGAACGAAATTTTAACGAAAATTCGCAAACGACCCTACTCTATTTCATTTTCGGACGCGCCTATGAAGTTCGGAACCATAGACAACTTTCGTGAACGAATGGAATGAAACTCTGTCACTGAGATTGTTATACGACTTATTTGTAGAGTACTATTTTACGCATGCCATGGATAGTAATGTATAACAATCAAAAATATCCGTATATTCATACGTATTTATATGGATTATGTGAAATGTTTTCTGAAGTTTGTTTCTCAAGTGTGAATGGTGGTATTTAAATAAGAAGTGAAGTGAAGTGTTTTGTTAATAAATCAAAAACGATTCCAAATGCTTTTTTACCACTATGCAATCGTGACCCACATTCCGTAAGAATTATTATAATTATGCATTTGAGTTTCCACTTCACAAGTTTATTGTTTTGGATTTACATATAAATTATTGTAAGTACATCTACTAATATACTTATTTGTAAAATTTACACATAAAATATCGCCTCCACATATAATATATAATGGCTCCACATACTATCCTACAAACTCTTAAGTCGAGAATTTGATCTATATTTAATTGATTGCGCAGGCGCCGCCGGTGCCTTCTACGCTCTAAACGTTCTTAACCCAAAGCAACCTCGATTAAAAGCATTCTTGCATCCATTTTGATAAAAAAATTAACAAAATCCACACTAACGAAAATTAAAAGGTAACACTTTTGGTTTCGTCAATTTGAGGTTAAAATTCCGAACAAACAGCTGTCAAATATGAATTTTCGTTCGGAACATTCATGCATTAGAGTAGGTTTAGAAGAATCTAAACGTCAAAAAAATTTCGTTCGATCGAATATTCGGAACGAATGGAAATGTGGTAGGAAATTTGCGAATTTTTTGACGAAACTTCGTTATTCGTTGAATAAGAGTAGACCTCCTGGTCTGCTTAAGTTTGCCATTTATTTATTTACTTATTAAATATAGATTCAGTCTACTTTGTAGTTTTGCCGCCGCGCCGGGGCACGCAATTGTTGTCAGTACGATTAGAATGTAAATATTATGTAATGAATCTAAGCTTGTTTTGAAAAGAGTAATTGCTGAGCTTATTGCCGGCTCTCCTCAGCAAATGCAACCTTCCGAACCGGTATTTAGAGTATTAGAGTCAGACTTTTCATAAGTGCCTGCGAAGGTCTATTTGAATAAATGATTGTGAATTTGAATTTTAATTTATGTATCTATATATGACATACTAGCAGACCCTCGCGGTTTCACCCGCGTACGGTTTGAATCTTTTTGCGGGGAACACTCAAAAATAAAAGTAGCTAAGTTACTCCTTAAAACATCAGCTATGAACCGGAACTAACAGACAAAAATGTTTAAAAACTCAATCCGATTTTATTCAAAAAAAGTTGAACTCACATAAAAGCTTGGTGCAATGATGTACAATGCAAAACTCTTTAAAAATGGAATGTCAAATGTAAAAGAATAATTAAATCAGTAGCACTAAGCAGTATTGCTATCAACTTTGATGCAAATCACCCCGAAAAATCAAACACGGATATTTTTACTATTAAAACTAAAAACCAATATTATACACTAATAAATAAAACTCAAAGAATCTCATTTTATTATGATAACAACAAATGAAAAAGAAATTAAATGAACTACACTCAAAATATTCTAATGAAATAGTGAAAATGAACTTCCAAACAAATTATACAGCAATCGCAAATATTCGCTAAGTCGTTATCGTCGTTGTCGTAATCTAAGAGATTTCCAAGGAATTTTCGAAGGAAAATCAAGGCAAAGGTAAGTTTTTTTTTTGTGGATGTTGGCGTCACACGGCTTGTGTATTTTGCCATTTTCCAGTTATAGTATAAGTTCTAGTCACAATAAATCACTTTCATATAGTCCTCAGTCAGTCACCGTCCATAATAGTCATGTTTTAGTACAGTGGTGGTCATTATTCTAAAAATTTTCACGGACTTCTTGAGACATCTTGAAAAGTCACGATACACATGATTCATTTCATTTCACTACACTGGTGCACATGGATTGATCTTTATTGGATCAAATACCACCAAATAAAACTCAAAATACACGAATTAATTAAAATAAAAATGAAAACACAACGTCACTCTGCAAGTTCCCGCCAAAAAGTCCCAAAGCTAAGTTTTTCATTCAAATATCCAAGAACAAAAAAATTCTAATCCGATTTAAATATTCTTTTATTATATTTGAAATTCCAATTTTAAAGAGTACCAAGTTTTTTGAATAAAATCGGCTCAGATTACTGAACAAAAGGCAGATAGAGCGCGCGAAACACGGGAGTGAGGCCAAAAAACCACAAAGTTTATTTGAGAGTGCGTATAAAGCCAGAAAAATATGGCAATGGCCCTGATTCTGTTGTTCACAACTAAACTAATTTTAATGTCACTATGTCTCTTTCTAACAAAGAACATATGAAAAGGATGTAAGAAATTTAGTCCTGTCAAATTAGTCCAATGCTTGTTTTCAATATAAATTTAGTCGCCATCTATCGCGGTCACGCCTAAATACACGCAAAATATTAATTTGACAACTTAAAATATGTTCTATCCTTTTTCAATCACGTTCGTAAGAAAGAGATGAGATGTGACTAAAATTAGTTTAGTGCGATTTACAACAGAATCGGCACCATTGTCAGATGAAACAAACTTATGTCTAATCTTCGCGTGGCATGAGACGGAGATAGCGTGTTTCGCGGAACAAAAATGAACTAAGCGCTTCTTATCTAAATAACTCGTAAAGTATAGAATATTTTAAAAAATCGTTAGTCCCTAGCTCATACGTTATTGATATTATTTATCGATTTTTTTGTCTCAATTAGATACATCATGAACGAATAAAAACGAAAATTCATTATAATTAGAGGTAGCTTTATGATTTTTTTCTATTGAGGAATTTTCATTCCATTATTTTTTTGCTCAGATAGAACCCTCGCGTATATAATGAAAATACCCATATAAAATATTTTTTCATTTAAATATTATTTACTTCAATTTTAAGATATGTTATTTTGCTTTATACGCACTCTTAAACGAAAGTGTTTCCTGAATGTGTGAATAACCTCTGAATCGGTAGAAATATTAAAAAATCGGGAATGGTTCCATTTCTAATGAACCACTGTTTGTATTTGCAGTTATCAGAACGTAAAAAGTTATCAGAAAACCGCTATATTGTACCGATTTCAATTCGAAAAAGATTGAAATTTAGTTACTTAATCGCCCCACAGGTATGTGTTTTACAATTTTTATTTGCTTTTTTGGCCTCTTCCGTGTTCCGGGCGCTCCATCTGCCTTATTCTGTAATCTGTGAAAATCGAATTGCGTTTTCAAACTCAATGTGTCAAAATAAAATGTAATTTAAATCAAAAGTACTAAGGAGTATTGATACCAACTTCGATGCAAATCACCCCTAAAATAACTTTCTACCCCTTTTTAACCCCGTTAGGCGATGAGTTTCAATAAAATACAAAACACTTCTTCTATCAATCCTGTTAAGGAATGTTTATGCAAAATTTGAAGTAGATCGGACCAAGGAATCACGTTGTCCCATACAAACTTTTCCCCCGTTTTTCACCCCCTTAGAGGTAGAATTTCGAAAAATCCTTTCTTATCGGATGCCTACGTCATACAAAGAACACGCCCTCCAGGTTTCAGGTCTCTACGATCAGCGGTTTAGGCTGTGCGTTGATTGTCAGTCAGTCATTCAGGACAAAGCATTTTATATGTATAGATTAGCTTCCGCATCGTATTTTACCCGCATTCCAGAGAATCCAATACTTTGGCGGGATAAACGTATCCTATAGTTTATTTCATTATGATCTCTATTACTTACCTGCTAAGTTTGAAGATTGAGTAAGAAACATACCTACACAAACATACAAACTTTCGCATTCATAACATAGGTAAGACCAAAAAATGTTTTAAGGTACCTCATCATCCTAACTAATATAATAAATGCGAAAGTGAGTTTGTTTGTTACGCCTCAACTTCTCAACGGGTCATTATAAAATTTGGCATGCAGATAGCCTATGGTATGGAGAAGGACATAGGCTTTTTATCCCGAAACGCGGGTAAAACCGCGAGGGACAGCTAGTAATTGAATAAATGTAAGAAAGATTCATTGTACTCCCACTTCGGTTGAGGGGACTCATGAAGCCCCCGCAGTTAAACAAATAAATAAGATGTTTACAGAACAAATGGCGTATGTTTGTTAAATTCAATGTAATTTGTTACAGAAAACAACCCGCAGTTGGATAGAAAGCACATTCCAGAAGAGGGAGTGTAAATACTTCGTGCCAAGCGCCAAAGATGAACATGTGTAAGTTATGATTTCTACATATTTAAATTTTACGTTACAGTTAAACAGTAAGATCACACAATTTTTTAAATTAAATAGGTCAGTGGCCAAATGCGGCTTGCATTTGGCCACTGACCTATCCCCCGCCAGGGACGAAGACGAAGCCTAAGATGGAACACGCTTACCCTGAAGGAACATATTCACTCTGGCCTTGAGAGTCCCTAGATGAGTCAGGAAACAAGACGCCGGAAGCAAGTTTATATTGCGGACAGCAAGGGCCACTCCCTTGCTGTCCGCAATGAGGGTGCAAAACGCTGTGTCCGTATTTTCGGTATGTCAACAACGTGTGAAACTTTTCCCGGCGTCTTGTGGTTCGGTGTAAGAATGGGGATGGTACAATAAGGTTGAAAAATTCCTGCGCACACTCTCCAAAAGCGAGTGAGTCGAGGGCGTCAAGCTGGTATTTAGCGGATCCATCCCAAAGATGGCAGCAGTACTCCATGCATGACCGGACTTGTGCTTTATAAAGTTGGAGCAACTGCCCGTGCATGCTCTCGCTATGTTAGCTTCGCTATAAATGTGCTACTAATAATGCACAAACTAGACGTTTTATTGTTCCACTGGTTGTGGACTGGCGTGCCGTATGTTCCCCATTTTAGATTAATCTCACGTTTTAGTTATACTAATAACAGCTCTTTCAATAGTACTAAATAGTTACCTTCGAAATTACTTCTTGGTGTAAAGTTTACTTACGATGTACCTTGAGTGTGGACCTAATGGGAGTTTAACAGCTCTGAACGACTGCTCTTAGATAAAACTCATTACCATGTAGGTGTTATGTGGGCATTTACAAACTATAGTATACATATACTATACATTTTCAAGGTTACCATTGACTCTGACTATCCTTTTTGTTCATGGTGTTCTTCTTTATTTATTAACTTTATTTAAATTGCTGTGATATGTTGTTACTAGGTTTGTGTCCCAGTTGTGATTTGGTCCAATCATAGATTTAGCATATTAATGGAATATAGCGTTAACATCATTACCTTGTTCGAACCGTGAGCAGTTTGCATATAGATGCGTTCATAAATATATCGTATACAAGTGATTTACTGTAAGAAATAAAACTATATGAGTTGCTAATCATTTGTTCTCGGTACAAGTTACGATAGAAAACGAGAAATTGGCATTCATCACATTGTTCAATCTATGAACGAGTAGTTCGTTCAAAGGCAGTGTAGTATATTCGCTCTATCTCAGTGTTTTTCAATCTTATTGATTTCGCAAACCCCTCACAGGTTGAAAAATTCTGGCGACCCCCTTGTCAGACAGACAAAGAATATATAAATTAAAAGACCACGATAATGATTTTCTTAATTTTGATACCTTTACTTATTAGTCTGTAAGAAGCCGCGAGAGGTTTGCAACTAAGTAAGAGCTAAGTTGGACGCCCGCTTGCGCGAAGTCTACCTTGCTTTTTTCCTTCTGCCGGCGACCCCCCGACTACGGTTTCGTGACCCCCCTAGGGGTCGCGACCCACAGATTGAAAAAAACTGCTCTATCTCATTGGGTTAAATAATCATGGCGAGATCCATACATTGATTTGTACAAAAATACCTATTAAACATTTTAGAGGGTTTTGAATCACTTCCAATGTTGAGATTACATTACCAGCAACATGTTAATATACTACATACATATTAAATATTTCATAAACCCCGCAAAACATAACAACAACATAACGGTTTTGGTCGCGAATAGTCGCGATTCGCCGGCATTCCATAGAAATTCGCATTTTTACCCCGGGGTCGTAAAAATATTTTAAATGCCTCAAGCTATTCCTGAGGCACCTAGGATCAATTGTAACGTCTTTGTACAAACACCATGATTCTTTATCTGCATTGTGCATATTTTCACTTAGTAGTATGTTTGCTATAATGTATATAATCAGTGAGAAAATCACATTGGGACCACTATTTTTGTCAAAATACTGATAAATGATAAAACTACGCGAATTTGGTTGATATTAGCAGATACCCAGGAATCAAGAAAAACATAAGGTTCCTTATCAACGCAGAAAACCACGGAGCAGTATTTAGTATATAATTTAAATGATCGTTACCAGTTAAATGATTACAGCAAAGCTTCCGTATTTCAAAGGAGGTAGGTAATCACAACAATTACCAACAACTTCCTCTTGAACAAAGTTCTATAAAACTTGGTAAACAAATTAAGAAACAAGAGAATGAATTCGTAATTTGAATTGTCGCCTCAAATTATACAATTTACGTTTGTTTTTCTTCGATCCGCAAACCACATTTTTTTTTTTACTGTTTATAGGCCTGTGTTAGACCGCAATCTCAACATGGTAAGTGATAATGTGGCCGAAGGTGGTAAGCACACAAAGCCTAGAAGGAACTGGCTCTCAAGTGCAGCTATCGGAACACACCGAAAGGTGCTTGGTGACAGATTTTCAACTTGAGGGTGGTAGCCAGCCAGGCGGGTACTACAAAGTACCCTACCACCGTGCTATGGTTTCCTCACGATGTTTTCCTTCACCGAAACCTCAAGCTCATTGTAGGATTCGAACCCGGGACCTTCGTCTCGGTATCCGACGTCACTACCACTGAGCTATCATCGCCTGAGAACATATCGAATGTGGATGACTTTAAACTGTTTGATCGCGGGACGCGCGTCCTAACACATGAAGACAATGGAATTTCAGGACTCAACTGACGTAGTGAATTCGGTAATTATTGAGCATATTTTAGAACCTCAATTACAACGATAACTGTCACGTGTCAGTGAGCGCGGGTGCAGCGGTATTCCACATAGCCGTCAAACTGTCGCAACTCGCACACTGTAACTGTTCCCCGAATAAGTTGGAGCCAATTACAAACCAGCGGTAACTACTATCAAAGTATTCGAGGAGCTTATAGAAATCTAAATTAAGTTTCTGTTATTATAAATAGATCACTTGTCACATTGTCATCAGACTAATCATGATTGTCAATGACATGATGATTAGGTTAGGATTTTCCCATGATTACTATGTTACATGGTTACTTATATAATTTCTTATGACACTTTTCTGGCACGAGCCTCTTTTTAAGCAAAACAACATCTACATAAACATACATTCCTATGAAATAAAATACGTTCTTCTAGTGATATGTTTGTGTAACGTATCATTATCATGTTTGTGTAACGGTTGCTTCTTACAATCGAAAGCTCAATGACGTTGATTTTGGTTGAAATATATTCCGCCAAATTTCCACCGCCGATAATACGCTCTTATTGGCTAAGTCAAAGACACATGCACTCTGATTGGCCAAGTCAAAAAACACGATGTAGTGATTGGTCCTTACTGTTCAAAACAAATCACTGACTATTTTCGGAATTAAATTGTTCAGTATTACTACTTTAAAGGGATTTTCCCTAGATGCTTCTTACACACATAAGAGTTTTTCTTATTCCATGTCAAAGTTGTTGAACGAGTATACCATTTCAACACTTGTTTAAATTTCTATGGGTTCGCTATGTTCACAGGTTGCGGAACTTTAGCTAGTGAACTTGCATTAGCCGTTCACGTCGCTATATTATTTTAGGAAGGAACAATATTTGTTATTAGGAAGGTCTTTTGTAGTATGATAGTCTTATATGTAAAAGTTTATGATGAATCAATAAAAAAATGCATTCGCTTTGACGCTCCACCTAATTATTATCTACGTCAAAGATTTTCATACAGCATCGTGCCTCTACCCAGATGGATAGTCCGCCTTACTAAAGCATGACATTTAATATCACTCCGCTTGAGGGGCCCCTGAGCAAATCGCTCTCAGTTCGTATTGCGCACGGCTGTCATCGCGTCATACTCGCTGTACTGATTTAAATAAAAAATGACAACTTGCGTATTAAAATACTGTCACAACACTTATAAAAACCAAGGAAAAACTAAAAAACTAACCTTCCATGTGTAAGTATTGCGATTTCGTCACTTTTAATTACCTAAACATACTGTCAATTATGGCTTATTTATTTCGTGTTCCCATAGAGGCGACTATCCTTCTGGACTTATTATTAGACGTCTTATTTTTCCGCCGTGATTAAAAGGACTACCAGACAAATTCGAAAAGATTTTAACATAAAAGAAAGTTATAGGGACTAGATAACCCCTTACTTAAAATTTTAATGTAAAAAATAATTGAATCGGCTCAGTTTTCGAGGAGGAAAATGGGGAAAACGAAACGTCGATTTCGTAATTTTTTTTGTGAATAGATCGGTCTGAGCTGCAGATGTCCCTATCGCACATAGCGCATAGCATAGCGGCATAGTGCGACGGCAATAGTCTCTTCAAATACCTATTTTTCACATTCCTCGCAGCTAGGAACCCCTCTTAATACTATCTGTCTCGCGCGGTTTCCCCCACGTTGCGTGATAAAAAGTAGCCTATAATACTCGGGGATAATGTAGCTTCCTATTAGTGATAGAATTTTTCGAATATGACTGGTAGTTCCTGAGATTAGCCCGTTCAAACAAACAAAAAACTCTTCCGCTTTATTATATTAGTATAGATAGATATATTGCGCTATGATTAACTTTTATAAATAGGGAGGTGTGGCAATAAATTTTGCTGATAATCAATTTAGTTGCGCTGAAATGCGAGTTGGTTGCCGGAACTAGTCTCCCAATAAATTGGGCCAAATTTATGTACCCGCAAGATTTTTATCTGTTGGAAGTTTTGACTTATAACTTTTAAGAGGACTCAATTCGTCATACTTTTTATAAAATACCTCTGTACTTATGATGGCGTTGTTAAACATTTTTCGTTAGATCATCATCTGCCTACCCTGTTCCCATTAATTTGGGGTCGGCACAATATGTATGCTTCTTCCATTCGTCTCTTCTATCCGTCATACTAGCATCCACTCCTTTCTTACCCATGTCAACTTTCACACAATCCATCCATCTCTTTTTTGGTCTTCCTCTTCCCGTATATCCATCTACTTTCATATTCATCACTTTTTTAGTGACGTGGCTTTCATTTCTCCTCATAACATGTCCATACCAGGATAAACGGTTCCCTCTCAACTTTTCAGTCACTGGCGCTACTTTCAAGAAACAAACATTAATAAACATTTTTCGTTAGATGTTTTGAACAAATTAGTATCTTGTGCGCTATATCTAGCCGTGTATCTAGGCCTAATTTAAAAAAGTGTGAAACAAATTCAGTCAAAGCCTCCGAAAAACAGCGTTTTTGCCTGAACTTTGGCTATATCTAATGTACCTATAAATTGTAAAAGTAAAGAAAACATTTAGATACCAGGCTTGCAAATGTATTGGAGATTCTAAATAACTAACTTTTTTTTCACAAACTTGTAAGATTTTTTCACAAGAAGTATACTCCTGGAACAAGTTTTATGAATGCGAAATCATAAATGACGACCTAGCGAAGCAGCCGCGAGTGATCAGCGGAATTTACCGACTGATAACCGACGGCTCTGATGCTATCTCTCTTTTTTCGCAGTTAAACATTACGTTGGATGAAACAACAAGCTTTTAGACTATGCTCGCGTTGAAGTTGCGCCGGCCACAGAGGGCCGCCTTAAGCGCTTTTCTATAAGTCAATTGTTTGTGTTCCAAGTTAGACTTCCTCTAAGAATAACGATCAACACGCCCAAGCTTGGAACACAGCTTTTTAACCTTATTCATTTACACTGTCAGGACCCTGGAACCTAGGAGCGGCCATAGAGTTCACCGTCCGTCCGTCCGTCTATCTGCCAGTGGTCTCTTTCTCATGAACTGTAATATAACCATACAAGACACATATTTACGGAACTTGCCTGATTCTTCTCAGTTGAAGGCCGAGTTCCGAACCGGTGGTAACTTCAGTAAATGTTACCTTCATAAGTGCCCTTCTGGGGCCTAAATTGAATAAATGACTTTGACTTATTCAATTTCAATAATGATTAGGTACTGAATTTAAAACAAAATTGTATTTTAATATAATAACTCGCTTATCTAACGTGTCTAAATCCGTATGCATATTACGAGGCAGCAGCGGTGCATGCATATGCTCTCCATATTGTATATTACATTTGTTTAGGCCAAAATACCTATGATAATATTTATAGTAGAAACCTACTCATATTGAGTATCAATGACGAGCCTCTACTTCCCGATTCCTCTCCTTTTCCCACATCATATGTGAAAGCGAGAAAAGAGCTTCGGGAATCTTCGAGATACTTCGGCGACGCATCGCCAAACGCGTGTGTGCGAGTAAAACGAAACGCGCGCGCCCCGCAACCCCGCAACATTCAGTACGAAAAACGCTACAGACCGAGAAACATTAAACTTTGTGATTAGTGAATTGATATGAAAAATTAGTGCTTATCACTGTGCTGGATTACAATAGGAGTTCCTGGAGTTCCTGGTAAGTCCTTACCTTTATCCTAGGAGGCTCCTCGTTTTCCATATTAATATTTTTACGCAAAAACCCATCAACATTCGCGAGACTAGTTCCCAGTTACCGGATATTTCATATATTAACTTGAGAAGTCTATAATAAACCTTGTTTGAAATTAAAAACGTTAATATGTTGTGAACTATTTAATAAACATATTATTAATAATGAGGATTTTAAGAGAGGTAGAGCATAGCTTTTATTCGCTCAAGGAGCAGCTCGACTGGGGAAGTACCTCCACCTTACAGAATACCGCGTAGCCGAATAACTGTATGTCTTTCGATTTGAAATGTCAATCCCATACAAAGGTCGTTTACTAACGATGACGATTGTATATAAGCATCTTGTCTACTAGCCAAGCTGACAGAGCTCAATGGCTAGGAGGGAAAAAGATTTAAAAAATAATAATACTAAGTATAAATAATGTTCCGGGAACGCGGATGTCCTATGGTGTGGTATTTTACCCACAATAATCGGCTGGTCAAAATATCTTTCATCTAAAACAAATAATATCTAAATACCACCATATAAAAGTTTTTTTCACTAGCGCTACCTTTGGTGTCCTGGTGGTCTGTAACACAGGATTGTCCTAGCTCAGACACCAGTCCGTCACAATTCAGTTGATGTATCTTGTGTATATTGTACTTAAAATTTGTAATTGAGCTTTCGGTGAAGGAAAACATCGTGAGGAAACCATAGCACGGTGGTAGGGTACTTTGTAGTACCCGTCTGGCTGGCTACCACCCTCAAGTTGAAAATCTGTCGCCATGCACCTTTCGGTGTGTTCCGATAGCTGCACTTGAAAGCCAGTTCCTTCTAGGCTTTGTGTGCTTACCACCTTCGGCCGCATCATCACTTACCATGATGAGATTGCGGTCAAACACATTGCCTACAAACAATAAAAAAAAAAACATTTTCGTTGCCATGTCAAGCGTAATGTATTTTATTTTTATGTGTAAAAATTGACATGTGCTTTTTTTTCAATTTGAATTTTATTTGATTTGAATTTATATTATTTTGTTCTGCCTATCTGTAATTGTGTTTTTTTTTTGTTATTATTATTTTCTTTGTTTTTTATATTGTATTAACATTCAGACATAACGTAAGTTGTTAATGAATAAATTAATTTGAATTTGAATTCTGGCAATTCCCCTAAGGGGAAAAAAGGTTTTAACGTTGTACAAAACGAGATTTATACGTGATTCAATTAAGTAAATTTGCAACATGCCCGTAGGTGCGCGGGCAAAATTGAAATCCTGTGCTCATGTTTAAGTATTTGCTTTGAATATATCAAGTATTCGTGGTGTGAAATTGGGGATACCAACTTCAATCAAATGTAACGATAAAATCATTTTCATTTCATGGTATGTTCTTAGCGTACGTTTGGGATGAGACCGCAATCCTAATTAATATTATAATTGCGAAAGTACGTTTATTTGTTTGTTACGCCTTCACGCTCTCGCTTCTCAACTACTCAACGCACTGCAAAAAAAATATTTAACAGTAACCAATAAACCTAAACAGAGTGACTTGCGAACTAAACTTATCAGTAACAAAACTAGTTTTGCTTCATTACTAAATTATTTGATTAAATGTAACTAAAGTTAGTGTCCCGACAACAAAACGTCAACTTACATAACTAGTTTTGTAATGCAGATAGCCTGTGGTATGAAAAAGGACATAGGTTACTTTTTATCCCGGGAACACGAGTGAAACCGCGGGGGACAGCTAGCTAGCATTCCGTTTAGTAACACCATTCCTACTATTCGAGCGTTCAAAAGATTTCATACACAGTGACATACTGCCGTTATTAAAAAAGAAAAATAATGGCGACTCTTGCCTGCGCTATATTGGACACGAACGTGCCATATTGCTGCGTTGAATGCATTTTATTGTTCTGAATTTAGAATAGCGACATTTCTTTTTATTAAAATGGCCGCTGGGGAAGACTTGCCGGAATCCAATTTGCGCACTTTGCGCGATACTCATAATTACTACTACATACTACACAAAGTCAAAGCCATTTATTCAATTTAGGCCCTAGTAGGGCACTTATGAAGGTCAAATCTACTGAAGTTACCACCAGTTCGTAAGTCGGCCTTCAACTGAGAAGAACAGGCAAGAAACTCGGCAAGGTTACATTTTTTAAATATTTTTTGAACAATCTGACTATATTGACTATTTTTTCTAAATTGACTTTTTTTATAATAGCTACATACTTTTCATTTTTATTTTACAAAATAAAATACACAATCATACTGGCGGATAGCCGAAGTGAAAGGAAATGCTATTCCTGTATAAGGTATTAAATATATTATAGAATGTTTATATATTGAATTCAATAAACGGAGTAATCAGTTCATAAAATTAAATTATTAAAAGAAACAAAAAACCCGACTGCGTAAAACATAAATTAACTGAAAAGAGATAAACAAGCTCTTAAATCTATAGAATTTTGAATATAACTTGAATTTTATAAGGTATTGCAATCGGGGACAACCAATAACCTAAGTATGTATTTTTTTGTAATATTTGTTTATCCCCGACTGCAATACCTTATAAAATTCAAGTTATATTCAAAATTCTATAGATTTAAGAGCTTGTTTATCTCTTTTCAGTTAATTTATGTTTTACGCAGTCGGGTTTTTTGTTTCTTTTAATAATTTAATTTATTTCAGACTTTTTAGTTTTATACAGAAAGAGTTGTATGTTTTAGTAAGTAAATGAGCGATACGGTAAAAGAACGCTAACAACCATCGCAACTCTGTGATTTACGTATGGTAACGGCTCAGTACCTACTGTCCTTGCATTAAACGTGGTTTTTTGCAGTTTACGTCAAAATGGTAGCATAAAAGTATTACAATATTTACATATATGGAATGATCTATTTACAAGCTTTCATTTGATACCCATATTGTTATAATAACGAAACTTTTATTTTTAATACCCCCCCTATTTTTTTTATTCTTAGGCTCTATATAAAAATAATATACCCTATGACACTCCCCCAGTCAAGACGAATCTAACGACACCTCATATGCTTAAATCCATCAAGCCGTTTAGGCTGCAGAGCGGCACAAAGAAATAGACATACATACATACATACACTCGAAAAACATAACCCTCCTTCAGTCGGGTAATAATATCGAAACTAGTTTGTTCGGTATTACTTGTACGTAGTATTTATATACTCTGAGGTATTACTTAACTTAGCAAAGTACCTAATAATGCAACTTACCAAAGTACCTAATAATGAAACTTAGCAAAGTAATAATGAAATGCCAACAATCTTTGCAGTTGTTTTATTCTTAAATTTGTTATAAATTATCATCATTACTAATTACCCCATGGGGTTCGGGGACTTCGTATAATATTGTTAATATTATGTCTATATGGATTTCCAAAGATTTTATAAAATAATACTATTTAACATTTTAAATATAATTTCGAACAATGTTTAAGTTAGTTTTTTTCGCATATGTTCTAGTCTGCTTTTCCGCCAGCTCCTTCTTCTGTCTTTCCTATAAAACAAATTAATTAAATAAATACAGATATTCCATCTCACTAAGGACATTTCCATAGTCAGTTAACTTTATATGAAGAATCATTTTGAACAAGTCTTTAAGGCCTTTGCTTGCGGCGGCGTCGTGTGACGGGTCGCTCACTTCCCTCCAATATGGCGAAGAGGGCGATGGCTGCCACACGCGTCATACTTGTGAACAGTTGCTGCTTGTGGGGGCTGGTCTGCTTAAGTTTGCCATTTATTTATTTACTTATTAAATATAGATTCAGTCTACTTTGTAGTTTTGCCGCCGCGCCGAGGCACGCAATTGTTGTCAGTGCGATTAGAATGTAAAATTATGTAATGAATCTAAGCTTGTTTTGAAAAGAGTAATTGCTGAGTTTATTGCCGGCTCTTCTCAGCAAATGCAACCTTCCGAACCGGTATTAGAGTATTAGAGTCAGACTTTTCATAAGTGCCTGCGAAGGTCTATTTGAATAAATGATTTTGAATTTTGAATTTTGAATTTCAGTTTAAGTGTATTCCGAACCGGTGGAAAATTCAACTGTATGTAACGTTCATTAGTGCCTTAATAAGGCCTAAACTAAATAAATTACTTCTTGATTTTGATTTTAGATTTTTTGAATAATTGTAAGTTTTTCTATATAAAATTGGATACAAGAAAATAGCAAAATTGGCCCTATGTGGCTTTACAAGGATCTCATATCGTTTTTTTTCTGACAGTGAATCAACTAGTAGTGTGTATCTACATATAATAGTGTTGTTAATTCTGTCACTCCATTAATACTTTTACTCTATGGGATTTACAGAAAAATGTGGTGACATTTGGTCTCGAAGAATGAGTGGCCCAATCCTAAATACCCACTTTTATTATTCTGAGGTTGGTAGGCATCGTGCCTCAAGTAAATAAGATAACCAATTACATCAAGTTGCTTCTTCGTAACAGGTTTCATAGTATCCCCGTAGGCCTGCCAGAACCTGCTCACGTGCGACTGGGTCAATTGTCTATTCTGTAAAGCGCAGCTGAGACACCAATACTCGTTGGCGAAGTTCGTTACGATACCTTGAACAAGCACAGTCATTAATGCCCGGTTTTTATAAACAAAAACGAATCGTTTTGCTTACCAATGGTATGTTATATAATTGCCAAACTGGACATATAGATCATTTCGTAAGCTAATTTTACCTGTGATAGCTACTTCCATATGGGAGGGTCTGCTATGCAAAGCTTTGAGGTCTTTGCTTCATTATTAGTAAAGATATTAAGAGTCTTATTTTAACCGATAACGGTCTGTAAATTATATTTTGTTGTTTTTTATTTCAACAGGAATATTCGGAAATTTCACCCGGGCGTTGCCGGGGCACATAGAGCTAGTAAACAAATAAACTTACCTATAATGTCAGCTATTCTTAACTTCTCTCTGAGCTCTATCAGTAAACTATCTTGTTCCGGGTTGACTGGGTAATATTTCTGTGTATGATAATAAAAACTTATGGTACCGACCGACTGGCACTGTCCAATAAACCCTCGCAGGTACAATTGTAATCCTTTCACCCATTAAAAACCTTCAGACTCATTATTTATCATGGCGAGTGTGTAAATATACACAAAGTCACTTCAACACAAAAGAATCGCTTAAGAGTGCGTATAAAGCAAAATAACATATCTTAGAATTGAAATTTACCCAAGTAAATAGTATTTAAATGAAAAAATATTTCTATATGGGTATTTTCATTAAATCACAAAGCTACCTCTAATAATAATGAATTTTCGTTTTTATTCGTTCATTGTTTTTTTTTTATACAACTAGTTCGGTAAACAAGCATACGGTCCGCCTGATGGTAAGCGGTTACCGTAGCCGTATGGACGCTTGCAACACAAGAAGCATCGCTCACGCGTTACCGCCCTTTCCCCCCTCCCCTATGAGCTCTGGCGACCTTACTCACGCGCAGGAACACAACTTTACACGACATAAAGTCATTTGTCTGCGGTATTCTGTAAGGTGGAGGTACTTCCCCAGTTGAACTGCTCTTTGAGCGAATAAACGCTATGCTCTACCTCTCTTAAAATTGTGTATCTAATTAAGACAAAAATTCGATAAATAATATCACTAACATATTATGACCTAGGGCTGCTACTTCGATCTTTTAAAATATTCTATACTTTACTAGTTATTTAGATAAGAAGCGCTTAGTTTATATTTATTCCACGAAACACGCTATCTCCGTCTCATGCCACGCGAAGATTAGACATAAGTTTGTTTCATCTGACATTGCCATAATTTTTTGGCTTTGTACGCACTCTTAATACACAGAGTTTTATATACAAAACGGAAATATGCGATATTCACCGTCAAGTAGTCTTTTGTGCTCGGCCCTTTGTGCTCTCACACAAACTTATGCCGTCTCACTCTCTGCGAAAATCTGAGCAACTTTAAAATTTAATGCGGGTCGCGGCCCTGCCGAGACAAATGGCATGAATACGGCAGGCAGAGATTTTAAAATGAATTTATTTTCATGAGAAGCTGAGATAATAATCCATTAACAGGCCTGAGTTGAATTGAAACTATTGAATAGGCGCATGATAATACAGTGCGAGAAAATTATTTTTTCGTAAAGTGTGCTCGACTGTACGATTTTATATTTTAAAATGTAATTTCCCTCAATTTTCTTTTTAAATGTTTCATGCATTATGTTCAAACACGGTTGACCTTTCTGTCTGAAAAGTATTTTTTTGAGGAATCTATGTTGGTCCCATATTAAAAGTTGTTCAGCATGACTAACCCAAAATTTCGAAAATATGCCATCTCGAATTCTCTACCCTGTATAACCATGGGCTTCTACTTAAAATTATGATGATGATGTGTTTTATAGAAAAATAACTAGTGTCCAAAAAGTAGTCATCCGTAATTCTGCACTTCTTCTCCATATAACGATTAACTATGTCAAATCTAATTCTGCACTTCCTCTCCATATAATGATTAACTATGTCAAACCTCACACTGCCTCGCGCGAAGCAATATGCTAAAAAAGGGGTAGGTACAAAGATGTATCTACACGTATTTATAGATAACGATATAAATGAGAGCCTAAATAAACCTTAGTATGCATTATAGGAGGCCATTTAAACAACCCTTTTTGGAATATTATTACACTGGCATAACATTTTCCTTGTATCATGTTTTTTTATTCCGAACCGGTGGTAAATTCAACTGTATGTACCAATTTAACGTTCATAAGTGCCTTCATCATCATCAGCTTATATTGTCCCACTGCTGAGCACAGGCCTCTTTTCACAAATGAAGGTGAAAGGGAATGGGCAATACTCCACCACGCGTGCCCACTGCGGATCGGTGGAGGTAGGCTAGTGGTCAACCTACTGTTGGAATTTTTCAAGCCGCCTAGGAGGCATCCAACTAGCTTAACGACTATCACAATTAAGTGATAACCGGGACCAACGGCTTAACGTGCATTCCGAAGCACGGAAACGCTCGATTTGAAATACCACTAGGCGGTCACCCATCCAGGTACCGACCACGACAGGCGTAGCTTAACTTTGCCGATCGATTAAGAACGGCTAATCATGCACCACGAGCGCTTCATAAGTGCCTTACTAGGGCCTAAACTGAATAAATGACATAACATAACATAAATGTAGTTTATTTGTACACCACAAAAACAAATACAAGAGGAAGTGATACAAAACAGGGCGATTTCTTAATAATGACTTTTTGATTTTGATTGCATTTTACATTTGACCACAACCTCATCGTGGTAAATTTAAATGTAGCTAAAGGGGGTTAGCATGTAGAAACTAGGAAACACCATATATCATAATGTAACGAAAATTCAATTTACAACTCAATTTATAGTTAAATAAAATTCAATTTTCAACTCAATTCATAGAGAAATAAAATTCTATTTAGCAGAATAGCTTGGGTGCTACGGGTTTCGTAGACTTTTCGTAGCAATTAGCGCAAGACTGAATGCAAAGCAAAGGTATCCTCGTAGCTTGAGGAGCGACTAATTCTGGATACCAACTGTGGACTTTGAAGAACTCTCAGCACTTATAGGAAAGTGCTCTCAGACTAAAGAGTAACTTATAATACTTTTATGTTTCTATGGAGTATTTAATATTCTTTTCTATTAAGGTTGATTTTTTGGTTCTAATCGATGTTATTCCATTAACATAATACAACATAAATAAAGACCCGTAAATTAGGGTACGTTAAGGCTAATATAACCTTGTAGGGAAATACCCTCCAAAAAGTAAAGAATTAAAATAAGAGACGTAGATTAAACACCATACTGAAGTAAAAGGACCAAGTGCGAGTCGGACTTGCACACGGAGGGTTCCGTACAATATTAAATAACTCAAGTTTGCTATGAAAAAAAACGCCAAAAAAGACGCTTTTTTGTATGGGCGCACCCTTTAATTTTATTTCATTTTTATTATTTGTTTTTATAGCAGCAATATAAATACATATTCTCTGAAAATATCAGCAGTCTACGTATTCAAGTTCATGAGATACAGCCACTGACAGATAGATGGACGGGCTGACGGGTGGACGGACTGACGAACAGCGGAGTCTTAGTAATAGGGTCCCGTTTGGCACCTTTCGGTTATGGAACCCTAAAAAGCCCTAATAAACCCATAAGATAAAGCTATTCTAACCTTCATATCGTCCAATATAGAGCTGGTCAATACATACTGCCTCCACTTTGACAGCCTTTGCAACGATTCGTAAATCATTTGTGGGGTAATCTAAATAAAGTTTAAAAATACAGTATCCAAATAGAAAGCCAAGTTATAAGTAAAAAGTTGCAGTAAAATCTTTTTGGTTGTATTGTTTGTATCTGGCTGGTTTTGATACCATTAAATAAATGACGTTTTAAAAACTGAAAAATAAAAAGTTAAAACTGTTTCCCACCATTTTTCTATTGTTTTTCTGTCAGCCAAAATGAGCGAATCTAACGAAGAAATTCGATACATTTTGAAGTTTTATTACAAAAAAGGTAAAAATGCGACACAAGCCGCGAAAAAAAATGTGTGTTGTTTATGGACTTTCTAATGCAGTGTCAGTAAGAGTAGCACAAAATTAATTCAAGCGTTTTCAGTCCGGGAATTTTAATGTCAAAGATAAAGCTCGCTCTGGTCGACCTGTTACAGAAAAATTCGATGCCATTTTTGAAAAAGTGGAGCAAGATCGGCATATTAGTAGTTACGACATAGCTGAAGAGCTAGGGCTTGACCACAAAACAATTTTAACCCATTTGAAAAAGTATGGATACACAAAAAGCTCGATATTTGAGTACCACACGAGCTTACTGAAAGAAACCTAATGAATCGTGTACTCATGTGCGATTCCCTATTGAAACGAAATGAAACCGACCCGTTTTTAAAAACATTGATCACTGGTGATGAAAAGTGGATTACCTACGACAAGAACGTGCGAAAAAAATCATGGTCAAAGGGCAGACAAGCTCCAAAGACTATAGCGAAACCCGGATTAACTCGCAATAAGGTGATGCTGAGTGTATGGTGGTATTGGAAAGGTGTCGTTCATTATGAGCTTTTACCGCCTGGCAAGGCTATCGATTCGGATCTCTACTGCGAACAACTTTTTTTTTTTATTTATCCTAGGTTACACCTTCTTTAGTGTTCCCTATTCATACTACAATCTAGCCTTAATATTAGGCTAATAAGTAATTTAAATTAAACATAAACTTCTATATTGACTATACTGCCAACAACTGATAAGACTCAAGCAAGAAATAGAGAACAAACGGCCGGAATTGATCAACAGAAAGGGTGTGGTTTTTCATCATGATAACACCAGACTACACACATCTTTAGCCACTCAACAATTATTGAGCTTGGTTGGAAACTGTTAATGCATCCACCATACAGCCCTGACCTTGCACCCTCAGATTTTCACCTGTTTCGGTCTCTTCAGAATTCTTTAGGTGCTGTTTGGTTAACATCACTAGAAAACTGTCAAATCAACTTGTCGCGGTTTTTTGATCAGAAGTTCCAAACTTTCTGTGGCAATGAGATCTTATCTTATCTTAAGGACCCCTCCTTGTATATTGTATACATAAAAATGTAAATAAACTATGATGAAAAATATTTTGAATTTGTATGTAAAATACGAAAAAGCTTTTCCCCCGACCTAATATAATAAAAAGTAATAATTCTAATTAGTCCTTCAGTTAGATCAGTGTTTTTCAATCTGTGGGTCGCGACCCCTAGGGGGGTCACGAAACCGTAGTCGGGGTAGGGGGGTCGCCGGCAGAAGGAAAAAGGCAAGGTAGAATTCGCGCAAGCGGGCGTCCAACATACCTCTTACTTAGTTGCAAACCTCTCGCGGCTTCTTGCAGACTAATAAGTAAAGGTATCAAAATAAAGAACATCACTATCGTAGTCTTTTAATTTATAAATTCTTTGTCTGTCTGACAATAAGATTGAAAAACACTGAGTTAGATTATCAAAAAAGATTGGACAAGTATTTGCAATACCAAATCATTATAAGATACGAGGGCGTCAAAGTTCGGGAGTGGGGGCTCGTGACGTCACTTTTGAGTAAAAAGTGTACCACAGCGTAACTTTAAGCGGAACTTCAACACAATAACTTCGTATTTTTGTGTTTAATTGAC
Source organism: Polyploca ridens (assembly GCA_951394255.1). Classification (NCBI taxonomy): domain Eukaryota; kingdom Metazoa; phylum Arthropoda; class Insecta; order Lepidoptera; family Drepanidae; genus Polyploca; species Polyploca ridens. The sequence goes on from OX596261.1 coordinate 3,568,260, forward strand.
AAAAGAAAAAAAACGTGTCTAATATTTTTTGATAATGTAAATGAAGGACTAAATAGGTTTTTTCAGATATCTAGCCTATTACCTCACAGTAACCTGTCTCATCCTTAGCAGTTTCATCTGGCTTTGGCAAGGAGCTGGTGTTGACGAACAACGGTGACAGCATCCTGCTGGCTGACCCCACCTGGATGCTCTCTAACCCTGATAATAAATCGTCCTGGTAGAATAATAGAGAGGCCTATTTTAAGAGAACTTTGGGATTACACTTTTGAAGTTAAAGTCTAGTTAACTTTAGCTTATACTTCTTTTCCAATGGTGCCAATGAAAGTTTATTTAAATCGGGCTTGTAATTTTCAAAAACACTGGAAACGTTATTGAGATTGCAGGTATATGAGGGCTCTTAAGTTCTGATAACTTAGTGGTGATGACGTTTGAAAGTTAGTGGGTTCGAATCCTGACTTTAAGAGGTAAAGAACTGCTTAGTACTCGCCTGGCTGGCTACCACCCTCAACTTAAAAATCTAAAGCACATGAGAGCCAGCTGCCTTTTCCATTTTATGTGGATAGAGGTCTCCTACAAGATATATAGTCTTACTTATCATTCAACGTGAAGTTTGACCAAACCTGACATTCTTCTAGTATGGTGCTTCCTTCTGACATTTCTCGGTATTCGTTTCCTCTTCAACTTTTCTTTAAACCTGGTGAACAACCTTATATTCTAGTTAAATCAAACAAGGTATAGCAAAAAAAAATCTTTAATAAACAGACAGTTCGTTTTACAAAATGACACTAAAAAGTCTACCTTCGACGGCAGTAGCGATGTCCACAATATACGCAGCCTAAGCTCTGTGAACCAGCTGATGATAATCTGGTGTAAATTGACGATATAGACGGTTTCTTTTTATCTTCTTTGGCTCTAGGTCTTCGTTTTACAGCTCTGCGTACGACTTGACGTCTAGTAGTAGATTTCTTGCGCTTATCTACTCTTCCAGTAACTTGCCTACCTCTTTTCTTTCGTTCAGGTGGTTTTTGTTCCCTATGTTTCCCAGGTAGAGGCTTAGGTATTTCTGGCCTAGCTTCGGCTATATCTAGCCTACTTCTCACAGAATATGTTACTGATACGGATGATTCACTGTTGGACACTGGGTTATCATGACCCCTCTCATCATACAAGTCATGATTAGAGACATTCAACCTTTGGCTTTCTTTCTTACTTGTTGAGGGTTGATTCTCCTCTTTCGAATTATCATCATCCATTGTCAGCTTCTTCCAGAGATGACTAATAATTTTGTACGGTTTTAGAAATAAATTTTATAAAGAAATCTAAAGTAAATTGCCAAAAAGTTGTCATAATAATTGTCGTCTTTTGTTATTTGTGTTTCTTTTTTGATGACAGATCGAGAGAGAGATCTTAATTCTATGAAATTAATAAATACTTTTTTAATAAACGATTATTCTTTAATTTATGAAGGATCCATATTTGGATGATACAACACCATACAATGAATAAGGGTAAATACCAAAGTAAATGTATGTACAAGAAAAACATAGCCAGTAGATTTGTATGGGAAAATATAGTTAAAAACATTCCAATGAAAAAATACGTATTTGCTTGTGAAACGTACAACTATGTGGGCTATTTCATACTATGCACATCACATTTGCTCACAGAACAAGTGACAATGTCTATAACGTACACTTTTCTAGTTTTATTTGCAAGATCGTAGTTATTTTCAGTAAAATACGAAATCATACATAAGCACCCGGGTTGATATGAGTTGATAAACGAAAATAACATTAACTGACTCACGACTAAAATGTCTATGCGTCTCTTTCTCTCACGCAAAGTGTTTGTCATATTTCGTGTCCATGCTATGTAGGTCTAGTTAGCGTAGTGAAATCCTAAGTCTTTCCATAGACTTAGGATGTATGTACATGCCTATTTCTTTTCCATCGACTATCGGAAAATACAAAAATGTTGTGGAACAAATTGTTCGACACTCGTAATTGATCCGACACGTTCGATTAACGCCCACGCGATTGGACCGCGGGTACCAGCGCTATGACCATCATTTTCCTTTTCGTCATTACGTAATTAGACCTCTGAAGGGTCGCCATACTGGTAAAAATTACCAGGAAGTTTGTGGCAGTATCTCCCGGTTGTTTTATAATTATGCTAATATTTATGAGATCTTTCTTCCCGTAGGTTCCGTGAATCCAGGTTACCTATTGGAATAAGTTCAAATACCTCTCTTTACAAATGTCTTACTATTCATTACGTAAAAGGTTAATTATCAAGCATGAAAATGGATCCTCATTCAAATAAATAACATGTTATTCTACTCTTAACAAGCAATTACCTTCCCTCTGTATTTTATGAATGGGTCGCAAAAGGTTAAAACGGGTAAATGATACCAATTAAGGGTGGCTTTCCATTCAAGCTTTGCGAGGTAGCTAAGCGGTGCGATAGATATTGCTTGACTGTAAATCAATTTTCTTATTAACTGACTTAAAAAAAAGGAGGAGGTTCTCATTTCGGTTGTATTTATTTTTTTGTCTTTTTTATGTTTGTTACCTCATAACTCCGTCATTTATTAAACGATTTGAAAAATTCTTTTTTTATTTGGAAGGGTACACTTCCCGTTTGGTCCCATTGTTATCAAGATTTGATTACTTCTTAGTGTACTTTGAAGTCGGTTTAAGTTTTTTTGTAAAACAGTTCAATTATTCGAATAAGCAAAGATGAGCTAAGCTACGAAAATTAAGCGATCCTTCTTCCCCTTGCTCTCTTTCCTTGTTTTAGCGAGCAGGTATGTTATAAATCTTCGCGTAATTGAATTCTTTCCACCAGACTTAAGATATGAGCTAAAGTATAAAAAAACTGAAATCTTATTAGCAGATTTTATACATCCATCGCTTCGCATCGTCGCACATCTCTAGTGTAAAGTCAGCCTTACTTTTACCTAGTATATTTATTACTCTGTGACTTCACCCATATTCAACATGCGGTTGGTAGCGGTTAATAGAACTTTCCCCGAGTGGTTGTGTTTTAGTGTACCTATAATTAATATAGGTGATCATTATAAAATTAGTCCCAAGCAAATTATTATTTAAATTATTCTAAATTCAAATCCCTTTTCAGTTGCTGGTGCGGGCTCAGCAAGACAGCTCATGGGTCCAACACAGCCACCGCGACGGCAGGTGAAGCCTGGGTGCCAACCAGGCACACACAAGCAGCACCTACTGACGCCTATGGAACTGTTGAGTTTCAAGGCGGGCCGCATCCGACTAAAGCACAGGTAAATAATACATATGCAATTGGTGTAGAAGGCATGGCCTGCTTACAATAAATGCTTCATAAAAAAATAATTACATCAAAAAATTATTTATTCAGTTTAGGTCATGCAACTATGAAGGTAACAATCACCTTTAACTTACCATCAGTAAGCTGACTGTCTAGTGTAGATAATAATTGAACTTAAACCGACTTCAAAGTACACTAAGAAGTAATCAAATCCTGATCTGATGACAATGGGACCAAACGGGAAGTGCAACCTTCCAAACAAAAAAAGAATTTTCCAAATCGGTTGATAAATGACGGAGTGATGAGGTAACAAACATAAAAATAAAACAACCGAATTGAGAACCTCCTTCTTTTTTTGAAGTCGGTTAAAAATAACAACGCATCGCATTTCCTCACGCTCGACTCCAATATGACAAATAACTTAATGTTGTGTTCCTGCGCGTGAGTAAGGTCGCTAATGCTCAATATAGAGAGAGGGGAAGGTCGGTACAGTAGTACTCAACTGATATGGCTTACCGATGTACCTGCGCAGAAGATACATTTTCAAAGCGCGGGAAACGCTATTGGTCGGCAGCTGCCGCCATGTTAGCGCGCGCCGTGCGGAGGGGCGTGACTGGCGAGTGAGACGGAACTAAAAGCTGCAGTGTATTATGAATCTTATAGTAGTGATCTAAGGTTGATTGTAAGTTTTAAGCATTCTTTCGTTAATCTTCGGAGCCATACTTTCTTTTCTGTGCGAACGAAGATTCACGACGCGCCATATAAGTTGGGTAATACTGTACCACGTGAGTGATGCCCCTGTATTGCAAGCTTCCATATGGCTACGGTAACCACCATCAGGCGGGCCGTACGCTCGTATAAAACAAATACTATTTCTTAATTCCCTTTCAGTATGTCCGTCTATCCCACGACACTCGCCCGGAGCTGATAGTCCAACTTCTGACCAGAGAATGGGCTCTGGACAGGCCGAAGTTGCTCATCACCATCCAAGGTGGCAAGGCCAACTTCGACCTTCAGCCTAAGTTGAAGAAAGTGTTGAGGAAAGGATTGCTGAAGGCGGCGAAGACAACTGGTGCTTGGATCTTCACGGGAGGCACTAACACAGGTAAGCCAAGTAATAAATTCAGACTGCTGCAATATTACAAATTCTTGAGCAAGTGCCAAAATGCACTGAATGCATATTTTTCCACACAATACTCTACACTCCGCACACAGATTACAGAATAAAAGGCAGATGGAGCGCGCGGAACACGAAAGTGAAGCCAAAAAAGCAAATACAAATTCAAATCAGATACCAGTGGGGCGATTACGTAACTTAATTTCAATCATTTTCGAATTGAAAATAAAGTTACGTAATCCACGTATTGGGTATTCGTTTTCCAGTTTGAATTTGCTTTGTTTAACCACAGTTTATTAATAAAGAAGTGTTTTTTGTTAAATAAAGTTTGTTAAACAAAGTAAATACAAATTCAAAAACGAATACTAAGTATGTGTTTTTCAATTTGTATTTGCTTTTTTGGCCTCACTACCGTGTTCCGCGCGCTCCATCTGCTTTATTCTGTAATCTATGACTCCGCACTTAAAATGCTATGTGCTTTAACATAAACACTAGCCTGCCTACATCAAGTTGCACTCTCAGGCACGTTGTTGCAACTTTGAGAGGCATTAACTGACCAAACAGGCTTTGCAGCAGTGCAGTGTTAAAACATAGCTATTAAGAGGACCAAATAGTACTGGAATATCCCTGCGATGTGTATCTCTTCTATGAGGTATCAGGGGGCAAATTTCGCCATATTTGCAGCTTTATACAGGATAGATACGACAATGCGAAAGTAATCTTTTACCCTCCAAGTATATGAAAACAACACCTCATTCTATAATCCTATCATCCGTATGTGTCGCCTCTATAATGTAATTAATTGCACTAATAATACTCGTACCTTAGATATATATTATTTAACTCGCGACCTGTTCAATTTAAAAATAATGTCAAAAGCTAACAAATTTTCATGAATGTTATCTATCTGTCCGACTTCAAAAAAAGGAGGAGGTTCTCAATTCGAATGTATTTTTTTTTATGTTTGTTACCTCATAACTCCGTCATTTATTAACCGATTTGGAAAATTCTTTTTTATTTGAAAGGGTACGCTTCCCGTTTGGTCCCATTGTCATCAGATCAGGATTTGATTACTTCTTAGTGTACTTTGAAGTCGGTTTTAGGTTGTTGTAAAACAGTCCAATTATTATTCTATGTAACCTGCTTTTTATTTGATGTGTCAAATAAATAAAATAAAATAAATGAAATCACGTAGGTAGTACTCATAAACAGAAACAATAATAAATACGAATAGTAAAAGTTGATCGTATATGTTTCAGATCCGAATTGAACTGATCATTTGTTTTTGATATTATTTGACTTGATAACTATCGTTCAGTAGCAATTCTAACATTTTTATTCACTTCAGATTTAACCGCCTGACAAAGGGAAATCACCCTCCGTCCCAAATCGTAGCTAGACCTTTTCAACTTGTCCGCGTAAGGGTGTGAAACTTCTTTCTTTCCTCCATGGTGTGAAACCTATCCGGGACTCCTAATTTTCTTATAAATTAGCTTTCATTCCTTAGTTCCAGAGATATCATAATATAATGCAAACATATAACGCTGTCCCAGACAAAACCAATATAATTTCGTATGATCTATATCTATTTATCCAAATCCGTTACGACGTCCGATATGTTGTATACATGATTGGGTAACAAAAATCCACACACACTCACGCATTCATAGAAGATTATCATCATCATCAACAGCCCATAATGTCTCACTGCTGAGCACAGGCCTATTGCACACAAATGAGGGTGAAAGGGAATGGGCAGATACTCCACCACGCGTGCCCACTGAGGAATAGTGGAGGTAGGCTAGTGGTCAACCTATTGTTGCAGTTTTCAAGCTGCGTTGTAGGCCTCCAACTAGCTAAACGACTATCACAATTAAGTGATGACCGGGACCAACGGCTTTACGTGCTCGATTTGTAATACCACTAGGCGGTCACCCATCAAGGTACCGACCACGACGGTGGTAGCCTAACTTTGCCGATTGATTAAGAATGGCCAATCATGCTACACCGCTTCATTGAAGATGATAGGATTTTATTCCGATTCTAATGAAATACATTTTTTATTTTAAACAACGCCTTTGTATTTCTTTGTAATCCATCTGCCACTGTTTCTCAGGAACGCGAAAATGTACCCGTCATGTTTCAATTAATGTCAAATTACGTGAAAATGTCTTACTCACTTTAAGAAAAACGTATTTGTTACCAACTTTTTAAATGTGCATTTCAATAAAAAAGTTGAAATGAGATTGGACCACTCATTTAAATAAAATGACTGAATTTTAAACCCTGGCACGAAACATCAGGGAAATAAAAGCAAAAAATATTTTTAACTCCCAGAAAATGCCTTCGACTCTAGACTCTAGGCTTAAAAGTTCTCAAGATTCTATTACCTACTTCAATTCTACTAATTTCAAAACATCTTTATCCCTAGAATAATAAAAGTTAGAAAACCTATGGGCTACTTTTACTTCGAGACCACAGATGTATTCGAGACCTAATGTCACCACATTACTACTACAAATGCACTACTTACAAATATCACACGCACACTAAGCACACATTAAACGCAGCCCCACCGTTGGCTCGTATACAGAACCAACATTCTTGTTCTGTATGGGAACTACGAGCGTCCGTATATAGTTGCGACCTTAGCTTTTCTACTAACTATTTTAAGATCTATCCGATATCAAACTATTCTCGTTACAACTTTGTATGCAATCAAAAGTTAGTTAGATTTTGATGACTCAATCACACGGAATCTACCCACCTGAATTCATGCTTGATCGGGATTCTAAATATTGTTTGAGTTTCCCTTAGATTACAACTAATATTCAATATGATAAGGACATTATAACCGCCTTATTAATTACCAATTCATTCAGAAGTATATTTTGTTTATTATTAAGGTTCTTGCCACTGGAAATGACGCAAGCTGACCATTCATATGAGAAAGATTTTCATTTAGTAACTGCACATTTAAACCTAATAAAAACTATCAATTAAATCTCAGATTACGTATTTGCTTTTTTTGCCTCACTCCCGTGTTCCGCGCTCCATCTGCCTTGTTCTGTAATATGAGAATTAAATCTTAAAATCCCTAAACCAACAGGTGTGACACGTCAAGTAGGCGACGCACTACAGCTGGAGAGGTCACAGCGAGCTGGTCGCGTGGTCAGCATCGGTATAGCACCCTGGGGTATCGTGGAAGGCGCTAGTGATCTCATTGGGAAGGGACGTGACGTGCCCTATCATGCTATGGCTTCACCGAGGTAAGGGATTTTATTATCTTTTTTTGTTCTTTGCCAGCGCTAAGTAAAAAAATATGTTGACGAAAAAATATTCGAATTTCGTACTTCCTTTAACTTATACTGGGTGTAACGAAAAGGGTATATATGTCACAGGGAAATAAGGATACCAGGAATTTCACGAAATCGCCAGGGATACATTTTTTGGTTTTTATTACTACACATAAAGGTACTCATTTTATTGGGAGAATTCGTGACAAGAGACTCACGAAGCTGGAGGCGTAGGTATTCGAATTCTCTCACATCAACACTTTTGTCATTTTACTAGATTTATTTTAGTGAAACGATATATCACTGACATTTTTTTTTACATCTTTATTTACAACAAATATGTACAATATACAATCTATAAATAGAAAATTTCCTCAAGTCTGCCGCTGCTTCCGATTAACGGCAAGGTTCCCAGAAGGCTGGCAGCGTTTCCTCTTTGGATAGCCAAGCTGACGCGTTGCGCGGAAAAAGCTCCCCGCCCGCTGGTCTCCGGAGGACTCGATTAATTTTGATGACTGACATTATATTAGCATTTTGTCATATCACAAAAAAAAATTAGCAAGAAAACGTAATAAACAAGAATAAGACATCTAATGTGATTTTGTGGTATCCCTAGGGATTTCGTGAAATCCCTGGTTTCCTCATTTCCCTGTGACATATACATCCGAAAGGGGTGAAGACTACTTCTGGTATAGATTCTCTGCATATATCGATGTTCTTAATTTCAGATAATTATTACAGGATTTATGAGAAATTATGTTTGCTAATTAATATTTACCTAGTAATGTAAGAATATTCTCTCTCTCTTTGATATCGTACCGATATATCGAAATTTTTTGGTAATTAAAAATATTTCGATATTGATAAACCTATTCAAAAATAATCGATATAACATATATCAATACTTTTTTGAATTTCCCTGTCGATCAAGCATTGTCAATCACTATAGGTAAATGTCCCGTTTCATGCAGCAAGTATTTTAAGGATAACCTATTTCTTAATTTTTAAAATTATCAAGCTATATTAATGTGCTGAAATTATTTCTTAGTTATGTATAGCGATATATATTGTATTTTTGCAATGATATAAAATGGAAATTAAAATATTTTTGGTAAAATATTATATTAGTTACTCGCAAGTTGTATGAGTGAATCGGAAAATGTGAACTGTCACCGATATCTTCTAATCCTGAAAACAGTTTAATTCAGAGCATTGATTTAAAATGTAAATGATAAAAAAATCTTCTATTGATTCGAAGATAAGGAAAAATACACAATACAAGGGATTGTGAAAAAAAACACCTTGAATAAAATCAACTTACAAATATAATTAAAATAATTTCAATATCAAATAATAAAATAAAAATAACCTAAATTTGTTTAAGAATCCTGATTATTAGTTTGACAACTTCTTCAGGATGAATCTTATTCCAGGCGATAGTTTAGAGGACGACCTGTTTGAAAGGATCTGGCGTAGATATCACTGTCGAGGAGTTAAGGCCGTTCATCTGCGCTTGGTACAGTACATCGTTTATCAGCTTCTCGGCGCAGATCCTCATGTTTGGTGGCAGATTCCTTAACTTTGCTGCTACATTTATTCCTGTAAAGTAGATTCTGAGCTATAAGTAATTGCCAATTCTGTTCGTTAGGGTAGCAGTTGATAAAAAAAAACAGATTTATTAAGAATTCTGAGGTGTTGGTTACTCCTTATTTTAACATGATCATAAAATATTACAGAAGACTCAACTAATATCTATAATTTATTTCAAATACTAGCTGTCCCCATTGAGCTTTTGTTACTACGTAAAGAGAAGACGCCACACATCACAACTATTTTCCGTTCAAGTAAGGCCCTCCGGCCTCACTTGTTGTTTTAGAACGATGAATAAAACGCGTAAGCGCCGTGGAAATGACGGTGTTTGCGAGAAAAATACTCCTAAAAGCGTTCTGATAGCGCTACGTGTTTCGACTGTCTGCTTAGACGACTTTATTGTTTCAGCGCTAAAGAGAACTTTAATTGACTCTAAACTAATCTGTTTTCAGGATTAGAAGATATCGGTGACAGTTCACATTTTCCGGTTCACTCATACTACTTGCGAGTAACTAATATAATATTTTACAAAAAATATTTTAATTTCCATTTTATATCATTGCAAAAATACAATATATAATCGCTATATATAACTAAGAAACAATTTCAGCTCATTAATACTATAGCTTGATTATTTTAAAAATTAAGAAATAGGATGTACTTAAAATACTTGCTGCATGAAACGGAACATTGACCTATAGTGATTGCTTGTTCGACAGGGAAATTCAAAAAATAATCGATATATGTTATATCGATTATTTTTGAATTGGTTTATCAATATCGAAATATTTTTAATTATAAAATATTTCGATATATCTGAACGATATCAAAGAGAGAGAGAATATTCTTACATTATTAGGTAAATATCAATTAACAAACATAATTTCTCATAAATCCTGTAATAATTATCTGAAATTAAGAACAACGATAATAATACAGTATGATACATTATGTGCAAAGTTGGTAATTACACACGAGGCAGTATTAAGCAGTAAGACAGTGATAAGGAAATATAATTTGGAAAATAAAAGCACTAAAATGAAAATCGATTAGACTTTCTTTCTAGATACGACAAAAAAATCGATTGGATATCGTTAAGGCGCATGACTATAATTGTCAAAAGTGAACTGTCACCGATATCTTCTAATCCTGAAAACACTTTAAAAAGTAATTTAAAAAAATTATCGACTTCCAAATACACTAAAAGGTATGAAATAACTCTAACCTGACACTGATTGAAATCAGCGAAATATTTTCAATGGAATACGTCGTGCCGTTTCTTTTTTTTATTTTTCCTTTTTTTTGAAGTCAATTAATAATGGAACATAAACGTTGCTTATGATAGCTTCTCTATACGTAGTAATAATAGCTCAATGGCTTTTACCATCCTATATTCCCGGTATAAAAAATAGTTTTAATTTCATGTCTATTATATCATAGGATAGTATGATCATCGAGGAAAAATCCCTTTTAAGAAGGAACATTTGCACTGATTAATAACAGTAACGAACAATCACTCCATCTAAATGTTTAGTTAGTCCTTGACTTAGCCAATCAGAGCGCACTGTCAGTGGTGGGGAATTGGCGGAATAGATTTCAACAAAATGAACAACATTTGGCTTCTTAGAATTAATTATTTAATGAGTATGATAAACCAAGTGCCCAAGTTATGAACTTTGGTAAGAATTGACTATTATTTAAAAAATAGAAACCCGATCTTTAATGTTAAATAACATACCAATAGCATCATATTCATCTTCTATCTCGGTGCAGTGTCGCTTCTTGTCTTCTTCATAAGTGGTGAATCTTTTAGGCGGCGGAGAATGGTCAGATACCTCGACCATTGCGGGCACGTTGTATTCCGCTGTGTAGCTCTCCATGCTTTGTTCGAAAGCATGGCTATCATCCTCTTCTTCTTCTTCTGAATTCTGGAATGGAATTAATTATTAGCATTCTGGTTGAATAGAAAAAATGTAGGATGACAGTGATGAAATTGTTGCCCCTAAAATAACATTTATTTATTTATTTATTAAGGAACTCCAACAAAAGTACATATTACACTCTTAATAATATTACAAATGACATTACTTCTATATGTACTTTCAATTATAGGAGAACACAGCATTCGTTAATATCAAAATTAAAAAGTAACAAAACAGCACTATCATTAATTAAAAATAAATTGACAACGAGATATAATTAAGAGATTGGCCTTACGACCAATTATTAAAAAACCTTTCGACATCCATAGGCTCCATGTTAACCTCAAATTATACGGTCGGAACAATTAACGTATATTTTTAATGAAATATAATAAATTCAAAACGTTCGCACGGCGTCCGCATGGCGCATAATTTTCACATATCGCACCTTCGGTGCAACAAAGTCACAACAGCTTAATTCTTAATTTTACAGGAGAGGACTTTAAAGATTATTTTCGCATTTATTGCCTCATTACTGGATTTTTATTTACTAGCGCCATCTAATAGAATTTTGAGATAGTTTCGCGGATGTTTTTGTTGCCCCAAATAGGGTATTGTTGAGAGACAATTTGGCATACTTAACTCAATTTTGCAGTTTTGGCTACTTGTGACTTTGTTGCACCGAAGGTGCGATATGTACGCAACATGCGAGTGGCATCGCATGCGCAACTGACGGACTCTCGGAGCTTTAAAAAGTGCTCGTCCAAACATCTGTGTAGTCTAAATAGTTCATAATATTAGTGAAGTCTAGTTTTAAATAGCGCGATATGAAAGATACCGGCGAAAAAAAAGCACCCGCTACGTTCAGGAAAAATCATAAGGTCTATTCAAAACCGAACCGAATGTAGCCTATATAATGGGGTAAAATAGAGACAAGCTAGTACATTTAAGAGCTATAATTAATAGGTTTGTAATATCTCTCCGCTTAGATTGACATTGCATTGAGGTTTATAAATCAGGAGAAAGCATGAAATTTCGCTGTGCGGTTACAATGGCATTGTGGGAATATACTGAAGCTTGTATTTGTACAGCAGTTTACCGCCAATTACGTAATGTGACCAAATTATATTACCACTGCGTTTTTTTATATGAGCTGTAATGCGAAAATGAGCCTTGTAATAATCACTGAAAGTAGATAATATTAGAGTTTATATACAAAAGTAGATGCTGTGTTTAAATTATGCCGCAGGGGTTTCAAATACGAGGTTTTGTATAAAGGTACTTTGCAAAGATTGAATATTAACATTTTGCTTCAACTACTTGGCAAATATCGTGAAAATTATGAATCACCTCGTTAAACGGTGCTCCCACACAATAGTTAAAATCCTGTAGTAAGAGTCCTGCAGTTTTCTTGGCTATTTTGAACTCTTCAATTATGTAAGAAAATGATGGCAACATTTATCATACATGTCAACCGTGCATCTTTTATTGATTGAAATACAAGTATTTTTAAAAAACGTATCTAGTGACCCATATACCTTTGCCCAGGTATTACACACACAAATCTTCCCGAAAAAAATCTGTGAATAATAGTAAAAACTGCATCAATAGTACTGTTCACTAAGGGTTGAAAGGGGCCAATAATTCCACACGAGATATTATGCCAATGTGAAATTGAGTTCGAGGGTGAGAACTTTCAGCCCAGTTAAACCCTCTGCTTTTCTTTTCGACTATGACAACGAACCGAGGCTTCCTTGGATGTATATCAAGAAATATACAATACATCCAAGGAAGATTGATGGGTACACTCGGTGCGCGAGTTGGACGCAGACTCACAATTGGTCGGTTTTTAATTACTTTTCCGCTCTAGGGTCGAAAACTATCACTTTCAACGCGCTTCTTAGATAAGTATGAGGGATGAAAAATCTATTGCGTTAAAACAACTAAGCTCACTCAGAGACAAAAGAGACTATTGGACAAAAAGGGAACATTTGTAGTTTAAATTTGTTAATTGTTGAGTCTAGTAGAGTAGAGTTTCTATTTACAAGGGACGAATCCATATGTAACGAAAAACATTTAGGAAATACAAGACCATAACATTTAATTTAATACAATTATAGTCATACATTTATGGCCCATAAGCCTTTACTGGCTCAAAACCACGTGAATCAAACTGAACGGATTCTCTTTTCACATTACTAGCACAGTTTTACCATTACATAGATTGTAATACTGTGTTACTAGTATGACTAGTTTTCCGAAATCGCTGGGCGGAATTTTACCCAGAATTTACCCGCGGGCGGTATTTTACTTATTAGGCTGAATTTTGGAAAATCCTGTCTAAGTGCACCCTTAAGCTATCGTTCTATGATCAATGGTTTATAAAATTTGCATTGATCTTTTACACCAATCATCTTGTTGGTCTTGGTATTTCGTATAAAGACTATTCTTGAGTCTACATACAAGGGATAAGTATCTTCTTTTGAAAGCCAGGATTCTCAAGTTGCAGCTGTTAAGCCTTGCAGGGTTTGTTTCCTTCAGTGTTATAAATTATAGATTATATTGTATCCTCCTCCTTGCATCGTATGCCTCACATTGCTGAGGGACGTGACCTTTTTGGTCTATCTTCTGGGGAGGCTATTGCTCGCCATCTGTATTCTATTGTTTGGATAGCAGCACATATACTGGTATCCAATGTAGAGCGTATTTGGTCAGACCAGCGCATCGTAATCTGACCCCTTGGCCGCTTTCCCTCCACCTAGCCAGTAATGAGGAACTTCTCAAGGTTGTCACGTCTCTTTCTTGAAATTTTGCCGAAGTACTCGAATAAACAGCGGAGACAGGTCAAAAAAGAAAAAAAACTATAGCTGTATCTATTATAGAGATCGTAGAATAACAAAGAGGTCACCTAATTTTATAATTTTGTTTCAGATCAAAACTGGCAGTGCTGAACAACCGACACGCCTACTTTTTGTTAGTAGACAACGGATCTGTTGGCCGGTATGGAGCTGAGATTGTTCTTCGGAGGAAACTTGAGAAATACATCGCTGCACAAAAACTTCATCCATGTGAGTCATTTTTGCATTGTATGCTCAAAATGTATTTGATATTGGAAATAAAGTGATATAAACGCAATCTTGTGCAAGATTCGGTATGATACTTTATTTAAATCCAGTAGGATTCAAAATACTGTGACGTTTATACTACCTAGAACCATTCCCCTTTATTACACAAGTCTTGTCAAACGCAAATTTTAAGATAGTCCCGGCTCTTTTTTTATATGACGTTAGAAAGTGACAGATATATTTAAAACTTGGGGTTTTGCAGATTTGATTTCAGTGCCGTAGCCAAAACCCATGTTCGGGTCTCGGCTACAGCAAGACTTCGAGTGTTGACATTTAATTAGATTATAAGGAAATAAGTTTTTGTTAAAAAAATACAAGCTTTTTTTGTTGACTGTACTTTGCATTATTTTCCTATTACTACTAACGTATACCAAATATCAAGTCAATCCGACCACTGGAAGTGGGTGAAATTCGACTTGCAAGATTCCACCCGAACAAACATACATACATACATACATTGCAAGCATACTTACATAAAAGCTTGTAAAATATATTCACGGTTAGACAGTTTTATTTGAAGTGGGGAGAAAATATAAAAAAGTTGCCATCCTTTTGTTACCTAAATCACAGAGAAATTTTCTTCCGTGCCAAAATCACCTCACTCGTAGGCCTGCTTAGTTTAAATCATGTCATGGAATAAGGAGGGGGGGGTCAGGTTAAAAGGAAAACAGTCACACAAACAAAGGTTGTACGCGGTAAATCCCGGTAGCAAATAAAATGTAACTGGGCCAATAGATATTACTGGCCCAGGGTCATCAGGCGGGGCGTATATCATTTTTGTATTAATTATAAACGCTATAAAAATACAGTTCCATATCATCTCTATTTTTCTTTATGAATGTAGGTACGCCAACTTTTCGTAAAATAAACTGTTATATTTTAAGAAGTGACCTTATTATCTTTGTTTGTTATTTTGCTTTGATACTATAAATACATTAATTATATTCCAATAAAATTGTATGTAAATTAAACTCTAGCAACCCTATTTCTGCGGCATCTGCAGTAAATGGCCAACAACTACCAATGTCCAACAAAACTAATATCAAAACGTACTTAGACATAAACAAACCAATACTCACCGAGTTTTGTTCTGGCGAGCCGGCTGGTTCCTTTGCTTTAAAATCATTTTCATCCTCGCGGAAAATAAACGAAAATAAGTTGTAATACCATAGATGTGGGGTATAAATTTCATCGTCGGTGGTCGCCCGCCGGCGGCTGTCCTGCACTCGCTTGTATTCTCGACGCACACAAGCTCGCAGACTTTCAATTTTTCTCAACACATGAACCCTTGTTGCGCTCGGGTCGTATTCCTGTACCAACGCCGTCAATTTAGATACGGCATCGTGGCGTTTCATCTTTATTTTGTACGCGGGGCAATTTCTGTCCCATAAACATGGCAATTCTTTGTATAGTGTGATGAATTTCTTCAATAGTTTGCGAGGGAAGACAACGTTGTCGGCCATTTTGCGTTTGTCGAGCGGCGCGGCGCGCAGGTCACTGGATGTGTTGGTCGGTTGGCGCGACGCCCGGCTCGATGCCTGCCCCCCGCTGCCCCTTAGTTGCCCCTCTGCAGTCTTGCGCGCTATCATTTTGCTCGCCTGCCAACATGTGTGGCGGTCACGCTCGATCACACGTCATAAGCATGACAGCTGTGTGTATTTTTTATTGTTTATGACTGCGCATAGATATTAATTTAAAGACATCGACAAAAACGAAATTAAGGAATACCTACTGTATGCAAACTTTTTTTATTATTCTATTAAGACACCGAAAACAAGTAAGCAATTGTATTATCATGGTAAAGAACATAATCAAATACAAGAATTTTAATGTACGCTTCATTAGAACTCAATAGAGCTGGTTGGGAGCAAAATACACTGTATATAAAATTATATTACATTTGCACTGAAGTTTGTTTAGGAAAATGTGTACATTGAGCTACTAATTTTCTATTACTGTATAAGAATTGCTCGAATCAATGTTATCACTTCATTTACTAAATTCAAAATGGATCCCTTTTGTATAATTGTACTAAGTTTATTCAAGCCAGTCCAGAATGAGCATGCCTTTGATGCTTTTTCATGAGCTAGTTTGAATACTATAAAAGAAAATATATTCAGTGATGTTGGCATTGTATTATTTCCAATAATTATTACATATATCCTTTTCGCTCACACGAATGCAGATTCATATACTCTATCTTCCACACACACTCGCGACCACTTATCAATACAACTAGCATTATAACAATCATATAGCACAATAATTAATCTCAATATGACCTACATACTGTAATTGTATGTATTTCACGTCTGTAATTATAGCCTTTGTTCTCATTACAAAGCCCATACATAGATGGTCTGACAAAGGTTATTTCCAGGCTTCACCTCTAGGATTATCATATGCGGTCTCTATTTCTAAATGGGAATGCGAGCAGCGGTTCCTTTACAACTCAACCTTGCCGTTGATGCCTTTAAAGTGTGTATCCGAACCGGTGGTAAATTCAACTGTATGTACCAATGTAACGTTCATAAGTGCCTTACTAGGGCCTAAACTGAATAAATGACTTTTTGATTTTGATTTTGAAAGAAGTTGAAATTGCATTGAGTTTATTTAGATACACATAAAAATGCCTTGCGGATATCTAGTTTGGATACAGTATACTTCTAGTTTAGGAGCTAGGCATATTAATATATCCTTATCAAGTCAATTATGGCCTATTACACACAAGAATTTTTTTCTTATAATATAAGAAATTTTGTCGCATTACAAGAAATGACAGAAAAGACAAGATCATTTATTTTTCTATAATGTGCAAAGGGGCTAAAGGTGTACTATTACTATTGTCTACCATCGATGATACCAACTTTTGCCATCAATGAGCGGTGTCCACCACCAACCAAAATGGTATCGTACTGTGTGCTTCCTATCGCGGACGCTCAGTGGCGTGGTCCTGCCGTGGTTTTCCTAAAGGGCAAGTTTTTCCCAGCATGGGCTTCTTAAAAAAGGGTGTGAAGGTATTGAAAAAGAGTATGGGTATTATGGACCGATTGTAGAGTCAACTGTATCGTTCATAAACGCTTTCATCATATCAGCCTGGGGATGTCCACTGCTGAACATAGACCTCCCCCATTAACTTCCACTTGGAACGGTTTTGGGACGCTTGCATCCAGCGGCGCCCAGCGATTTTGACCAGGTCATGGGTCCACCTGGTGAGAGATAAACTTAGATAAACGCCTTAACTGATTTAATTAGTTTTTGATGTTCAGCATGAGTGCAACAAGGTGCGCTGGTGCCGGTGCTTGGGCTTCGCGTTCTGTGTTAGTGCTCGTGCTAGTGCTGGCGTGCTGGGGTGCGTGTTGTGAGCGGCTTTACAGCTCCGGTACCATTCTGGACAAATGGTAGTGAGTGATCACGGTGCGACTCACATTTTCTCTTGAGTACCAGGGGCGAGTACTCTGGCGGCGTGACCTACCGCAGATGGTCCCAGACGCCTCGTAAGGGGTTGCCTGGTATAGTGTGCCATCTTTTATGACCGAGAGGTTGGTAGAGGCCACTATAGAAAATCTCAGTAGTTAAAAGGGGGGTATGTTCAGCATGAGTTTTTTATGTTCAGCATTGGATGGCAGTACTTCAAGGAGGAACCTTGATACCTACTTCGTTACCTTTATGTTATGTAGTCGTAAAGGTCGGCTTTGGTCACAGAACTCGAACGGAACTATTTCCCGATTGTCTGATCTTCATCCACACTATCTCATAATATCCTCATTTGATACTTTTATTTATTAAAATTATTTACTAAATGTTATCCGCGATTTCACCTGCATTCCCGGGATAAAAAGCCTACGTTATAGTCCTGTTATGCCGTTTCGGAGATTAGCCCAAACAAACTTATAGATGACAGTAGAAAATTTAAAATCGAGTGTTTGAGTATTTTAACGAGCAAATACTTATACGAGATTTAGAAAAAGCTTTTATTTACCTTTGTCTTTATTTTTTTGTGTAGATAAGTAAAGAGATGCACGTGCAAATATAATTGAAACGCGAGCCTCTTGATAGTTTTTCATTTACATTATCACTATCAACGTAGACGACACTTAATTTTGTATCAAGGGCGATGCGAATTGCGATTTTCTCGGAAAATAGGCTCGGGTCTGAGACCTAAAGCTCCTAAGCTTCTCGTCTGATGCGACAATATCCTTTAATATCTGTATTAGAGAGGTTTACTATTTGTAAGTGACCGAAAAAACTAGATATTTGTTCAAAAATTTACTTGACTTCAACGGAGAAAATAACATGTGATTTCATATAAAAACGATCATTTACAAAATTTATTGAAATTGTTTCTGAGTGTGAGTTTGTGACTAGGATTGTAGTAACCAGGAATTACCCTATAGGTTTTGATGGCGCCTAGATGTAAAACCTAGATACAATACAGTTCATATCATGATACAGTCTTCGACTTAGCTTACAGAACATTTTCTCCTACAAAGTTGTATATTAATCGTATGAATGTATTACGGCTATTTTACGTCATTTTTTTTAACCACTGATGTGGCAAACAAGCATACGGCCCGCCTGATGGTAAGCAGTTACCGTAGCCTATGGACGCTTGCAACACCAGGGGTATCACTCGCGCGTTGCCGACCCTGAAGAAACCTCTTCACACCCTTTTTGAAGAGCCCCATGCTGTACTCCATTGGGAAAACCACGGCGGGGAGCTCATTCTACAGTCCGAGCGTCCGCGGATAAAACTTCTTTTAGCCCGCACAGTTCGAAGTTCGACGCCTTGTTCCGATCATGTATAAGATTCACCTGTTTTGTGAGTAATGAAACTTTATTATAACCTACTATAGAAAAAACAATTCATCTTTTAGAAAATCCGTAGGTAATTTAAAATTTAGGACATTCTAAACATAAAATTACTCGAGTTTCAAATATTATCGATAAAGATTCGCATAATACCCAGCTTTTATCGTGTCCAATAATAGAGTAGCCTACCTACGCTAAGCCCAGAATTTCGTCTGTGGTCACGACATCGCTCCCCTAAATTCCCCTTAATGCCCATAAAAGTAGATTTAAGGTGGCCGGACCCTATTGTATGATGAAATTGATAAAAATACCAACGTCGATTGAGTGGACTTGCGATGATAAAATGCGCTACTTACGAAAGCTACGCCATATTTAACGCTCACCAAGTCTTATGCTAAATAGATTTGCATTAGGATTTAAATTGCCTACACAAAATAATTTATCTGTTATCTCTTATGTGTATTTTTTTACAATTTAACAATTATGTGTATAAATTTTTCTTGTAAGGTAGAGTTATGTGTTTGAGTATTTTTTGCATCGAGCAAAACATTAGAGCACCGAGCAATCCCATTCCGAAAGTAAAAGTGATTTTGCAATTATTAACAGTACGAATCAATCACTGTGTATAAATGTTTAGAGTAATTGGAACGCGTGTGGTGGTGGGGATGACCGAATAGATAAAAAAAAATACATTATGACGCTTATTTGCGTTAATTTTATATCGATGGAACACATCGGTAGGTGGTTGGCATGAGCCAGCCAGACGAGTACCTACTACAAAGTACCTTACCACGGTGCTATAGTTTTCTCTTGACGTTGTATGTCTCAAGCTCATGGTAGGAGTCAAATCATCGCTTTCTTTAAACCTTACTCTAAAATGTACTACTATAATCTAAATAACAGTAGGTATGTAAATAGTAGTAGGTTTTAGGGTCGGCAACGCGCAAGTAATACCCCTGGTGTTGCAAGCGTCCATAGGCTACGGTAACCGCTTACCATCAGGCGAGCCGTATGCTTGTTTGCTACCTTCTTAGCGTAGCGATATCATGGCTACCTTAGGTTTGTCTTGTAAATCTTGTTTAAGGATATTTTGTGTATTTTTGATGTTCAATTACTTTAAACCTTACGTTGTACGTAATGTGAAATTAAGTAACATAAAGTTTACTTTATAAGAGTTCGATTTTTATTATATAACATCGGCCGTGGGAAGTCAATTTTGAGGGAGGTAATGTAAGATTTGGAAGTTTTATATTTGTAATCTAACTTTTGCAATTGCCTTATTCCCAATGGACTGTTGAGGTTATTACTTGTAAAACAACACACAAAAGGCATGCTTACAAGTCCTTTTTAACCGACTTAAAAAAGGAGTGCGTTCTATGTTCGATGCGTATGTTTTTTCTCTATTCATATTTTTTTATGTATGTTCACCGAATACTTGGAAACGGCTTATGCGATTTGGATGGTTTATAAACTGTATGCATAATAATACATATAAAATATATCTAGTTACGTAATTGCTAGAAAGTATTACTAACTATTTACTAAGTAATTCGTAATTACTAAGATTATATACCTAATCTTATTTCAAAGTATAAAGTTAGTTGTGGTTTGGTGGCGGTTATATAAATTGACATGAACCTACTTTAGCTAAATGTAGTTTATTTTACAAATAAACTGTATTATATAACGGTAACGGTCACTAGGTGGTCCCATATAAATTAGACATTGAAAATATGATGGATTTCCTCAACGGAAAAGAGCACAAACACCGCGATCGAAGCATTTCATACAATATTGTCGACAATTGATCAATGATCTGTACATCTTCGGTCAGTGTCAAATCTTGAGAGCTATTGAAAAGTTATAATGAAACTCCAAATTGAAAAAAATCATATAAAAATTAAACCACCTTCAAAGTACTTTTAAAAGTATGAAAATAAGTCTAATATGACACTGTTTTGAAGCCACCTAAAGAGTACGTCATGTTCTATGGAACTACGAAATATCTCGTATATAACAACTATTACCGTACACACGGCTACACATCAAGCTATACACTTCCAGTATAAGCTGATCTCGCATTGTATGGGATTTCCGTACAATGAGAGTTCAGCTTATACTGGAAATGTATAGCTTGATGTGTTGCCGTGTGTACATTCAGTACCGTTCATAAATATAACTAAATAATAACTGAAGAACATCTTCAAAATATATATACGATGTGGTTGTCGAACAATCTTGCACATCTCCAATTATTATTAAAATATCATCATTATCCCGTAGACTCATATACACCACAGCAGGGTCCTTCCCTAATGAGAGGGATTTAGGCAATACACTATAGCATGGGTCCAGTGGGGATTGGGCGACGGTACATGTCTTTGCATTTAATTCAGGCGTGTTAATTACTCTAATATCAGACAATAAAGCTTGCAACATTTTCGTTCACCTATAAGCCAGTAGTTTTTTTATACGAATAAGTCGGTAAACAAGCATATAGCCCGCCTGATGGTAAGCGGTTACCGTAGCCATATGGACGCTTGAACACACGAAGCAGCGCTCCCGCGTTACCGACCTTTCCTCCCTCCTCAATGAGCTGTGGCGACCTTACTCACGCGCAGGAACACAACATAGAGTTATTTGGCTGCGGTATTCTGCAAGGTACTTCCCCAGTCGAGCTGTGGCCCGATTCTCGTAATATGAAACGATCCAAAAGTCGCTAGAGTTTAGAAATCGTCCAACTAAACATTAGTTTTAATTTCGTATTCCCGTGCTACTTCAATCGAACGATAACTCAATAGGATTGAAACTCAACGACAAGCATATTAATCATATTAATCATAATTAATTTACCCTTTATTTGTGAAAAAATATTAAATCGTGACTTTTTCGATTATCGAGTTCGATTTAATTACCGTAATACGCTTGCAACGACACGTTACTCGAACTTCGATAGGATCGTTTTTCAACTGTGCAAAATTCGTTACGAGAATACGAAAAGCAGTTTCGATTGCAATTCAATTGTAAAATCGTTAAGAGTGCGTACCAAGCCAGAAAAATATGGCAATGTCAGATGAAACAAACTTATGTCTAATCTTCGCGTGCAGATGAGATGGAGATAGCGTGTTCCGCGGAACAAAAATGAACTAAGCGCTTTTAATCTAAATAACTCTATAGAATATTTTAAAAAATCGTTAGTAGCAGCCCTAGGTCATATATTAATGATATTATTTATCGAATTTTTGTCTTAATTAGATACACCATGAACGAATAAAACCGAAAATTCATTATTATTAGAGGTAGCTTTGTGATTTTTTTCTATCGAGGAAATTTCATTCCATTATGTTTTTGCTCAGGCAGAACCCTCGCGTATATAATGAAAATACCCATATAAAAATATTTTTTCATTTAAATACTATTTACTTGGTTAAATTTCAATTCTAAGATTGTTATTTTACTTTATACGCAGTCTTAAGAAGTCGTTGACGTTTTGTTACGAGAATCAGGCTACTGATCTTAGAGCGGATAAACGCTACACTCTACCTCTCTGGATAAATCTAATAATATAGACGTATAGCAAAAAAGCCCTGACTGATTGCTAATCAGCGCAGGCTCTAAACCGCAGAATATTTAAATCTAAGGGTAGCTTTAGCGTAAGGGGTTACAAAAAAAAATTTGCCGATGAATATATAGGCTTAAATAGAGGATCACTGGTGAAACACGTTCATTTCAGTACAGTGATAAGTAATATTCCTATTTTAGTTCAAGAGATACGCCGTCACATAACATGTAGTATCTAGAGGACAATAAACCCTGCTAGTGATGTAATAAAACTTGGAGAAACGTTTTTTGTACCTGTTCCGTGTTTTATTTGATTCTTACTTTTATTTGTTGCTGTAAAATTCGTGTCTTTGTCCTTTTCAAGTCGTATTTTGCAGCGCCTTTTAGTTGGACTATTATCTACTCTTTGACCTGATATTTATAGTTTTATAAATCATTATTACGCAATCACATCGTTTTTTTTTTCTTCAATGGCGTCACATGGCTTGTGTATTTTGCCAATTTCCAGTAATATTATAAGTTCTAGTCACAATGAATCACTTTCACATAGTCAGTCACCGTCCATAATAGTCATGTTTTAGTACAATGGTGGTCATTGTACTAACACTTTTCACGGACTTCTTGAAACAACTTAAAAAGCCACGATACACATAATTCATTGCATTTCACTTCACATGTATTGATCTTTATTGGAATAAATACAACCGATAATCTTAATATATAAAATGATAAACTGATTGTTGATATATCAGCCCACAGCCCAAACCGCTGGACCTAGAGATTTGAAATTTTGCACAAAGATACCTTATACAGTGGAGGCATCCACTAAGGAAGGATTTTTGGAAATTCCACCCCTAAGAGGGTAAAATAGGGGATGACAGTTTGTATGCAAGTCCGTCAGTTTTGAAGTTAGGATCTTCAAATTTTGTGTTTAGGCTGACGATTGAAAATTAATGTGTAGTTATCTCAGCGTTTGCTATACTTCCACCACCGAAGGGAGGAAAAGGGGGATGAAGTTGGGTATGCAAGTCCTTCAATTTCAAAGTAAACTTCACTAAATGTATTATTATATGGTGTAGGCATACACTAAGGAAGGATTTTTGGAAATTCCACCCCTAAGGGGGTAAAATAAGGGATGAAAGTTTGTATGCAAGTTTGTCAGTTTTGAAGTTAGGATCTTCAAATTTTGTGTTTAGGCTGACGATTGAAAATTAATATATAGTTATCTCAGCGTTAGTGATAATTCCACCACCGAAGGGAGGAAAAGGGGGATGAAGTTGTGTATGCAAGACCTTCAATTTCAAAGTAAACTTCACTAAATGTATTATTATACGGTGTAGGTATCCACTAAGGAAGGATTTTTGGAAATTCCACCCCTAACAGGGTAAAATAAGGGATGAAAGTTTGTATGCAATATATCAATGCACAGCCCAAACTTTGCACAAAGATACCTTATACAGTGGAAGCATCCACTAAGGAAGGATTTTTGGTAATTCCATCCCTAAGAGGGTAAAATAGGGGATGACAGTTTGTATGCAAGTCCGACAGTTTTGAAGTTAGGATCTTCAAATTTTGTGTTTAGGCTGACGATTGAAAATGAATGTATAGTTGTTTCAGCGTTTGTGATAATTCCACCCCCGAAGGGGGCAAAACGGGAGTGAAGTTGAGTATGCAAGTCCTTCAATTCCACAGTAAACTTCACTAAATTTAATATTATATAGTGCAGGTATTCAGTAAAGAAGGATTTTTGGAAATTCCACTCCTAGGGGGGTAAAATACGGGATCAAAGTTTGTATGAAAGTCCGTCAGTTTTGAAGTTAGGATCTTCAAATTTTGTATTAAGGCTGACAATTGAAAATTAATTTATACATGTTTCAGCTTTTTTGACAATTCCACCCCCGACAGGGTGAAAAGGTATGGGATGTATGTAAGTCGTTCAGATTCAAATTAAACGTCACTTAATATATTATTACACAGTGTAGGCAACCATTATGGAAGGATTTTTGGATATTCCATCCTTAAGGGGGTAAAATAGGGGATGCAAGTTTATATGAAATTCCATCAGTTTCGAAGTTAGGACCTTAAAATTTTGTGTTTAGGCTGACGATTGAAAATTTATTATATAATAAAAGGGGGGATGAATTTGTGTATGGAAGTACACTAAATTTATTATTTATGCTTATGATTATGGTTATAAACTAAAATAACTAATATCGGTGTTGTTCGAATTTGAACCCTTAAGGAGTGAATAGGGGGATTAAATTTAGTATATGAAGTTCTTTCTATATTTTCGGAGTGAAAATTACATAATTGATTATTTCGGCTTATGGTATTAGCGTATTGAAATGGTAAAGGATGCAATGACTCGCCTAAACAACATCAGGAAAAAGAGAGGAATCGGTATTAAAATAAAGATGCGATTAATACGAGCATTGGTATTCCTCATTTTCATGTATGGAGTGGAAGCGTGGACTATGCTGGCCCGAGAAAGAAAAAGGATTGATGCATTCGAGATGTGGTGCTGGAGACGGATCGCAGCTATCGCAGCTCCAAATTAAAACCCGATTGTCCACTAAACGCCACCAACGTATTCTTTCGTATTTCGGCCATATGGTGCGCAAAGACGATGAAAGTTTGGAAAAACTGATCATAGTTAGTAGCACGGAAAGAAAACGACTACGTGGTCGTTCACCAACTAGATGGACCGATCAAGTAAAAGACTCTTCGTCCTCCAAGTTTTACATGGTCGTAAGAGACGGGTTGGACAGAAACCGGTGAAGGCAGATCATCCGCTCTAGAAACAAACCCGATGCCTACCACGATCCTCAGACATGAGGAAAAGACTATAGAGAGAAAGAGAGTTAAGGCCTCCAAAATTGTGTTGTGGAACTAGACTACAAGTAACAGCTCTCCGCCGCAATGTTATTGAGGCCAAAATATTTACTGGTTCTGCCAGAGGAGAAACAGTCTTCTTGCCGCGTATACCATTGATCCCAAATCACCATCCGTTTGAAATTAAAAGATAACAGTTCCTAATTAAGGGTTGTTTCGCGATGGCTATTAATAAATCACAGGGAAAGACTCTGAAATTTGCTAGAGTTGATTTGCGGCAGGACTGGTTCAGTCTTATGTGGCATGCTTGCATGTGAGCTTTCAATCTACCTGAACTTTGTCAATATCACACGTAGTGGCGGACAATAGCTATGAACAAAGCTCTATATTGTTACGATGATACATATCTAGAAAAAAGAAATAATCTACGCGGACGAAGTCGCGGGCTATAAAGCTAGTATGCAATAAAACTCAAAATTCACGAATTTATGAAAATAAAAATGAACACGCAACGTCACTCGGCAAGTTCCCGCCAAAAAGTCCACATCGTATTTATACAATGCTGAGAAGTTTTTTTTTTTTTTTTTCAAGTGGGCATGGATGGCCAAATTCAGGGAGTACCTATCGAAAACAGCTCAAAAGAGTCTCGAAGTCGATTTGATTCAAATTAAAACTGTTTACTTCGTTTAAAAAAAAGAAATATCCGAGCCGGGAATCAAACGCGTTGATTTTGAAAAAAAAAAGCATAATTGCCTTTGAGCATTTTTCGCAATTCCCTATACTTAGGATAGACTAGAATAAGACGTTAGAATATTTACGATATCAGACATGGAAAGTTATAAAGAAGACAAGGCTGTATGGCTCTGAGCCTTTGCCTAACCGAAATAAATAACCAACAATAAAATTTACTCTTGGTATTCCATCAAATGTAGATCCTTATTAGCACAGCATACCTGTATCTAAGTATAGAGCGTCAGGTCGTTCGTGTTATTCAATTATTGACAAAGGTCTGTGTGCAGCTACCGCAAACACGAGCGTTTTCCGCACCGCTGCGGCTGTTCCCGCAAATTGCGACGTGTTGTATTATAGTAGCTACAAGCTAAATAAATGTACATTATTTGACCGTCGTGAGGCCCGTAGGCCGTCGGGTAAATTGGGTGTTCAATCACCCCCCGAAATATTCGAATTATATTTAGATGGATGTTTGTTAATTTAGGTACGTAATATGTCATGTGTTGCACCTAATACCTGAGTAACATTTATAGTAAGGTAAAAAAAACTAACACATTTCAGAAAATTTCGTCACCCTCCGAACATGGATCCCGGCTCTCCTGACCGCGGCTTTGACCATTAGATCGTAGATATTAAGACTGCGTATAAAGCAAAATAACAATCTTAGAATTGAAATTTAACCAAGTAAATAGTATTTAAATGAAAAAATATTTTTACATGCGTATTTTCATTATATACGCGAGGGTTCTGCCTGAGCAAAAACATAATGGAATGAAATTTCCTCGATAGAAAAAAATCACAAAGCTACCTCTAATAATAATGAATTTTCGGTTTTATTTGTTCATGGTGTATCTAATTAAGACAAAAATTCGATAAATAATATCACTAAATATGACCTAGGACTGCTACTAACGATTTTTTATAATATTCTATACTTTACGAGTTATTTAGATAAAAAGCGCTTAGTTAATTTTTGTTCCGCGGAACACGCTATCTCCATCTCATCTGCACGCGAAGATTAGACATAAGTTTGTTTCATCTGACATTGCCATATTTTTCTGGCTTGGTACGCACTCTTAAAGCATAGAGATAATCTAAGGTATTATTAGGTTGTGAAGAAAACAATAAAAGCGTTACGTTTTATTATGGCTGAACTATAATTTTATGTAATACAACAGAGGTGCTTGTGGTGGCTAGTATCCTTGAGTCAGTCAGTCATCATTGTTCTATTTTTTTCCACTTGCACATATTTTCCGGGTCACTAGAAATAAATTTAAAAATATACAACGAAGTATACAAAACATCTCCACACTATGAAATAAAGAAAAAAATATCATATCATGTTTTGAATGCCGTCCATACAAATCTCGTTGATAAAAATAAAAAGTTAATAAACCTACGGACTTCGTAATATATTCACAGCGTGTTTCCAAATATTCCCTCCCTATAGGTAATTGTAATTCCGGAAATATTACGATGCTATTAAAATATTTACGTTCCGCCTTCCTTATGTATAAAAAATAAATATCCCGGGATTTTTGATGTTAGCATTTTTGCTTGTTTACCGCTGTTTTAGGGTTCCGTACCCAGATGGTCCGAATGGAAGACTATTTTTATGGCTACTCCGTCTATTCGTCTGTCTGTCTGTCCAAACGACTGTCTCAAGTTTCTAACTCCACATTATACGATCTCACTTATGCCCCGGTTTCAATAAACAAAAACGAATCGTTTTGCTTACCAATGGTAGGTTTTTTATTGGCAAACTGAGCATATAGACTATTTCGTAAGCTAATTTTACCTGTGATAGCTACTTCCATATGGGAGGGTCTGCTATGCAAAGCTTTGTGGTCTTGGCTTCATTATTAGTAAAGATATAAGAGTCTTCATTTTAATAAATCTTAACCGATACCGGTACGTACATTATTAAAACCGGGCCTTAATGGTTACAGTTACGTGATATACCTAAGATAGTCTTCTCAGTTCAAGTTGTATTTGGAACCGGTGTAGAGTCATTTTGTTAACATTCATAAGTGCTTTATCAGGGCCTAAATTGAATAAATGCTTTTTGAATATTGAATTTGATAAATTTACTTTTATTTTATTTCTTGGTCTCAAAATACTAAAGGCCAACTTTGTGTGTTCAACGTTGCACACGCGTTGTAAAATGGGAAAAGCCAACAACTTTTCGATCTGATGTCATAGTCAACTTGCTAGAAATACCATCGCACTGCTTTGACGATGTGGAACTTATCCTCTTTTCCTTGAACTGTCAATCAGTGCAACGTACCTAGTATATTACTTACTCTATGGTGCAACTATTCAGTTGCTATTCAGTCGAACCATAGAGTCGAACGTTTATCAAAGAGTACTTTTTTATGACAGACCACTAGAATGTTAAACTTTGGTTAAACTATCCAGAAAACGCCATAACATAAGAAGCTACGATTTGGGTATAGATATTGGATATACCTACCATGATTGAAAAAACACAAAATAAAGTTAAAAAAGTCGGGATTATCGTTATTCCTTACAACCCAGACACCGCGTTTGCATTCAAAGTAGTTGTGGCACGGCGGCATGCCAGTTTTGTAGCAGGTTTGGGATTCCTCAACTTCTTGGCTTTTTAAAAATTAGTATTTTTGTATTTTTTTTTTTTGGGTGATTGTCACTTCTTAGTCATTAAGTTATCTATAAGAATTTATTTTATTATGGAGACCTATTATTGGCGGTAGTTGTATGTTTTTAGTTTAAGATATTTATGTAATATAAAGCTGTTGGTCTCAATAAAAAAAAAAAAAAAAAAAAAAAAAAAAAAACTGATTTGTGGTTTTTTCAAAAACTAATGACGTTTTTTTTATTTGATGTTATAGAATGTTAGTAAACCATGGTCTGAACAACGTTTGTTCTAGCGTTAAAACGATTTAAAAGTCACCGTGTATAAACGTTTTGTTTGTTATGACTATGTAGCAAAATGAATATTTCTCTTATTGCTCCTACTGCCAGTGTTACAAAATTAAATCAGTTTTAATATTACTGTACGGAAACCTTCGTGCGCTGAAGCTGACTCGCGTTTGTACGGTTTTATGTTTTTTGACCAAATAAGCTTCTGGCTTACATGGTCCCAATTATGAATGGTGTGACAGGTACTGTATACCTATTGAATAAAATAAATTACGCAATCAAAGTTGGAAGCTCCAAATATTGAGCCTCTTACAGTGAATGTAGGAAATAAAAAATATGCGCTTGAAAGCCATTATAAACTAATCAAAGCCTAAGCCATTCAATTTAGGCCCTAGTAGGACACTTATGAAGGTAGAAAGTTAGATTACTTCTTCTTCATCATAGCTATGATGATACTAATAGAAACTAATAGTAATAGTACCTAAGCGTCCTAGTGTTAAAGTAAAAGCCTTATCGCGGGAAAACGGGGAGAAAACTTGTTTCCATTTTTTTTTTACTTTTTTGGGTTCCGAAGGGTGCCAAACGGGACCCTATTACTAAGACTCCGCTGTCCGTCCGTCTGTCTGTCAGAGGGCTGTATCTCATGAACGGTAATAGGTAGATAGCTGAAATTTTTTGAGAATGTGTATTTCTATTGCCACTATAACAAAAAATAATAAAGATGAAATAAAATAAAAAAAATAATGGGGCGCTCATACAAGAAACGTCCTTTTTGTTTTTTTTTTCATAGCAAAGTTGAGTAAGTTACGGAACCCTCCGTGTGACGGAGTTCAACTCGCACTTGGCCGGTATTTTTTACTTTTTATAGACCTGTCAAGTCTTATTTGGAATGAATTGATTTGGAATCTTAGCAAAATCCATGTAATTATCATAATCTCGGTCTAGTCTTAGTTGTTTTGTTTATCTTTATTTAAATGGTAAACAAATACAATTAGATGCGTACATACAATTTAATTAACCTCTACTTAAACCTCCTAAATTCCTTTGTATCTCCTCTGTCTAATTAAATTTTAATTAGAATGAGCTTTCTTGGCCGAATTTAAAGGAAATATCTTTCGCTTAACTTCTAAGGACTTGAGAATAGGAATTTGCTAAACTTTATTTTATAAAAATAATTTAACAAAACAAATTACAAAAATCTCGGATAAACAAAAACAAATTGCGTAACATTCCAAAAAAGTTAATTTGAAGTATAAAAGCACTTGACTGCATTAAAACCAATTAAAAAGATAAAAACTCTTTTAGCACTACTGCTGTCGGGTAAGTCTGTCCTCACAGCATTTATTTCTTGCAGACCGAATCTTCCCTTTCAAATTAAGACATACTTACCAACATTTTTGGTTTTTCGGTCTGCGAACCAAATAAAGAGCGGATCGAATACGCTATTGACCCAAAATTTCGAAAAATGTAAAATTAAGAAGAATCTAAAGACACTTCATATAAAAATCTATCACGTCGTTTAGACTAGAGATCGTGCCAAAGAAATAGTCATACATAAATATACATTCCTTATAACAACCTAATGTTTGCGACAAATTTCATCAGTTCAATGTATTTACATAGTCTGAAGGCAACCGCTGGTCAACATCTAGCAAACTAAGCTACATGATAAACATTAATTGCGTCTTCTAATTCTCCAAGATTACGTAGAACTAATAAAGATTTCCTTGAGCAGTTGAGCTTCAAATATTACTTTGAGTCCAGTACCAGTACCTTTTCCAGTACAAAAGTTTGTTAAATGAATTGCATAAAACACAGAATTTAATCAAAATTTGTTAACTAAACACAAACACATTTTATTCAGTTTAGGCCTTGTTAGCGCATTATTGAACGTTAACAGATTAACTCTAACCACCCGTTCGTTAAACTGAGAAGATTCCCAGAAACTCAGTATGGAACTTTTTTGTTTTTGTTATACAATAACTAAATGAATTCATTACAAGTATTGAGGTAAAGTTTTTTCACTACGCAAAGCCACGCTGTAAGCTCTTTCTGGACAATTTAAATTTCCTTTGCACTCTCTTTGTAATGACTTTTATCAAGCATTAATACTTCGCTTCTCAGCAATAAGACCGCACATTAAACAATAACTTTTTGGCAATACAATATAATATCTATTGAACAGTACTATACTCGTCCTGAAACTGGACGGCCTTTCTGTCCTGGGTCGGGAAAAGTGCAGGCTTATCTTCGTTTAGAAACGATCATCCACAGCCCTTGATTGATTAATGTACTCAAGTCACCCTGGTTCGATGAAAAGTCGGTGCACTTTACACAGTATTGAGATCTCTCTGCGTCTTTGCGGATAAGGCGGTTGTAGATACTAATATATATTTAACTTTGCTGGAAGGTACAGTAAGTTAACCTATCATCTACTTATGGAGGTACAAGGTGGATGACACCTCCATTTAAAAGGGAAGACTTTCGGCCAGGCTGGGTTTTCATGCCTGGGGACCGCGGTCCAACTGTACATGTCGGACAGTTGTATATATGCAGATCGCCGAGAAATCTTCGCAAGCGCGATGCAGGATGTAGTGTGGGCTTGTATGCGCGATGTATGTGTGGTGCAGGATAATGTGGCGCCACGCCATCTATCTCTCGGCGTGTGAACTTAATTATGTAGTGGTTCGCTACATACTTATTACCTATTATAAAAGGACTGAATGATAAAATTAAAGTCATTCCAATTTATAAACCTCTGTGGTACCTTGTGAATGATTTTACTAATAAAAAAAAATAATAATAATATATTTCTATATTCTTTGTTCCAGACACACACTCATCTACTCCCGTGGTATGCCTTGTAATAGAAGGTGGCACGAACACAGTGCGAGCTGTGTTGGAATACGTGACGGACACGCCGCCCGTGCCGGTGGTCGTGTGCGATGGCAGTGGCAGAGCGGCGGACCTCATCGCATTTGTACATAAGTATGTAACTAGCTTGCCATCCTATATTTTACCCCCCAAAGGGGTAAATCCAAGTTTGTAGACCCGCAGCTAAGCTGTGCATGCATCTATCAATCCATCAATATTCCCTTTTAGATGATAGTTGAAGCTTAAGGTGGAGATATTAGAATGAGGCGGGACTTTGATTTTTTTGTTTTAAGTTTTTATTGTTCTTTACACTTCTCGTGCTTGGTTCGCGTAGCATGGACGCACCATTACAGTTTTATTTCATCCAAAATGTACACCAAAGATGAATGGTGAAACATATCGATCCCCTACCCATCCTTAATGAAAGATCGTTCCCCAAACTGATGACTCAGAGTGAAGACGCGGTGAAATGTAAGCAAATAGTTTGTTCACTATTTATTTCACATCAGATGTAATGGGTGAAAGGTGCAACCACAAAACTAAATGAAAATATGTAAACAATGATTGTTCTGGATCATTTCACTCTGCGTGATACACTTTGGATGTACGGACAGCGTATAGTAGATAGTAGATAGTAAGTAATTGGCATTCTCTTGAAAGTTTGTATGAAAACTGAGAATTGCTTAATATGACAGGAACAAACATGATCAGCTACTTTTGACGCTCACTGTACACCAAAAGTGATATAGAGTAAATCTCGCTTTATTTCTTTCCCACTCCACTTAGTTGACTAAACTACCGGCACGCTATGATGGCCATTTGACAGCCCTTAATGAAAGACCCTCTCATGCATATTCTTTTAATTTAACTAGTCTCTTTAAGTAGCCTTAAGAGGAAAGGAAGGCTGCAATAAATTTGAAAAATAGGTATTTAACAAATCTATTGCTTTCGCGCTGTTGCTGGGATATGAATGTATGAGGGACGATAGAGACAACTGCAGCTTGGATCGATTATAACTATTTAATTAAAATAGACGAAATCGCTATTTCGTAATCCCCAGTTTCCTCCTCCAATACTGGATCGTTTTTTTTTTTCAAGAATAGTAATAAGTAGGGCTTTGGTTATGCCTGTCGGTTTTCCTTTTATTTTTTATATTCGACAAATTTGTTTGCTGGACGTCTGATAAGGGCAGTAAAAATGGTCAGTTTTTGTGATTTTAGAAGGCTCCTAATGCTTATAATAATTAATTTATGGAGAAAAACACAACCGAGAGACATACAGTGGTACCTACAGATTGCATGGTAAGATAATTATAGCTCTAGTGTCATTATCCAGAGAGGAAAACTGAGGATTACGTTTGTATCGAACAAACACCACCAGCGTTTCCTCTTAATTAAAAGTTTATCAAAGTAAAAGATATTTCTACATTTCTTCAGTGAGCTGTGAGAGAAATATGAAATGAACTGTGTAAGTCGTATTTGCTTGGACTTATGGCCGCAATATAAGTTGCAGTAAATTGGTTCCAGTTCCTTTACGGGGTCTTTACTATTTGTTTATGTGAAAAGCTTTATATGTATTAATAGTTTTCTGTCCCGCAGTTTCTCCTATCCCCTCCTATTTTACCCCTTAGGGGTTTAATATCGGGTAACCCCACAGACATATATCTAAAGGTAATCCTTTCTTATTCAAAGAATAATTTCTCAAAATTTCTAATCTCTATGAGTACATCGGTTTATATGACTAATTTACGCTTTTATAATATTACTACGTTTTATGTTAGGAAATATAAAAACAGTGCACCAAACTGAAGGGAGGGAACTGCAGGGTGATTGTCAAATGCTCTCGTTATCGGGAAACCGATTGCGAGGCTCTCAAAAGTTTTTATAATTTGGGTATTGCGTAACACCAATGATAGCAAAATTGAAAACTATTACAATTAACTTATTTTAAATGAAGCCGGCGACTATTTTGGCGTAAAAGTTACACAAAACCAAAATTATAACAACTTACGAGACCTTCGCTATCGGTTTCCCGAAAACGAGAGCATTTGACAATCGCCCTGCTGGTGCCTATAACACAGGGTATCCTAACTTAGGCACCAGTTACTATTTATTATTGTACTCAAACCTAAAGTATATAGGTAAATAAGTTTCTAAAACTGAAATGGATGTCATAAAAATTGATCGAGGCCTCCGGAGACCAGCGGGTGGGGGGCTTTTTCCGCGCAACGCGTCAGCTTGGCTATCCAAAGAGGAAACGCTGCCAGCCTTCTGGGAACCTTGCCGTTAATCGGAAGCAGCGGCAGACTTGAGGCAATTTTCTATATATAGATTGTAATTTGTACATATTTGTCATAAATTAAGCTTATATTTCTAAATTAGGTTCTAAATTATATATTGTGCTTTTAGGCTGTGATTCAGTTTAATAAATCATGCATTCAAGTGTTCAATTTGCATTGTTAGGGCTTATACCCTAATTAGGCACTTATCAACGTTACAATTGATTCTACCACCGATTCGTAATACACTTAAACTGAGCAGACTACCGGCAAGAAACACAGCATTACATTATAATATATTATTTTAAAATTGCCACAAATCCCTCGTAAAAAATATAATAATATTAAGTAATATACTTTTCCTTAGATACGCATCAGAAAGTGGAGAGCAAACTGTCCTGGAGTCAATGAGGGACTACCTGATCTGCACCATCCAGAAGACCTTCGAAGTGGGGCTCCAGCAGGCCGAGTGTTTATACGGTGAACTCCTGCAATGTACCAGGAAGAAGAACTTGGTATGTTGATCATATCATATTATAAAATAAAGCTTATACATAGGTATATATGTATTAGTAAATACCAATTAGAATTTTAATAATGTTAAATAAACATTAGGCGATGATAGCTCAGTGGTAGTGACGTCGGATACCGAGACGAGGGTCCCGGGTTCGAATCCTACAATGAGCTTGAGCTTTCGGTGAAGGAAAACATCGTGAGGAAACCATAGCACGGTGGTAGGGTACTTTGTAGTACCCGCCTGGCTGGCTACCACCCTCAAGTTGAAAATCTGTCGCCAAGTATCTTTCGGTGTGTTCCGATAGCTGCACTTGAGAGCCAGTTCCTTCTAGGCTTTGTGTGTTTACCACCTTTGGCCACATCATCACTTACCATGGTAAGATTGCGGTCAAACACAGGCCTATAAACAGTAAAAAAAAAATGAATAATACAAAAATAAAGGATATATAGTTAAATGTGTATGACAGACGTACATATTGCTAAATAACTTTTTATTGTATACAAAAACGAGTTAATTACATTAATAACCCCCTTATTCATAATAAAGTTATCAAACGTTGTTTAGCTAAAATTCCGAAGTCTTTATCTGACAGGTGACATTTGGTGATCGAAAGAGTGAGACGGGGCACACTATTACACAGATTTAGTTATAAAGCGATTATGAATAAGGGGATAAGAATATAGTTTTCATTCATTCGTATTTTGTGACTGTGAATTTTATTCAGTAACGCTCTTAGGAAAATCAGATTTAACTTTAAAAAAATACCAATAAACTTAAGTCAAAATTATATAATATGGAGTATTATACAGGGTGTTTTTTTGGTCAGCGACAAGCGACCCAGGAGCGGTAGTACAAAAAATATTTTTTCCAAAAATGGACTTAATTCCATTAAATACTGTAAATGCGTTGAGAAATACGTTATTCAATTTGAAATTAAATTACCGCAAAGTATGGTCACTAGCCACGTGCACTGACTAGAGCTAGGCGCAAGCCGCCATTGCCCCACCCCTTTACTCCCTCGCACTCCCGTTGAGTATTACGTCTATACTTTAGCTTATTACATGATTTTCAAAATAATATTATTTTTATTATTGTAAAAAAATAAAGTTTTTTATATTTTTTTAGCACCAGTATCAGTTGTATTATCGACCCTGAGTCGCTCGTCGCTGACCAAAACAACAACCTGTATAGTACATAAAAGCCACCAAAAGTTATTCGCAAGTACAATAAAGCAGGCGCTGACCGTTCTTATCATAAACGTTTTCACGGTACGGTTAACTTATAAAAACTCTTAGGTAGCCATAACGAAAATCCACGGAACATTCAGTCAGATGTATAAATTCGTTTTTAGACCTACAGGTTGCCGACGTTCTAAGGTTCCGTCAATATTCGTCAAAATTGTATTCTGCCGAATGTAATATGTTTTTAATAGTACATTATGATACATGTGCGCAAAGTTAGTAATTACAGACGAGGCGGTATTAAGCGGCGTTATAAGGGAGCGATAATCATAAATAAAGAGTGCAATAATCAATGCACACGCGTGTCACACGACGTTTTTCAACACACTTGCGAGGAAAATAATTGGACTGTTTTACAAAAACCTTAAACCGACTTCAAAGTACACTAAGAAGTAATCAAATCCTGATCTGATGACAATGGGACCAAACGGGAAGCGTACCCTTTCAAATAAAAAAAGAATTTTCCAAATCGGTTAATAAATGACGGAGTTATGAGGTAACAAACATAAAAAAAACATACATTTGAATTGAGAACCTCCTCCTTTTTTTGAAGTCGGTTAAAAACAGACTTATTGTTTTAAGTAGATTTTTTGAAAATCATCAACCACACAATGAGAACGTTAACAAATATGGCGCGCAAGTTTTTTTTGACAGCTGTTTATTTACCCGTTTAAATTAAGAATGCTTCGTCTACACACATATCACTTGCAGTGAGGTACAAACTTAACATAATCGGAATTATACCGACTGCAAAAAAAAAAACAATTATCTAATATTCCTCATAATTTTTTTACAATCCTGTCAATCTACACTAATATAATAAAGCAAGAGATTTTAAATCTCTGGAACTACCTTTCACTAATACAAAGCTACTATATCCCCGAGTATTACAGGCAACTTTTTATCCTGGGTAGGCACGCAGGTGAAACCCCGCTGTACAGTTGGTTTACTTACAATATCTCGACACGATATTTCCCTTCATGGAAAACTCAAGTTTCGAAGCTATATAATATCTTCGCCGCGATGTCTGTCATTACCTACTTGCCTTTTTTTACCTACTTTTATAAAACCTTTGAGTGTGGTATATCTGTAGCTCCTTTAAAAAATGCTTAAAGATAGTAGAAGTACCTAAATAAATAAAAACAGGCAAGTGCGAATCGAGTCTCGCTCTGTATGGGTTCCGTACATTAAAAACTACAAATTAAATTGGTTATTTTATATAAAATACTATATACGGTACATAATTTTCCAAATTTCGATATACCCCGTAAAAATTGATCTAAAACTGATAATTTTGACGGTACCCTATTTCTAGCACAGTGGTTTTACATTTCGGGTAAGGAACCCTGAAAAATAAGCTAACAAAAGGCGCAAGTCTTGAACCTCTTTGATCCGCACTCCATGATTACTAGGGATTCCCATAATGCTCGACTCCCAGAGATCTTAGAACAAAAACCGCAATTTTTCGCTTGACGCAATTTAGGAATATTACTGTGAATCCTGTTTGCGGAGAAATAAAATGAAACCAGTCAATTTATTTACTTAGCTCACCTACAATCTCTTTGGAGCTTCAATAGTGAATATATTCGTAAAAAGAGCATGTTGGTTAAATGTATCGTGAAATTACTTAGATGTGAAGGAAAGCTAATATACTTATTTAGCTGTAGGTACGTACAAGTAGTACCCAACTGATATGGTTTACCGATGTACCTGCGCAGAAGATACATTTTCAAAGCGCGGGAAACGCTATTGGTCGGCAGCTGCCGCCATGTTAGCACGCGCCGCGCGGAGGGGCGTGACTTGCGAGTGAGACAGAACTAACAGCTGCAGTGTATTACGAACCTTATATGTAGTAGTGATCTAAGGTTGATTGTAAGTTTTAAGCATTCTTTCGTTAATCTTCGGGCTATACTTTCTTTTCTGTGTGAACGAAGATTCACGATGCGCCATATCAGTTGGATACTACTGTAAGACGGCAGAAGTGTGCAGACGGAGATATTTAATGGTTATTTCGCGGTGCAGGAAAACGTCCTGAGAAAACCATAGCACTACAACGATTCCGGTAATGGTAGTGTACTTTAGTAGTAATAAATCAATAGCCGGGACATTCACACACGGTTATCTGATCCCAAACTAAGCAGAGTTTGTTCTATGGAAACCAGATAACTGATAAACATATACTACTTTTTGTTTGTAAATACATAATTACTACTTAAGGCCAGGTCTAAGCTCAAATCTCAAAAATGGGTTTCTTTGAGAGTCGAGTATGACGTAACGCAATGAAATACCTAACACAAAAAAATACTGTGGATAAAAGAGGGTTTTGAGAAAAATGTTAACCGAATAGAATATTAAAAAGTGCTTTGATATTCCCAATAAAAAAATCGTAAGTTACGTCTAAAAAAATCTTTCGCGTCCAAATTCTCCGTATTTTCAGCGATGACAACAATTTTATTTTTAAGAATATATAAGATACAGAATTATATTAGAATGTTAACCGGACACTTATTCAATTTTATGTGTATATTCTGTATAATCTAAAGAAAACCCGTAAATAACAGTCCATTTCATAGAGTCGACACATTTATGATTAACCATTTTCAACCCTATTCCAGTGAAGAACGAGTGCTGTCAAAATCGTAGTCAGTCCGCGCCTTAATATAAATAATTTCACCCAAACTCAAGCCATGCAGACATGTTCATGCACACAAATACATGTCCTGGGTGGGAATCGAACCCAAGACCTTCGACGTGATAGGTGGAATCTTAGCCAGTGTCTTGGCCAACCGCGCCAGCTGGCCCGTTTAAGGCCCGGTTTCAATAATTTACCGACCGGTATCGGTTAAGATTTATTAAAATTAATTTACTAATAATGAAGCAAAGACCTCAAAAAATTGCATAGCAATCCTCCCATATGGAAGTAGCTATCACAGGTAAAATTAGCTTAAGAAATAATCTATATGCCCAGTTTGGCAATAAAAAAACCTACCATTGGTAAGCAAAACGATTCATTTTTGTTTATTGAAACCGGGCATAAAACAAAACTCAACATTTCGAAATTCTCCGTTAAACTCCGCCTTAAAATATGCTAATTCCGTTATTCTATATCATGTCATGTTGGTATAAATATAATGAAATTGTTTTATCCGACGACACCCTCGTCAGGTGTCGCTTTATTCAACAAGTTAATTTTGAGACAGCAATACTTTATTCAACAAGTTCATTTCGAGACTTAGCAATATCCTGTCTGAACTTTACTTTTTAGTTATTAAAGTGAACATGTTATACAGCCGGGCTATTGCGTATCTTTGGTGGTAATCATAACGAACACCATTAATTATTTCATCCGATGACGCGCACGCGGTACGACGCGACGATGACCATTCGCGGGCCCTGAGTGGATGAAATTTATTAACGGTGTTCGTTACGATTACCACCAAAGTTACGCGGTAGAGCCCCAGGATTGATATTTACCGTGGAATTTTATGCATGCTGAAAAATGTCATGCTTGCTGGTTTTTTACAAGCTTTTATTTAACTTGCAATGTATGTATGTATGTTTGTTCGGGTGGAATCTTGCAGGTCGAATTTCACCCACTTCCAGTGGTCGGATTGACTTTATATTTGGTATACATTAGCATATTGGATGACAGTGCAAGTACAGTCAACAAAAAGTACAGTCACTCAAAAAAATTTAAAAAATGATTTTTTTTTAACAAAGAACTTATTTCTTAATATTAATAATAGAAAAAGTGTATCTTTGTTGCAAAAAGTCGCTTATAAATTCTAGTTTGGATATTTGAACTAGCAAACAAAAAAATAATATTCATGGATGAATTTATTATTTGTCCTCGACGAATTTTTGATACGAAAGTGAAAATACCTCTGTAAAAACATTTATTGAAATTAATCTTAAACAAAATAATTTGAGCATATGTGAACAGTTTTAAATTACTTGTAGGCTGTACTACGTATTTGTATGCT
Source organism: Polyploca ridens (assembly GCA_951394255.1). NCBI lineage: Eukaryota > Metazoa > Arthropoda > Insecta > Lepidoptera > Drepanidae > Polyploca > Polyploca ridens. The sequence continues at coordinate 3,608,341 of OX596261.1, forward strand.
GATGTTTTCGTAAGTCTTGAGTAAGACTAATTGTTTTTTATTTTTACACTAATGAAAGCCTAACTAATATTATAAATGCGAAAGTGAGTTTGTTTGTTTTTACGCGTTCACGCCGCAACTACTCAACGGATCATCATGAAATTTGGCATACCTACAGATAGTCTATGGTATGGAGAAGGACATAGGCTACTTTTTATCCCAGAACAGGGTGAAACCGCGGGGGACAGCTAGTAACTAAATATACACGTACATACAATCGCTAGTCAAAGCTACTAACAAGTTCTAATCTTATAAAGACCTACAACTCAACTACAGCAAATGGGCACATAATAAGACAAAGATAAAAGAAACTAAAATGTCAAAGTTGCAGAGATAGGACAAAGGAACCTGCCGGAAACTGCACGAAACTAAATTTATAAGTACTTGCTGCTAACGAGTAAATTGTATTCATTATGTTCTTCGTTATAATACCTTTTTTTTTTCATATTTCACTCTAAAACTTCTATGACAAAACTCCTATTATAAGCGTTATACAGGTCGTTGTTTTGGTCAGCGACGAGCGACTCAGGGTCGATAATACAAATGATACTGGTGCTAAAAAAAATATAAAAAAAATACTTTTTTTTTTTATAATAAAAATAAAAAAATTAAAATTTTGAAAATCATGTAATAAGCTAAAGTGTAGACATAATACTCAACGGGAGTACGAGGGAGTATAGGGGTGGGGTGATGGTGGCTTGCGCCTAACTCTAGTCTGTGCACGTGCCTAGTAACCATACTTTGCGGTAATTTTATTTCAAATTGAATAAGGTATTTCTCAACATATTTACAGTATTTAATGGAATTAAGTCCATTTTTGGGGAATATATCTTTTGTACTAACGCTCCTGGGTCGCTTGTCGCCGACCAAAACAACACCCTGTATAAGCGAATCTGGGTAACGATTTTTTTTTAAAAGCTTAAAAATAAAAATAAATATGCGTTATGAAAAATCATAATAAAATGTTCAACACACTTGCTCGTAAAGTGACATTTATTCCATCGTTTTTAGTATCATAATGCAGATTATTACGCACTAGTGCTTTTTACTTTACACTACCGCATGGTTTTACGATAGGTAAAGTGCGGTATTTAGTGCGATTTACAACTGAATCGGCACCATTGTGTGGTTGATTATTATCAAAAAATCTACTTCTAAAAATACAAGTCTGATTTTTACCTCGCAAGTGTGTTGAAAAACGTCGTATGACACGCATACTATTATATAATGTATCTTGAAGCCTCTAGGGTATCAAAATCGTTATCCTCATTAGTCGCTTCGCAAAATTCTTTCTCAAACACGTTTTATGCTGAGAAACATCGTTGAAATCACTCGAGCGATCAAATTTGCATCTCATTCCTATTGAGATAAAGCTAGAATTGTAATACCACTTAAATTTATCTTATTTATAGCTTTCCCATTTTATTGTGAATCCATTAAAGCCTTTGATCTAGTGATTGAGTAAAGTTTCAGTAATGGTGTCTGGATGTTTATTACTTACACGTGCATGTAATCTAAATGCGGTTATTATGAATAAATTGAGGTCGTTTTTGGATGGTCTAAAATTGACGAAAAAACAAGTACAAATTTAACCAGCTCTCTTGTGGTTGTCTATGAAAGAATGGGCACTGGAAGCAAAAAATCTTAAATAGTGTAGTTAGGAAAGAATCATGGCGAGATTTTTTAGAGACGTTGGAATTACGTTATAATCGATCCTTGGTGCCTAAGGAACAACTTGAGCCATTTAAAATATTTTTAGAACCCCGGGATAAAAATGCCAAGTTCTATATGGCATGCCGGCGAATCGCGACTATTCGCGACCAAAATCGTTATGTTATTGTTATGTTTTGCGGGGTTTATAAAATATTTCATGTATATTAACATGTTGCTGGTAATGTAATCTCGACATTGGAAGTAATTAAAAACCCTCTAAAATATTTTATTTTTTTGTACAAATCAATGTATAGAGCTCGCCATGATTCTTTTACTGTTTTACTTTAATTTTGAGAAACAATAGTAAGTTTCCTCGATTAATATAATTGCCCCTTTTTACCCAGGTAAACGTTACATATTTAAATACACAGATTCTACTAAATATACTGATTACAGTATCATTTCTTGGCTTTATGGTACCCTCAAGTTGAAAATCGCCAAGCAGCTACTTGTGTCTTCCGTCAGTTGCACTTGATAGCCAGGTGCCTTCTGGACTTACCATAAGCAGTAAGCCACCTGACATTAAGCGCATGAGAGCATGGCTCACAATTAGAAGATTAGTTGTACGGTCAACAACATAAGTAGCTGAACAGATCTAAATTTTCAAAAATAATAGTATCGACAATTTACGATCGACCTATAAAAATTATGCTCTATCCCCCTTATTCATAATCGCTTTTTAACTAAATCAGTGTAATAGTGTGCCCCGTCTCACTCTTTCGATCACCAAATGTCACCTGTTAGATAAAGACTTCGGAATGTTAGCTAATCAACGTTTGATAACTTTAGTATCAATCCCTGTAAATCATTACCTACAAAGGTACTTACTACCTGTATTGTACATATAGTTGCATGCATTCATTGTGAACAGATGTGAGCAGTCACATGTAATAAATAATAGATTTGAAGAAGTAGCCCAGTTCCAACTCCAGGTCGATCGATCCACTTACGTCAACCTATCGGTCCATACTGTTTATCAAATGCCATATCTTAAAGACTTTGCTACATATTATCAATTCTAATATAGATTGGAAAGTGCAAGGCATAAGCAACCTTTTTTTCGAATCAACGTCAGTTTTTTGAGAAGAGAATTATGATATATAGATTTTTATTTTACAAATAAATATGTGTGCAGTTGCCGGAATGCACAAAATTACTGTTATTGAAAAGTTTGGAGGGATAAGCATAATAAGGAAGGATATAGAAAATTTATATTCACATCCCAAAATCGGTTTAAACTAAAACATTCCAGAAAATTAACGGTAAAGTATAGTATTCCCCAGAGGAGCGTTTAAAGATTTTCAACATGTATTAGACTATGTTAATCAGCTAACTAATTAAGAATCCGTTCTAAAACATTATTTCCCCTTAGGATAGGCAAGCTCAGAATAATGAAATGGTTCAATTGATGATCGTAGCTCGTTAGCACGTTTAATGGATAGCTTGGGGCGTCGCTGTTAGCGGTGTCTCTCAGGGAGCTGCACTGAGTCCGGAACTATTTTTCTTTTCTTTTGTGGAGTAATTGTCGGTTTGACTTTGATGCATTTTATTTGACGAAAGCATTTGCACTCTATTATAAACTTCCTCTTGTGAGTCGGTCATTATTAATCTGCAATAAATACCTTCCCAAATCTAATTAATTTACGGTGTTTGGTTATCCAAAAGCACTACGACATGTAGTTCTTCAAAAAGGCTTCAATATACAGGCATTAGGGTAACTTGCCATGAGGTCTGCTTATAAAAATGTTGCTTAAGTTGAATCTTGAAAGAGGGAAAATATATTATACTAGCTGACCCCCGTGGTTTTACCCGCATACCCGTGTACCTACCTACCGAGTACCTACTACTACTTTTAATCTTATCGAATGTGACTTCCTATTGTAAAGAATTTTCAGTATCGGGACAATAATTCCGGAAATAACCTCCTACCTACCACTTAACAATATTAGTAGGAATATATAGGTATATCAGATAGCCGTATGTATAGAATATTCCAGAATACTATTATCATTCTAGGTATAGGTTTAAACTTCACAAAGTTTAGCTTGAACAAAACATTCAGCATTTATATTTCAAAAGAACTCCAATAAGCCAAGATAGAAAGTACCATAAGAAGGAAATCACGTTTGGACAATACATCTAAAGTTATCGACGGAGATACCTAAGCTGAATCCACGTAAGCCATTATAACTTCCCGACTGGCGTTCCTTGAGAAAGTTTCAGGAAATATACTTGATAATCTGGTAATAGTTTTTAACTTTTGGGAGTAAAATTGATTCCAAATATTGTTGCTTATAAACTCTACGAGCACATTGAACTACCTAATTAACTAAAAAGATTAATTAAACATAAGGTTCATTAAATTTATTAAATTAAATGGTTATTTAATAAGGTAAAGACATTTATTCAATTTAGGTCTCAGATAAGGGCACTTATGAAGGTCTTTACCGAAGTTACCACCGGTTCGGAAATCGGCCTTTAGCTGAACAACAAATATATAGTATATGCATACTATATTTAGATCTTAGCCTGGTACATCCTTCACACACAGAATAATCCCAAACTAAGCAGAACTTGTACCAGCAGAACTTAGAAAACCGATTACCACATTCTTGTAAATATCTACACCAATAGGTACTACAAATAAACACAATTTCAGTACAAAAGGTATCATGAATTCACACCTATTTTAATTCAAAAATGTACAACGAATCATACATTCAATATAATAAACTGCCATTTACAACCGCGAGCTACAAAAACCATTATGCATAATGGAATCCATTTCTGTTAAAGTTTATTTCATTGCAATATTACTGTATATAAATCGACGTGACAGCTGAACGGAACAAGAAGTAATAATTTTTCCATTCATATTTGTATCTGACACGTGAAATGGTAATTTGTTGACACGGTTTAATTTTTCGTTTATAGACAGGTTCCTTTTAGACGACCATCCACCTGGATACCAGGTGGATGGTCGTCTAAAAGGATGGTGGTCTGGCCATCAAAGCTGAACAAAATAAAGTATAGAAAATATTTAAAGATTTTATTTATTCATAATCGCTTTTTAACTAAATCAGTGTAATAGTGTGCCCCGTCTCACTCTTTCGATCACCAAATGTCACCTGTCAGATAAAGACTTCGGAATTTTAGCTAATCAACATTTGATAACTTTATTATGAATAAGGGGTATAAGTCTTAAAATAAAAATAAAGACAAAGTTTAATTAAATGTATTACGCCATTATTTTAAACTTTGCCAGAGTTATTGTAATTAAAAAGGAAATAGAAAATGCTTTGTCCCATAAAAACGCACATTAAAATTAATGTTCGAAAACAATTTTAGCTCCAACTTCAAGCCTTTTTAATCGGATTAAAGCGATGTCCAATAACCGAAGCTCTGAACGCTTTGGCAATTTTAATCAATTTATCTTTTTGCTACGAATATATGAATAACACAATTTCATAATCACAGCATGTACTTAATGTAGATCTTAAACTAAGTCATTTGCAGGATTGCGGTAAATTGATCATAAATGGTAGTATAAATAAAATCTTTGTGTATTTAATTCATAGTGCGTTCATAGTATACCTAAATGTAGTAGAAACTTCACGGAGCTTACTGAGCGATGTTTATGAGCCGACACAAATACTAGACAACCATATATCGCATGCTTAGCCAGTACATTTGTATCAGAAGACTTGATTATTATTGTATCCCGTAGTTACTTATACTGGTTCAGAATACAAATTACTTTTATCTGTCTTGCTAATTTTTCAAAATATAAATTCGAATGACAGTATATACAGGGTGTTGTTTTGGTCGGCGACAAGCGACCCAGGAGCGGTAGTACAAAATATATATTCCCCAAAAATGGACTTAATTCCATTAAATACTGTAAATATGTTGAGAAATACCTTATTCAATTTAAAATAAAATTACTGCAAAGTATGGTTACTAGGCACGTGCACAGACTAGAGCTAGTCACAAGCCGCCATCGCCCCACCCCTTTACTCCCTCGTACTCCCGTTGAGTATTATGTCTACACTTTAGCTTATTACATGATTTTCAATTTTTTTTTTTATTATTTTTATTATTAAAAAAATAAAGTATTTTTTTTATATTTTTTTTAGCATCAGTATCATTTGTATTATCGACCCTGAGTCGCTCGTCGCTGACCAAAACAACGACCTGTATTACCAGTATTCATACTAATTGGACTGACGGTTCTAATTATAGAACGTAAAACTCTAATGAGTCAATATTGAAACAAATAAATGTGTAATCCGGATATTTGACATAGTATTAAAGAAATTATTATTATTATTATTATTATTATTTATTTTCAATTTTAGAGACTTAATTTTGAAGTTTTCGATGCTAATGGCTCAGGACTGTTCTATATACTTTTTTTTATCCCACTAATGTGGCAAACAAGCATACGGCCCGCCTGATGGTAAGCAGTTACCGCAGCCTATGGACGCTTGCAACACCAGGGGTATCACTCACGCGTTGCCGACCCTGAAGAAATCTCTTCACACACTTTTTGAAGGACCCAATGCTGTACTCCTTTGGGAAACGGCGGCGAGCTCATTCCACAGACCGAGCGTCCGCGGAAAAAAACTCTTTTGAGCCCGCACAGTTCAAATCAATTCTGGTTTCAAGATCTAAGTCAGTAGACTGAATGAATTTACATTTAAAGCCTTCTCCCTCAGATCACAGTGTTCAGAATCCAAGAGCGCGCGGAAGGCGGCGAGGTGCAAGAACTAGATCAGGTGATCCTGACGGCGTTGTTCCGGGCTCAACACCTGACGCCGAGTGAACAGCTATCTCTGGCCCTCACGTGGAACAGAGTAGATATCGCCAGGTCGGAGATCTTCGTGTATGGACAGGAATGGCCACCTGGTAAGTCATTATGAAATAAAGTAAACAAAAAAAGTTAAGGGGGCCCTTCATGGCCAACGCAACTTCAACGCAAGCATAGCCTAAAAGCTTGTACTTTCATCCAAGAGAGACAGCATCAGAGCCGTCGGTTATCAGTCGGTAAATTCCGCTGATCACTCGCAGCCGCTTCGCTAGGTTGTCATTCATGATTTCGCATATCATAAAACATGTTCCAGGAGTATACTTCTTGTGAAAAAATCTTACAAGTTTGTGAAGAAAAAGTTTGCTATTTTGAATCTCCAATACATTTGCAATGCCGCAACAAAATGTTTTATTTACTTTTACAATTTATAGGTACATTAGATATGGCCAAAGTTCAGGTAAAATTTGGGCAACAACGCTGTTTTTCGGAGGCTTTTACTGAATTTGTTTCAATCATTTTTTTATTTTTGCCTGGATATAGTGCACAAGATACATCTAACGAAAAAAATTTAACAACGCCATAATAAGTACACAGTTTTTGTATGAAAAAATAATACTAAAATACTAATATTAATTTTATGCCTGCTCTTAATATAATAACTGAGATATTAAAATAAATAGAGTTCAAAGAAATTACGAATTAAATTAAAATTACTTAGTACACAAGAAAGATAAATTTATATAGCTGCTATACAGCTATCAAATCAAGAAATAGTTTTAGTCACTAAATAAATTTCAATTCATTTAGTAATAAGTAATTCATTGGAAAACAATCGTAAGATCAAACTTGGGGCCCGTAGGTATTGTTGATGAACTCAAATTCAGACCCTCAAGTTTCAATTGAAATGTCAATCAAATTCGATTACCGTGTGCGATATAACGCGAACAATTTGAAGTGACAAAATATCTCGCATTTTACGTGCTGTATTCAGGTAATTTGTATTCGGCCATTATTTTGATTAAACTCGGCTACGTTAAAACTCAACTGCTCTACTTCCTGTTTTATTTACAATGCAATTTAAAAAGCAATAATACTGCCACGCCGCCATTTTATCTCGCTATCCTTATTTAACACGTTTGGTCAGTAGGGGACAGAGAGATAAGATGGTCTGACGGTACTATTGTTATACTTATATATTTTTACTTTATGTTAGGCTCATTAACATCTTCTGTTTAAGCATAATGAAGAAAGACGTTGATAGCTCAGTCGTAGAGACGTCTAAGGCGAATTTTTTTTTAAACCAGGAAGTTTTTAGAGAGTTTGAGCGTAGCGATTATTAGATAAAGAGAAGCTCGACTGGGGAAGTACCTACAATAAGAATACCGCAGCCAAACAACTTTATGTTGTGTAAAGTTGTGTTCCTGCGCGTGAGTAAGGTCGCCAGAGCTCATAGGGGAGGGGTAAAGGTCGGTAACGCGTGAGCGATGCTTCGTATGTTGCAAGCGTCCATATGGCTACGGTAACCACTTACCGACAGACAGGCCATATGCTCGTTTACCGACTTAGTCGTATAATAATATTACATACATACGTGTTGAATTGATAATCTCCTTTTTTTTTAAGTCGATTAAAAAAGACGTTAATAAGCGTTCGGCCGCCTTATGGTAAGCGGTTACCGTAACCATATGCTCACATCACTCACGTAATCCTTCCCCCTTCCCCAATGAGCTCTGGCGACCTTACGCGCAGGAACACAACAAAGTTATTTGGCTGCGGTATTCTGTAAGTTGGAGGTACTTCCCCAGTAGAGCTGCTCTTTGAGAGAATAAATACCAAGCTCGACCTCTAACTTTATTAGTTATTAATTAAAAACATAAAAAAATAACAATTTTGTAATTTTGCTTTACAAAGACGTATAGTATTTTTAATCAAATAACAGTGGATGTACAACCAATCCGCGCGCAGTAAAGTATCGTCGGCAATTTAAACGAATACTGTTTGTATGTTTGTGTACATCAAACACCGGGAACACCCTGTTATCGCCTGCGGCATGCACGGTGTTAGCACAGCGGAATTTATATGGAAAATGATGGGCCGTTTGAAACGTGACATTTTACGTTGTAAAGCTTCTGTCATATTGTTTGTTAGAAGTAAATAGGGTAGATTTTCTGAGTAAATTAATATCCCACCAAAAACATTTTAATGTAAAATGTTGCCAAGACATATGGCTCGCACTGTCAAAATAGTTATCAGATCTCATGTAGAGCCAAGCTTATAACTCTACATGCACTTACTCTACAAGCCCTAACTTCACAAACTCTACACCTTAGTCAAAATATGTAGCTTGGCCGTTTCGCTACCGTCACATGGGTGTAAGGTGAAAAATGTATTCACTGTTCATAACTTTTTTGTTATTCAATAGTTCTTGTAGTAGTGAAACGGCCAAGCCACATATTTTGACTTCGGTGTGTAGAGTTATAAGCTTGGCTTGGCTGTCTTGGCGTGGGACACTTCCGTGCCCCCAGATTTAAATCAACAAGTAATAAACAGTTGGCATTTAATATAAGTACTTATAATTAAACATTTCTAGACTAGCTGTCCTCCGCGGTTTCTCCCGCGTTCTTCGACTTAAAAGTATCCTATACTATAATAGTTAAGTACCTAAATAAGTGAAAATGAAATAATTTACGAATCCGAATGGTAGTTCCAGAGATTATCCCGTTTAAACAAACAATAAAACAAAATACTCTTCCGCTAAATTTTATAAGTATACATTGAATATTTTCAATATAAATGTGGTTTTTGTAACTTACGCGGTCTGCGGTTGCGCGCAATTGCAAGACCGAGTAAGTTTAAAAAAGTGATACAATGGCCCTGATTCTATTGTTCAGAACTAAACTAATTTTAATGTCACTATGTCTCTTTCTAACAAACAACATAAGAAAAGGATGTAAGAAATTTAGTCCTGTCAAATTAGTCCAATGCTTGTTTTCAATATAAATTTAGTCGCCATCTATCGCGGTCACACCTAAATACACGCAAAATAAGACGGCAAAGATTAATTTGACAACTTAAAATATGTTCTATCCTTTTTCAATCATGTTCGTAAGAAAGAGATGAGATGTAACTAAAATTAGTTTAGTGCGATTTACAACAGAATCGGCACCATTGGCTCTGATTCTGTTGTTCACAATTAAACTAATTTTAATGTCACTATGTCTCTTTCTAACAAAGAACATAAGAAAAGGATGTAAGAAATTTAGTCCTGTCAAATTAGTCCAATGCTTGTTTTCAATATAAATTTAGTCGCCATCATTCATACACGCAAAATAAGACGACAAAGATTAATTTGACAACTTAAAATATGTTCTATCCTTTTTCAATCATGTTCGTAAGAAAGAGATGAGATATAACTAAAATTAGTTTAGTGCGATTTACAACAGAATCGGCACCATTGATTTTTATATAAATAGATATTATAAAATAACCTTGCAAATTCTACTTCTGACACTTTCAAATAACTAAAGGAGAAACATTGAACTTAAATTAAATATTAAAAACTATACTCACCGTACAGCAAAAGCACAGAGATTGCTATAATAAGTTTTCAGAACTAAGACATGCTTAATTAAAATAAGAATGTATATATAAAAGAAAAACCTTTTAATTAAAACAGGACAGCTATTATGCTGGCCGTTAAAAATAAAAGAAATATCTTGACATTGAGGGTTAGCTTGTAAAAGGTTTTTTCATGTGAGCAAGTGTACCGTAGTACCCAACTAATATGTACCTGCGCAGAAGATACATTTTCAAAGCGCGGGAAACGCTATTGGTCGGCAGCTGCCGCCATGTTAGCGCGCGCCGTGCGGAGGGGCGTGACTTGCGAGTGAGACGGAACTAACAGCTGCAGTGTTTTGACGAATATAATAAAACAAAGGAAAACCGACAGACATAGCCAAAGCCCTTCTTATTATGATTTTTGAATAATTTTTTAAATCGATCCAGTTTTGTAGGAGGAAACCGGGGATTACGAAATAGCGATTTCGTCTAATTTAAATAGGTATAATCGGTCCAAGCTGTAGATGTCTCTATCGCACTCGGGCGGGATAGCTCTGGCAAAGCGCGACAGCAATAGATATGTTAAAAACCTATTTTTCAAATGTTCGCAGCCATCCTTTCCTCTTAAACCGACTTCAAAGTACACTAAGAAGTAATCAAATCCTGATCTGATGACAATGGGACCAAACGGGAGGCGTACCCTTTCAAATAATAAAAGAATTTTCCAAATCGGTTAATAAATGACGGAGTTATGAGGTAACAAACATAAAAAAAAAAATACATTCTTATTTAAATTTCAAAGAACCATGTAATTACCAGTAGCTATACTTATAGCGTAGAGGTGTAGGGGCGGTTTTCCTGTAGAGATGCGTAGCGAAGTTTACAAAGCTTACAAAGGGAGCTAATAAGCATACGACCCGCCTAGTGGTAACCGAATACCGTAGCCTATTGACGCTTACAGTGTATCACTCGCTTTATCATCGGCCTGCTTCATTTTTACAGCTTAGCAAACGCTAGCTTCGTCAAAGCTATGGCGTCATAGCTTTGACGAAGCGATCCTATTTCAAACACATCTCGTAGTGCAACATCTAAGCCTACAACTAACAAACCTAACATAATTGGACTGTTTTACAAAAAACTTAAACCGACTTCAAAGTACACTAAGAAGTAATCAAATCCTGATCTAATGACAATGGGACCAAACGGGAAGTTATACCCTTTCAAATAAAAAAATAATTTTCCAAATCGGTTAATAAATGACGGAGTTATGAGGTAACAAACATAAAAAAAAGAAAAAAAAATACATTCGAATTGAGAACCTCCTCCTTTTTTTGAAGTCGGTTAAAAATGCTTCTCGTATGTGCGTACAATGTAGGTAATATAAAGCATTCATGAAGCGCTCGTGGTGTAGTATAATAAGCCGTTCTTAATCGATCGGCAAGACTGTCGTGGTCGGTATGGGTCCTGGATGGGTGACCACCTAGTGTTATTTAAAATCGAGCGTTTCCGTGCTACGGAAGGCACGTAAAGCCGTTGGTCCCGGTTATCCCTATTACTAAGACTCCGCTATACGTCCGTCCGTCTGTCAGTGGGCTGTAACTCATGAACGGTAATAGGTAGACGGCTGAAATTTTCAGAGAATATGTAGTTCTATTGCCACTATTACAACAAATAATAAAAATGAAATAAAATTAAAAATTAAAGGGGGCGCCCATACAACAAACATCTTTTTTTGGTGTTTTGTTTGTTTATAGTTAATATTGATTTAGTTAGTAGTAGTCAATGAGTTAGTTTATATTGTACGGACCCCTCGTTTGCGAGACCGACTCGCACTTGGCCGGTTTTATATTGTTCGTCAGTGGAGCTAGAACATCAGTTATCTGGTTTAGTCTCACGTATCTTTACAAGCACTGCTTAGTTTGCGTTACCATATTTACTGGATATTTTAATACTATGCTGCAGATAGTATGACGATTTTATAATCAAGGCATTACTAAAGGAACTAAGATGTTCAACTCATAAATTCAGTCTTAGCCCTGAGACTGACAGATACTTTTATCCCGTTGGCTCCACAGCCCGGGTGCATATTGAAAAATAAATCTTCATTCACAAACTGATTTGAATGAAAACACTTTGTCAAAAGTTAAATTGCAAGCTTAAGTAGTCTTGTCACCATTTCTTATAAGTTATCCAAGTTTTTAAAAAGAAGCTTTTTATTTATTTTACAAAATTGTCACTTGGCTGGTCGCGGTGCTAATCAAAATCAAAATCAAAAAGTCATTTATTCAGTTTAGGCCTTAGTAAGGCACTTATGAACGTTATGTACATACAGTTGAATTTACCACCGGTTCGGAATACACTTAAACTGAGAAGACTCCGGCAAGAAACTCAGCAAGGTTTTTTTTTGTGGAAGATCTTTTAATTTAATATTACAGCTTTTTTCCCAAATACTTATACAATATATACATTATTATTTTATGCTTATTCGTACAATTGTCACTTAGCCAGGGGGATGCAAGTGCAGAGAGAAGCTACTACAACCATATATTCTTGTCTTCCACGTAATGAGCCACCTTATAGTAGGCTTTGTCAATTAACCTCTGCTTTATGAAATCTTTGAATTTATCATAAGACATTTTAGTTACTTCGAGTGGGATTTTGTTATAGAATCGAACGCAATTTCCGAGAAAAGACTTATTAGCTCTAGATAACCTGAATCTAGGTGTCACAATTTTATCTTTATTTCTTGTATTGAAGTTATGGCGGCTACTATTAATTTCAAATAAATTTAAGTTTTTACGGACAAACATAATATTTTCATAAATGTACTGTGACGGTAACGTTAAAATTTTAAATTCCTTGAATCGAAATAGTTAGTGATGACCTTTAGTCTCAAATTATTTGTACTTTTCTCGCAACTGTAATAATAGGTGTCTGTAAAAACACCTGGTAAGTGCTAGCATCTAAATAGACTAAAACAAGTCACTCTCATCGCACTTTGACGCCAGCTGTTGAATAATAATGAATAGGGCCTTACTTGACACGTCTGTAACAATACGGGTTGAATTGCAGCCATGATTAATCTCAAACAGATGTTGTTTCCAGGAATTTGTCTTGTAGACGTTTCTAGATGGAATTATAGTTATTAAGTTGCTGTTATTTTATTTAATGAATTTTCGTGCTCTCTAAGTGCTGGTCGAATATCACGACACGCTCTTGTTGTCGCTTACGTGCCTTCCGTACTGGAACCAGTCGGTATTGCGCGGGGCGATGGCAAGAGACCGGATGTATGTCTTTGATCCCTTGGAGTGTCGGCAAGTCGCTGGTGTGGGATGCCACATGTGTCGATACACACGCGCCATCTCACTTACCGGCGACTTGTAAAGCTGCAGGGGCAGCTGCGGCCAGTGCGGAAAATTCAAAATTCAAAAAATACGCATCGATTGGACCCAACATATTTTTGTGCCTTTTGCGGTCGAGACCATGGGACCGT